>VZTH01015301.1:0-106046 GCA_013397815.1 Aleadryas rufinucha | reverse complement strand
GTGAATGCTGAGGAATTGTCTCTGCAGATCAGAAAACAGCTGACAAGAACATGAATCTCTCTGTTGTTCTTCCTCCTAGTTGAAAGGAGAGGTAGCTTGTACCCTCCTTTGTTCCTCTGATGGTACCAAATCAGCAAACTGCTGCAATAACAAGAAAATGTCATTTCTTGCATGATAAATAGGGATGTTTCATCCTAGAAAGGATGCCCAAGTGAAAACTTGCCAGTAAGATGACCCAGGCTCGCTACCTATCAAAGTCAAGCTCGCTGGCAGGCTGCTTGTGGATTTCAGAAACAACCTAAAAGCAGAGCAAAAGCTCAGCCTGTACCTGAGACTGTCAAACCTGATGTGAACAGCAAAGCTGACAACTCGCTTATCTTAGAAAATCACTTGTGGGGGTTTTGCATTTTCCTGGAGTCTCCTCAGTGTTTTAGAAAAATAAATATAGATGTACTGAAGAGGTTTGCTTAGGCAGCATCCTATGCTGCATGGAGCCTCAGCACAAGGTGATTCTTTTGGAGGTTTATGGACTTCTCCTGTGCACGTAATGATGGCTGCAGTGAAAGGAGAGGGTCTGGGAAGAGACCAGTAACAACCCAGTGCCTGGCAAAGGTGCCCCAATAAGCAAGGTTCGTCTCACAAAGTGAGTCTTGGCAAAACCACAGTGTTATATTTCAGATGAGGGGAGTGTGAGGAGGAATAAATGGAGAGGGAAAATAATAAGCATAGAAGGAAAAAGTTTCACTCTATAGAGGCTTGCTCACCTGTGAATGGATAACTCTCCTTTCTCTGATTAATCCTGGCTCTGTAAAGGGCATGGTCAATGGTTCATTCCCAATCACCGTACACAGGGAATTACAGCTGGGGCAAAAGCAGCCAAGAATGACAAGGCAGCTGTGCTGGTGATAACCACAGAGTTATCCAGGTGTGAAGCTGCATTCACACAAACCCAACTGGACCCAGACTCCAGAGAAACCCATAAGTGTCTCCTGCAAAACTAGATGGATAATGGCAGCTGCCAGAAGATGCTAAAGTACTCAGGGATGTTGAGACATTTGAAATAATATTAAAATATTTGTTTAAAAAGTTGTCAGTTTATACTAATAGCTCAAAACTTACCTCTGCAGTGTCAGGTTCCTGAAATTGCAGGAAACTCCCTCAGGCTTGCTCTCTGTTATAAATTTTGACCTTTGACTCAGCTGCCCAGACACTGCTTGGATTTTACATTGTTTTACCTCATAATTGGATGAAGCTCAGCAGTTTTAGCTGAGTTTATGGGTTCAATCAAATCATCATATATATGAACTCAGAAACTTACCATGAAAAACCTACTGGGAATTCACATGGCAGCCCAAACCCTAACAAAATAATTCTCAGAAGTGTTGAAGTGGTATCTTGTACAGCTGCCCTGAGGAAAGTGTTAAATATCTAGGTGCTTTTGACATGCCCCAGCTCTTGCATCCCCTGTCCCTGTCCCTGCCTCTGGCTTCCAGCAGTCCACATTGCAGCAGTAATTGCTTCCTGCTCCAAACTGCTCCGTGGAGATCCTTAGCTTGCACTAAGCTTGATCTATTTTTTCCCAAGCAGTGCAATAATTTAGTCTCCTGGGGAAAGGCTGCATGAGTAGTCTTGTGTTCAGGTAAAAAAACCCTCAACTTTTCCTTGAAAACTTGTTTCTCTGCTCTGATGTGTGCAAGTAACACAGCAGGATGTTTATTCCCCAGAAGCCTCCCGCCTGCAGTTTTCCATAGCAAACCAGCCTCAGTTATCCCCTGTCTTTGATTTCTGCCTGGCTTGCTTATGGGTGCAGGTCATCTGAAGAGTCATAGTAAAGGGAAAATGTGAAAATATGATAAACAGGCCCCAGCTTGTGATTAGGTTTTTAAACACCGTGTCTCACTGGAAGTAGTAAGCAGTTACTATTTAAATTGTACTGTTTGTTATTTGGATGTACCTACAGAAGACTTTGGTCACCTGTTTTGTTTTGGGGTTTTTTTGTTTGTTTGTTTATTTATTTAAATAATCTGAAAAATAGCTCTGTGTCAAATATTGTGTTTGTATTTGTATTCTGTGTGGTGATAAAGCATTTCAGTATTTGCAGTGCTTGCTTGCAGTTAATGCTATGACCCCGGAGGGTCTCTTAGCAGAAAAAAGCATTTTCTCTAGAGGAACCATATGTGTAGAAAAGATAAGATTTGCAATTGCATATTTAAACAAAAAAAATGCATAGGTCAAGTGAACAGCTGGTGTAACTCCTGCTCTCAGTGAGCTTCTCTGCAGCCAGGCTCAACTCAGAGCATTTATGGAAATGTGGCACCCATTACAGCACTGGTGCCTGAGCTATTATGGAGCAGTTAATAGGAAACAGCCCAGGTGAGACAAGGAAAAGCCTTCGAAGCTTATTTAGTAGAGTGAGTTTTCCTGAGTTAACCTTTTCACTGGGTTACTGGGCCTGAAGGAGCAGACCTTGAGGCTGGTGCAAGTTTCTCTGCTGGTTTTGAACGAGCTGGCGAGCTTTATATTAGAAAAGTGCTCTAAAATGTTGCTGTTGTTCTGTTCTCATCCTTATTTTTCACTCTTGGGGCCAGGCAGTTTAGGAGGTGAGTGATGGTTCCCGTCCGTGCTGGGACTGTGGGACCCCACGGGAAGAGGATGGAAGTGCTGTGAGCCAGCTTGGGAGTGGGATGTGGGGCTGGGGTGCCCTCAGACATCAGCTCAGAGCAGTGCCCTGGGGGTCTGCAGCACCTCCCACCTGAGATGCCACAGGGCTGTGACCTTGGAAGGTTGAGGAGAGATCTGCTGGAGGCTCAGATCTGCTGGGACTGTGTCTGCCATTGGATTGCCCAGTCTTAAAATTACTGTTCCACGTGTCATTTCTCAGAAGGGTTAATAGAGAGATTTTCTACATCGTAACTTACTGATTTCTGAATCACCCAAGAACCTCTGAGCTGAGCTCCAGGGCCAGAGGCGGCCCAGCTGCCCATGGACACACCAGTTTGCACTGGGATTCACAATGCAGAAGCCCTACGAGTATTAGAGACTCTGTGTGGTGATACAAGTTTGGCTGAAGTTTTCAGTCCACTTCATGGATTTGAATTACTCATGAAAAAGAATTGGAAAGAAGAGGTCCAGCCCTCTGAGAGGGTGTCTGGAAGTTGTGGCATCAAGGTTGCTGGAGGACAGATTGATGTGTTTTCATCATATGCCCCATTTCTCTCGTGCTGTTCCTTGGCCAGCTCATTTGCTGAGATCCTTCTGATTTAAGATATAGATTGTGCTTTCTCCTCCCAGTCACTCCCCTGCTGACAGTGACATGTTTTTTTGTTGAGAGAATACCTGGGAACACAAATCCATCAGGAATTTCAATGAGAGTGGCTTGTTTGGAAAGCAGTAGCTCTAAGTCTTGTACATCTGTCTCCTTACAAATGCACATTCTTATGTGTATGAAAAGGCAATGCTTCTCTGGGGATGTGTTCTTGCATCCTCTGTCTGAGCTCCCTGCTCTCAAAGGGCCAGGATGGAATCCAGGTCCCTTTCAAGTGATGAGAATCTTGCTGCTAAGTATTTCTACTTCATTTCCACTGGCTTTTCTCTGTTTTGATAGTAATATGTTTGTGGCACCTTCTCTATGATCTGTTTCCCTGCTGTTTTCCACCTCAGGACACTAAATGCAGGGATGATGCTGCTCATTTTCTCAGATGAGAAGTGATAGGTGTATATTGATTTATTTATTATTTTTTATAAACTCAGGAAATGAGTGCTACAAGTTAATTGTGCTATGCAGTGATCAAGGAATGTTAAATACCCCAAGCATTGTGTGCAAGTGGTTTCTTGGTAAAGGGCTGGTCAAATTTAGCCTTAATTGCTGGGTTAATAAGGTTGTTGTCGACAAGCTGGGATCCTTGGTGCCCTGTGAAGCTCCTGTTATCCCTGAATGAGGATGGATGAGGAGGGATTCCCTTGAGGGTTGTCTGTAGCCTGCCAGAGACCTGCCTGGGTGATCCAATAGGGAATGCTGGAGAGGGATGTTTCTGCAGCCTCTTTGCTTGCTGGTGCCTTAAGATCATAATCTTAAGGGTGCTTATCTTGCTCTGTTTGGGTTCTCCTTCCAGTCCCAGATCCTGGAGGATGGACCTGGCTGGTGCTGAGGGAGGAGGCAGAGGTGCTCCTCTTGGTTTTGCTCACTGCTGTGATCTGAACCTCAGCTGGGGATGGCAAAGACCAGGGGACCTGTCCCTGTGTGCCTGAGGGGGATCAAACCCCCCTCTCCCAGCACCATTTTTGGGTGACACAGAGATCTCTGGTGTCAATTTTTAGAGACTGTGGTGCACTCAGGTGAAGGCTTATTGGGATTGCTGGTGTTCACCTCCATGGCACAGGGCTGGGGGGGCACAAGGGCACTGCCCAGGAGGAGCCTCCCAGGTGGGAGGAAGGCTCTGAGCCGTCCTGCCAGGATTCCAGCAGCCTGCAGCTACAGTAGGGACAAAACAGAGAGCACAAAGGAGTTTGGTGTGTTTATTGAGGGCAGCTTTGAGAACAGGCACTCTGAATTCGAGCACCCAAACTGTCCCCACCCACTGCTTTGGGCTCTCGACCCCTTTCTTGGTCTAACAAGGGGAGAGGTGTGTGCTGAGACAACTGCCAGGCACCCTGCTCATCCCTCATGCTGATTTGGCGGGGGAAAAAAGTATATTATGGAATGCTTCTTCCCTAATTCATTTTCAGTTAATGGGTAAAAATAGCTGGCGCAGCTTGAAAAGTGCAGCACGTGTAGTTCGGGAAAGTCTCAAGTCACAGTGGGAAGAGTCAAACTGCACTTACTTAGTCTTGTTAATCTGATTTATTGTAAACAAAGGCACTCCAAGCAAAACAACAGTCCCTTAGATTTTTGCAAGAGATCTGACAACTGTTTTGCAGAGGCATATGATAGCATTTAAGAATATTAAAAAGGCATATATAATTGCCTCCTAGGAGAGGCATTGTTCAGTGGAAGTCAAGAGAGTAGAAAGTGGCACATTTGATGACTAACAGTAGAGAAAAGCTGAAATCTCAGAAAAACATTATGAAAGTGTGATGTCTAAAGACTGTTTTCACACTGGCAAAATATTGCACAAATATTTAAGGAGTAAATCCCTTGTTTTCAAACTCAGAGACAGAATTTATTCAGCAAGAGACACAGACTTCTCACTTTCTTGAGTAGCAAATATTGGACCTTATCTTTGTACTTTAGAATTCAATGGGCAGGTAAGTAGATCAGATCTTAATATTAAAGACAGGGAAGAAACTTTGGCTGGTGGAAGTTTGTTTTATTTTATTTTTAAAAGTCCACTTGATGCTGAAATTTGTCAGAAATTTGACATTGATCTGAACATTGAGAATTGACAATTGATCTGAACATCGAGAATGTTCAGATCAGGATACAAAAAATGTAAATGTATTTATCTTGGAAGGGCAATACATAGAAAATTAGTCTGGGATGGGAAGAAACATGGATTTACTGGGTGTGTATCTGTGGGATGCAGTTGTTGGGCTCTACAGCCTCATTCTGGGGCTTTACTTTCGGCCTGATGGCAGCAGGAGTCCTTGGGACAAGGCTGCAGGGGAGATCAGCTGTTAAGGGGATTGAGAAGATCCACCACACATAAAATGGGAGATGCCTGAGGTCCTTTCTTCCAGCTGTTCACCCAAAGAGAGGATCTGTGGAAAAATTTCCTCCACCTGACATCAGATCAATTTCCCGAGCACTTAATATATGCAGTTTGTCACCCATTAACTTTCAGAGAGTCTGTTTAGCGCTCTGGGTCTGGCACACGCTAATTCTTCAAAGGCCTTGAAACTAAATAGGCTACTCTGTCAGTGACATGTGAAACTGTTAGAAAGATGGATGTGGTAAAGCCCTACAGCATCCAGACACTGCAGTTCCTGCTGTCAAGTAGCTCTTTGAGAAAGCAGCAAGGCTGTGGGGGTGGGAAACGCTTTTCCGTGGGAGCAAAGTGTCCTGTGGGGATGCTGCAGACTTTCAGGGGCTGTCAGCCTGATGCTGGAGCAGGATTTGTCCTAGAACTCTCAGCTGTGAGAGTTTCAGGCTGGCAGGATGAGGGCTGGGAGCTGCCAAGCCTGACCCAAGAGCCCCCTGTCACAGTGCAGTGTGGGGACCTCAGACTCCCTGTCCAGCTCTGACCCTTTCCCGTGCAGAGAAGTGACCAGTCCCAGGGTGACGATTTTCATTTTCATCTTGGGAAAGCTGTTACTCAGAGTTGAGGTGATTTTCTGCGAGTTTTGGTCTTATGGTTTTTCTTTTTCCTTTGTTTAAAATATTAGCTTCTCTTCCTTCCCTTCTCAGATTAAATCCACAGCATTTTTCTGAGGCTGGGGGAGATGGAACTTGTGGGGACCAGTTGTACTTGATACTGCTTTGAATATCTTGAGGTTAAGAAAGACATTAAATGAGGATTTATGCATTACTTTAAAGACATATAAGGGGAAAAAAAAGGTGGTGAAAGGAAGATTTCAGATGGGATTCCATGACTTGATAACACCTTCAACCTCTGTGAGTTCTCTCATGGGTTAATATTTTTATACCAGTTAAAACCGTGCAGTTCAGACAGTATAATCCAAAAGTCATTATGGAAGAGGATAAATCTAACTTCCAACCTTTAATTTAAACTAAAAAAAATGTCCTAGGGGGAGTTTAATCGTACTGTGCTAATCGCTTTCATTATCACTGATACAAGCACAAGACTTTGCAAAGTTCTCTAAAGAGCAACTTAGGGATGTGCCATCAGCTTTTACAGTTTGGGGTTGCTTGTTGTAGCCCCTGTGAATATGCTCTGTGTGTATCTTGGCTCTTTGGGGATGCAACTCGTGCTTTATTTCCTCCTCCCTCTAACACAGAGCGCTCTTCCAGGAATTGCCTTAATGACAAAACCTCGGCGGATGCACCAGAGTGGGAACTTTGAGGATTCCATAAAAATTTAACAGGGTTCCACAGAAATGGCTTGAAAAAACCCCAGATAATTGGACTCTGTCTGTGGGGGGTTTAGCCATCTAAAATAGGTCTCTTGCAGGAATGCCAGTCCCTTAAACTCCACTGAATATTTTCCTGTAAAGTGCAGCTTTTCCTGTTGAGACCCTGAAATTCCGCACTGCTCCACATAAAAGGAAACACAACTATTTTATTCATAATCTCCTTGGCCCTTTCAGACTCAGGGTGTTCTGAACTGGGCTCTGCAGCAGAAGGCTCTTTTCAGAGTGTATTTGTCTCCCTGAGTGAGACAACTCCAGGATCTGCTGTACCAGAAACACCGTGCAGAGCCCCAGAGCAATACTGGAGACGAGGCTGCCTTCCAACACCCAGTGCTCAGTGCCACATCTCCAGTGGTATTTGAATTCTCTTTCCTGCTAAAGCACGGAGAATTAAGACTTTCAGGAATGGGTAATCTCATGTCAGTGGGGATGCACATTCCCTTACAGCCAGGGGTTCTAAGGCAGAAAGTGACATTCAGCTCTGCAGGACTCAGGAGGTGTTTAGGCTGCACCCTCACCAGCTACAAGCAAGGTTAGCCCTGCCAGGCAGGGATGATGGCTAAAATCAGATATCTGTGAATTTTAGCACTATATAGAGCATCACTCAGAGGAGCAACACCAGAAATATTTAAATGTTCTGCAGAAGCCGAATTTTAGTACTGCGCTATTGTGCTTTTTGGTGGGATTTTTTTCCCCCTTAAACCCCATTTGGGGCCAGTCTCCTCACTGGTGTGCATCGCTCTGACTTTGTGAAGCTGTGCTAATTGAAAGCAGCAGAGGATCTGTCTCTCTTGTGTTACGTTTAAAATATTCATACAATTAAACAGCGCTTTGAAGTGCTCCGGAGCTAGATGCTCTCTGCTTTACTTTGGGTGGCCAGGAGATGAAAATGGAAATGTTTTAATTGGATTTGGTCCTAAGAAACTGTGCCATGTCCTTGTTGGAATAGCCTTGCTAAGCAATACTACACCTTCTCCTCGCAGCTCAGAGCTGCCCTGTGCAGAGGGGACCAAGATAAATGGTTCATTTTAATCATCTCCACTTCGGAGTGAATTAGGAAGGAGGGGCAGATTTTATTCACTGAGCTCTATTAGAGCTCCACAGAGAAGGATTTGTACCAGGGAAAGGACCCAAATGCATCTTGGCTGTAGGACAGGTTTGGGTTTGTTTGTTTGTTTTGTGGGTTTTATTTTTGTTCTGCTTTTTACCGTGGAAAAAGCCCATTTACTCCAACTTCTTGCAGCTGCATAATGAGGTGCCATTTTCTGATGTGCAATATCCAAAGGTCAGAGAAAGCCTTGCTGCTGTAAAGCAATGGCTTATGCACTCACAGAGCGTATGAGGACAAGAATTTCCTCTCTCCACCCCAAGCTCCAGCCCAGGTGCAGGCAGGAGCCGTGTGCAGGGAATTGGAGCTTTGGAACATTCCCCCCACGGCTGTGCCTCTCAAGAAACTGCCATCACTGGTGACATAACATTGAATTTTAAAATTTGTTGTGCTTGTAGATGGGTATGTTTGACACACTTGTCTCATTTCAGATTAATTTACAAATGGTTCAGTCTGTTTTTGCAGAGCTTTCACTCAGTTGTCACATTCTCAGGGTTTGTTGGGTAACATTTTGTTGGTGATATACCTCCTGCATGGCTGGGAAATAACAGCAGATGAAAAGCATGTAGCTTTCCCTCTTTGACAACAGCAAACATTGATACTTTTCACAAAAACCTTTTTTTTTTACCTTCTGGAGTGCTAAAAAAATAGGTGTGTGTGTGTATTTTAAAATAGTACGTGTGTGTATACCTAAGTAAAATTACATATTTTGTGTGCATATGTACATTAACCACCTGGTGATGTTTCTGGAAGGTTAGGTGACATTGTAACCACTCAAAAGTTTACTTCCTTGAAAGTTTAAGCTGTAAATCTGCAGGTAACATTAAATTCCCTGACTTTAGTCACCAAATGAACTTGCCCCTCAAATGTCTATTTCTGTGGCACTCTCCTTCCACTGCAGGTCTGTTTTCTGATTTTATTTTCCTCTTTCATCTTTCAGCTGCTTATCTGTCCTTCCAGATTCATTACCTCTCCTTTCCTTTGCCCTCACTTCTTTTCTTCTCCTGCTGTGTTCCCATTTTTAATGATTTATTTTACACTTTATTTTATAATGTTTATATCTGCAGAATGAACTGGTTTTATAACCCCCCCAAAATGAACACCATAATTTATTTTCCTCGCAGAGTCGACGCTCGGAGCTGCTGAACAGCCTCTCACTGGCAGTGATGCACACCCTGACTGATGCCAGGTGACTCCTCTGCAGGTTTGGGCTGTCTCAGAGCCAGGGCTGGATGGTGCCTGCAGGGAGGTGACCAGGCTGGGGGAGGAACTTAAATAATACCCACTGTGACTCAGAACAGTCGTCCTTCCATCCCCAACTCATGCCTTAAACAAGGTGCTTAAACAAGAGTATGAGCTGAAGAGCATGCAGAGCAGCACTTCCCTAAGCACCCAGCTCCTCTGCTCCTTCTTGCAATCAGAATTTGGTGATTTTCTAAGCAGCAATTGCATCTCGATCATCCCATTTAATAGCCATTACTTGGTCCTGTCTTCTATGAATTTGTCTAATCTGCCCATGACCTTATTTATCTTTCAATCTCCATAATTCCGTGGCAGAGTCACTCAATTATGCGTGGTGGGGGAAAAACATTTCCCCCTGACTGTTGTAAACCTGTGGCCTGATCATTTTGTGGGATACTTCTGAGTTCTTGAAGTGTGGAAGAAGGCCAGGAACATGCAGTGCTGGGTTTACAGTGGGTTATGATCTTCAGTTCAGTGTCAGGGACCTTTTTTCCTGCTCCTCAAGGCAGAAACACCTCACTGGCAGCTGAAAACTGAAGTCCACAAATGCATAAGCATTAGTGAGGGGGTGCATGAGGGCTGCAGAGGGTGCATAAATCATCCAGGGTATTTTAAAATAATAGCATGTCTCACTACATTCATCTCCCCCGAGTTTATTCCTCAACCCCTAAGTACATTTTGACATTCAGAGTTAATCATACCTTCCAGTCAAAACACGCAGCACAGAACCAACTTGGAAGAGAGCTGCAGCTCCCCCGAGCCCAGGCTGGGGATCGACAGGGGCCAGGCAGAGCCAAGGCTGGGCTGGTGTTGCAGATTATGGCACTTAAATGGTGCCAGCTTCGCAGCATCCCTGAGAAATCCCGGTGGCAAGCAGCAGAGCTGCTCCCCTGGTCATCCCTGTGCCTGGTGGGAGCAGCTGGGTGCTGGACTCTGAGCTTCTGCTTTTCTGTCCCTTTCTTTTAGCACAGTTGCTGTGGTCACTGACAGAGGACGGGAATAAGTGGGTGTGCATGATGGTCCAGTGGACTGGAGTCCACCCCATGGGGGACCTAGCTCTTGTCCTGCACCCCTGACCTCTGGCCTGGGATTTTTGGGATTGTTTTCTTACCTGGCCTGGTGTGCAGTGAGAACTGTTTCATCTAAATGCAAACGAAAAGACATTTAGGAGCCAGGAGGAAGGGAAGCAGCCTTCAGGAGCAAGATGTGATTCCCAGTGGTCTTCACCTGGGTTTCATCAGAGGTCAGGTTTGCCCTGTTTGACCACCCAGGTCCCAGGCATTGTGATGTGGTTTGATGGCAGAGGCAAAATGCACATCTCCCACTTGCTCATCCATCCACATGAGCTTTGCTGCCAGTGGCATGAAAGAGAGACAGTGGCAAGAGCAGCAGGAGGCAAGCAGGGCACTCGCTTTCGATTTAGCCATGCAGCAGGAACAGAGAGGGAGGGATGATGAGGTGGCCTGCAGTGCTTTGTGGAAGGGAACATCTTTTTCAATTATCCATGTCTGCTTTGTGCAAAGTATCAGGAGTCCCAGCTCTCACTCCCCAATATCCCACTTATGTCAACATAGATCAGCTTAATGCACAGAAATGTTACGTGATGGGAACAGCTTATTCAACCCAGCAGATAATTGCTGGGTGCTCCATCCAACCCGCAAACCAAACTCTGGGAAGCCTCAGCACTTTGGCTGTGACCCTTGGGAGTGATTTTAAAGCTCAAAATCTCCTTTATCTCTTTCTGCAATTAGGAATTAGAATTACTTTCAGGAGTCATTCAGGCTAAAGAACCACTCTGTGAAGAGACTCTGCAAGGAAAACACCAAAGGTGGGTGACCACCTCAGAAATATGGGATGACAAAAGGAAAACCTGTTGAGTGTGTGACAGCATGTAAAAACATTTCAATCAGAATTGCCCTCTGTAGTCCTGGTCTGACACACATCTGCAGCTCTCAGGCTAAGACAGACAGAAATTTCCTTCCTGCAAAGCCCTGCAGAGAAGAGCATCCTCAAAGCTTCATAATAGAGCAGTGTCTGGCAGAGACAAACTCTCTTGCCTCAGTGTTGCCTCTTGATTATATTGGTATATACTGCAAAATAAGATAAAAAGTCCTCTTAGCATCAAGGACACTATCTCCCTAGCAATTCAGTGCTTACCAGCCTGGGAAGCAAGACCAGATGTGCTTTGTTGCTCTTGAAGTACCAAAAAAAGCTCTGGCTGCAGGGTTATTAACTTAGGAAAGTTGTCCATCCACTGAGAACCATAAATAATCCACGACAGCCTCTCTGCCTGACTCCACATCCCATCTCCCCTGCTTATGTTGATTCACAGCCCGATGAGATTCTCCTCCTCACAGCTGTCCATCAGATTATTTTGGGCAAAGATGTGATGAACTCAGCTGGAACCACCTGCTGCCTCTTTGGTTCTTGTTTTCTCCACACAGCTCTTGGAGCTGTGCTGCTGTTTCTGGGAGCAGGGAAGGCTGGACAGACCTGATTATAGTCAGAGACTACTGCCATCTTCCTGAGGATGACAGCCAGAGACATGAACTTTGGTGCTCTGAAAGGGGTTCCTGCCAGCTGTGACTTAGATTTTGGGTGATTTGTCACTGCCTGGTGGTCCTGGAGATGGGCATTTCCCACCTGCTGCAGGAATATTGGTGCCACTCCATGCTGCATCTCCAGCTCTGATGTTTGGGTGCTGGTAGTGGCTTACTTGACTCTGCTTTCAAAGAGATGAATGATGGAGAAGGGGAAAAAAATGAAAAAAATCTTATAATGGTTTGATAAGATGTTGTACCCACATAAATTTCTCATCATCTCTGGTGAAACTATGGTACTAGAAATAGCCTGATTGTTTCTGTCTAGATTTCAGTTCCTTTTTCATGCCTGATGCTCAGACATGGCCTTTTCTTGCCTACATACATATGCATCTGCTCAGATGGCACAAAGCCTACTTGCATGTTAGCAACATTCCTGTTGCACTGGGAGAAAACACCTCTTTACACTGAATTACCTTCGATGTGGAGAACTGCCAAAAGGGGCAGAAACAGCTTCAGCCTTTGCTTCAGCCTTTGCTTCTGCCTTTGCTGTGTCTCCCTGATCTTCTACTTAACGTGAGAGATTTATAAAGGTTGCTGTGAAGAGGAAGAAAACGATCTTTTCTTCTCTCCAGACAGAGTAATGGCTTAAACTTCAGCAAGGAAGATTCAGACTAAATGGGAGGTAAAGCCTTCTAATGGCAAGGATGAGGGTTTCCTGGGGAGGCTGTAGGGATTCCACAGCTGGAGGCCTCCAAGCAGAGGCTGGATAAATATTTATCAGAGGTGCCTTAGCCGTGGTTGAGCTTTCCTGGGGGAAAGGACTAGAGAGAGTAAATTGCTGAGATGCTGAGGTTCTTTCCAGCCTTTTGATTCTATGAAGCAGGCAAGAAAATTTTCATTCTAATAAATAAATAAATAAATAGAATCCTCCACTTCTGCTGCTCATGCTGCTGCTGTAGGGAGCAGAGTCAGGATATGAATTACCTGTGCCAGGAGCTGTGAGCTGAACAGAACAGAACAGGACAGAATATGCTTTCCCAGCCGGTACAAGTCGGCAGCTGCGATGTCACACGCTGGATCAGCTGCGCCTTCTGAATGTCTTCACTGCCAGTCCTAAACCCAGCAATAGGGCACTAAAAGGGAACAGAAGTTCTGATCCTTGTGTTCATGTGCTCACATCTTTTTCTGATGTTACCTTAACTTTCTGGGATGGTTAAAACCACCCTTAGGAAACACAGCTGACAGTTATTTGCTGAATTTACCTTTTGTTTCTCTTTGAATTTAAAACTTCCTGCTTTGGTAATTATAAGTCCTATATGCACCCCCTTGGTCTGCTCACACTGTACTTGTCACAATTGCCCCATTTTGTATTTCTCATGGGCAGTTCATGTGCTTTGCCTGGCCAATAAATCTGAGATTGAGAATGGTATCAAAGCTATAAAACATCTTTCTGTCATTTCCATGGAGAAATGGCTGCTGGATGGACAACAGAAGAGGGGAACCCATTGGGCTGCCTCGGGAGCAACCAGAGATGTGCCCTTGACATCTCAATCTGCCTCCCTGTCCTGGGAGGGCAGAGCCAGCAGCTGGCCCAGCACATATTCCCCCAGCTCTCTGGGGCAGCTGGACCTTCTGCTGCCTGTGAGGGAAGGAGCTAAACCTCTGCTTCTTGCAGGGAGAACAATCACCAGGTAGGGGGGGATGGTTGTTTTCACTCCACAGCCTGGTCTCCAAGGTGAGGGTGGCAGGATAATGATGCACCCCGCGGTACAGAGAGCCCAAATCCCATACTCACTGAGCACTCCTCTCCATGAATGTATGAGGTGATTTATTCTCAGGGAGCTGGCACAAAAGGAGCCTGTGGAAATTCACTCAGCAATCAGCACTCGTTTTTTGGCAATGGCTGTAACCACAGCAGATGAGGCTTCTATGACCCCAAGACCATCCATCTTCTCAAACAGGGGAGATGCTGTGAGCACAGGGTGAGGTAACTGGGTTTTTTCCATTATTTTGCCATGGTCCCAGCTGCTCACCAATGGCTGTTGCTCTTCTCTCAGTTGATTTGGAGCCAGCTGCTTCTCATCCGGATCTTATTTCACCTGGAGAACGGCACTTTGTGGGTAAATCTGTGTTAGTCACAGGCCTGAGGAGAAGAGAGGAGCACTTTGAGGTCAACAGAGTGCTGGAAACCTGTAAAGCTTTGCAAATTTTTCTTTAAACTGACAGCCCACTCATGTGGATGTTGTCATTGCTGTAGGTCATGAATGTATCCCTTCAGGTTGGGTGCCAGCCTGCAGGGATACTGATCTGGGGCTGAAATAATGCCAGTTTTCTGGCCTTGGGCTTGACTGTATACCTGTGTCCACAGAGTCCCTCATAGGGGAAAAATAAGTGGTGCAAAATAATTGAGGATAATGAACTTCTGCTCTATGAGGAGAGACTGGATCTCCCCCTTGGGAGAGAGGAGAGCATGGGGGAATACAAGGGACTTGTACAAAATCACAGATCCAGAGTGAAGTGAACTCAGGGCTGTGATTCCCAACATTTTGCAGCACAGGGAGGAACTGGTGTGGGAGGTGGGCTCCAGGGAGGTGCTTCTCAGGCTTTTGTGACCAGGAGTAGCAGGGCTTGGCTGTGTGGTGGCGGCCACCAAAGCTCTGCTGGGAGAGGGAGAGAAATTGCCTGCTTTGTCAGCCAAACAGGGACAAGCTGGGCAGTACTGGTCCAGATGGGACTACTGGGCCAGCAGCTGACAAAACCAGTGTGGTCCGTGTTGTGTGGGTGTGGAAAATACTCAGAACAAAAATTTCTAGAGGAGGAGCCTCCAAACTTTGCTGTGTTCATGTGAAAGCCCGTGCTGGAGGCCAAACATGTATAAACATAACTTAATTAATGACGAAGTTGGATGCCATTCCTGATGGGATAAGAGATGGGAACGAGAGCTGAAAGCTTTCACTGTGGCTGTGTGTGGTGGGACTGTGCCAACATGGCCAGTGATCAGTGTTCATAAAGCTGGTCTTGAGTCTGTTCTTAATTTCACAGTGTAGACAGACAGGGAGACCATCATCAAATCAACCTGCCAGCAGCACCACGTTATTGCCAGTGGATGAGTTCTGTGCAGGCAGCAGCGCTGTTCCTTCAATACAAAAACCTACAGCTTCAGGGAGATGATGAGTTGCACAGCTCACCTGCTTTCATATTCACTCCCTGAACTGCTCTCTTGGATATGTTAATTCCAGGAGCCTTTGTCTGCTGTTCTGCTTTCCTCTCACAAAGCCAGGAAAGAATAAATAACAGTGTAATGCAATGTGCAACAGTATAAATGCCCTCCAAAGAACAACTGCTGAGACTGTTGACATGAGAGTTTGTAAGAGAAACAAAGGAAAATATGCTGATTCTGCTGCTTTGCTGCCTTACTCATGCTGTGCCTGACTAAATGTTATTCCAGAGTTTCATTGCTCATGGTTTTCCAACGTTTCACTGAGGAATAAGCGTCATTGTTTAAGTTATGCTGGTAAATCTCAGGTTGCGGGGTAGGAGGACTCACCCCTCTTCTATCAACCATCTGTCTAAACACTCTTTAATGAATTACAGACATTAGGTGAGAAATCTGACTTTGTTTCACAATATTCTGCAATTATTAAGAGGAGGAGAGAGATACACAAACCACCCTTGACTGCAGCACAGGGGCATCATTACCCACCCAGCCATCAGTTCTGCTCAGCATCACCCTGAGGGGGGATCTGCCTGCTGGAGGCACCAGCAGGGCTGGATCCTCACCTGGCCAGAACTGGTGTGGGACCACCGAGAACTGCTTCACAGCCAGGTCAGAATCCAGGAGGAGGTTGGTTTTAGCAAATAGTGTAATAGTGTAATTGTAGTGTACTTGACATTTGTAGGGGACTTAATGAGGGAGATCTGTATCATCCCCACCATCATCCTCAAATGGAAGAAGTGGAGGCACAGGAAGTGTTTAATCCAAGGTCACGCAGTAAGCTGGTACTGAAAACAAACTTGGAGCCCAGATCTGAGCACGGCTTGTTAAGACACAGCAAGAATACTCCCTAATTCCTCAAATACATAAGGAGCCCATAATCTTACAGGGCTGCCCTACTCATGATGACTTTTTCCCCCAGACTGTTGCACTTCTCATTCGTGTTGCACTGCAGAGCTAAAACAGCAGTGCTCCAAGTGCAGAATTCCAAGTGACACATATTTAAAAGATGGGCTGTGGAAGGGTTAACGTATTAATTCACTTTAGAAGTGCATTCTCATGATGGCCATGAGACCCCTGAGTCTTTTTTTCTCTGAAACAGTTCTTGTCTGGAGAGTTGATGGCATTGGATAAGTGCATTACAGCAGAAGAAATTCTTTAGCAATTAATGACAGGAGATTAATCAAGCGAGAAGCTTAAGGTGGTTGTCCCTCCATGCTTTCAGCCCTGGTGACAGCCAGTGCCACAACATCCAGGGGTCTCAGTGGAAACTTGACCCCTGATGGACTGCAAGGAGCAGAAGTTCCTAAGGGAAGCCACGGAGAGGATGAGTCACCCCCACACTGAGCAGCAGAGAGTAATTCAAGGTGAGTGATGGAGTTCTGGAGCCACCTTTGCTGTTCCAGCTAGGTGTTTGCTAAAGACCCACAGTCTCTCTTTCCCATTACATGTTTTTATCTTCCCACCTAATTATCTAAGGCTTTAAAAAGTGGAGCAAGGCTTAACTCCAGAGACAGTGATGATAATAATAACTTGGCTTTTATCCGGCATTGTCCCGTGGTGGGAAGCGCTGGGCTGATCCTCAGTGCTTAATGATATTGGTTACCCTCAGGTGTCAGTCTGGGAATTTATCAGGGTGCAAAAGCATTTGGTCAATAATGTCCACTTTAAACTACATGGAGCAGCACATTACTTGGATGCAGGCAGTCGGACCGGGGGGGTTTGGCAGAGCTAAACGGGGTCTGGGCTCACAATCTGCTCCTGAAGCAGAGGGACACAAAGCAGCAGAAACTTCAGGCGAGTCAAACTGGCTCTGAAGATTCACTGCAGAGAGGTTTTGGGTACTTGGTGCAGGGTAGATGCTGAGATTTCCTGGTCTGACTGCACAGGTAGGTGCACCCAGTGGCATTTTTGCACGCCTGGTTGTCTCTCTTCGAGTGAGATCTGCAGAGGTTTCATGCAGGGTGAGATAAATCCAGAGCTCAGTAATGATGTCTTGTAAACTTTGGAAAAACCCAAGCCAGGTGGAATGTTTCTGCCCTGGGGAAGTTTTACCACAGCCTCTGAGTGGAAAGGAAATTCCTCCAGCCCTTGGAGCAGCTGCTGTCCTTCCCTCAACCTGGTTGCTCTGGCCACTGCTTGGGAAAAAAGGGAGCAGTCCCTGTGCTGGGATTTAATGGCTAAGTGGTCCATCTAGGGATTACCT
The DNA here is from genome assembly GCA_013397815.1 of Aleadryas rufinucha. Classification (NCBI taxonomy): domain Eukaryota; kingdom Metazoa; phylum Chordata; class Aves; order Passeriformes; genus Aleadryas; species Aleadryas rufinucha. The sequence continues at coordinate 88,707 of VZTH01015301.1, read as the reverse complement.
TTGGTTGGGGAGGATTCTTGATCAGCCCTAAAATAGACAGATACAATCTGATCCACAACAGGCTTCCAAAGTCCCTGTGACAGCTGAATTAATTGCACAAAGCTGATCACAACAGCAGCGCCTGCACATGTAAAACTGAGTGGCAACTCCCGTTAACAGCATCTGGCAGTTTCAATAGAAGTGTCAACAATCCATGCACAGGTTATTGGAATTAAAGGGAATTACAGAATTGGTTTTAAAAACTTAATAAGCTCATGATCTCAGAAGATGGGATACACAGGCCCTGGTTTTCAAAGCTGTTCTAGTGCATCCTTCTGGCAGAGGTTATTTCTTTGACCATCTGTGAATGCTGAGCACAGAAATAAGGCTCTTGGCAAACTCCTTTCACTCTTTCCTAGAGCAACGTAGTTTACAAGCTCCATAGGAAGAGAAGGAATTCATTAGAGAGAAAAAAGGTAACGTTGGGTGTGGGTGATGCAAAAGTCCACATCGCTTCACGTCACAGGAATTTTGTCATGAATTTCAGGGACTTGACAAGCATTTCAGTTGTGTAGTCTGCTTCTAAACAAAGTGCAGAACAGCATCAAAAAAGGACATATTTTCAATGGGTTGTGTTGAACTCCAGCCCTGGACAAGCCTAACACCCCTGAAATCAATGGAATTTTTACTGATGATATCAGTAGGATTTCATCTATTAACATCTGCCTGACTCTGAACTGGATTCTGCAAACTTTTTATCAGCCAGGCTGGTTTTAGTGGCAAAGGGACTGTCCTTCCTTCAGAGGCTGTTTTTCTTCATAGAGAAAGCAGATGTGAATAAAGGCTACTCACTGATGGAGAAATTCTCTGAAACTTCCCACATGCTTCCAGGCCAGGTTTCATCATTCCTTTCTCTGCTATATTGAATACCCACCACACACAATGCAAGAGCTGCAGAGGAAGTCTGGATGCTCCCATGTGAATTGAACTACTGGAGATTTACCAGCAGGGTGAATATGAAAAACCTCCTCCATAGTGTGATGACAATGATGTATCCTCACACCTGTGCATCTCACCTCTAAGTCAGAACCTTTGTTCCTTCCAAAATCCTTCCCAGCTACTGCAAAACCAGACTGAACTACCCACAGGGTGCTCATAGCTTGATGTGCACACAAACAAGAAGCAACCTTGTACTCCAAAATCCTTAACTAATTTCAAAGCCTTCTTAATTAGAAGCAGAAGAGATGCAATTTCCTCAATGAGCTGGTCCCTGGGAATGAAGGAGTGAATGTTCAGCCTCCTCCCCATCAGCTCATCAATCTCTCATGTCTGATGCTGTCATCCTAAGTGTTTCTATTTTTTATATTAAACAAAGAACAGATTTATGGGTAAACAGGCAAAAATAAGTAAAAGGAATGGAAATGAATTACCATCCTTCATTAGGCCACTCCCTGGGTCCTTCATGCAGACATGAAATATGCCAGAGTGAAGTCTTTGTTGCTTTGCATGCCTGCTCCAGGAAACCTCTTGCAAACTTTCCCTTTAGTATTTCTCTCTGTAAACTAAAAAACTGAAACTTAAATTAGTATTTCTAACAGAGGCTGCAGGCAAGGAAATGCCAGCCTTCCTGGCCTGGGGGAGCAATGCCTCTTTCAACTCTGCAACAGCATAAAGGGAAGGGAGGGGACCACGGGCTGCTGGTTTCCACCGACAATTTGGCACTCTTGTGTTGTGTAGCCTTGGGCACATCATTTAAACTCCCCGTCCTGGTTCCTCCTGTTGTAAAGCTGCAGGATGAATACCTGCCTTCCCTGCCACTCTCTGCTGCCAGGGGTTTTATACTGCATAATAGAAATGGGTTCAGTTTAATAGAAAAATGAGTTAAAGACCCAGGCAGTACCACTCTCCTTTTAGCACTGAGTTATGTGTCCATCAAGCCCAGCTCTGGGCAACAAGGAGAATAAAGAAGCAATGTCATATTGGTTAGACACCTGGTAACTGCACCATTTGTAAAGTTTGCCCAGTATTAGCAGGGAAACAGAGGAAGAAAGGCAAAAATTTTGGTATGTCTGCAATTTGTGCTTTGCTGCTTTCATTGTGAATTCTTCTTAAAGCAGCTGAAGGTCTGGTTGGCCTTAAATATTAGAAGAAAAAAGGGAAATCTCCTGCTTCCTTTTGATACATTTCTTCCCTTTGAAAAAGTACGGGGAAAAGACAAACATTTGGATTGTGCCTGTAGTCTGTGCCCTTCCTCTCACCAACTGGCAGCAAAAAAACCAAATACACAACTGACAGTATTTCAACGAGTTTTTGAATTTTCAGTTGGAATAATGTCATCACTGTGTAACACTGCCAGATCCTCTGATCTCCACAAAAATAAACTGTATCCATAATGTTAGAGAACATTTCTCATTTGCAAAAATTTGCATGCCTAAGATGTGCATCAGAAAGGCAGAGCTCGCTGCAGAAGCTGGTGTTCAGAGCGTGCTGGGCTGCCCAGTGCAGGCACGTGCTCTCAAATGCTGTATTCCTAAAGGAGCAGGGAACAAATGAGGGAGGAAAACAGTTTCCAGAGGCCCTTGGAGAAAGTTTCAAGGACTAACAGAGTTGGAAGGTGGCGTGGTTGTAGAGCAGCTGCCTGGCACCTCTGGAGGATGTCGGAGCTGGAGCTGGGCTTTGTTGGGCAGGGCTGACCAGCAAACCCCAAAGCTGGGCTTTGCTGCCTGCGGGGTCACTCTGCTGGCTGTGTGTGATCTGGAGCCCAGGCTGTCCGAGGAAACAACCCCACCACGACCAGGCCACCCAGGCTCAGCCCAGCAGCGACATGGGGAGCCTGAGGGGTCATTTCATCTCCTTCCATGAGCGATCCTCAGAAATCCTGTGGCTCTGCTGCCCCCAGAGCAGAGGGAGCAGGCTGTTGTGATCCTGGCTGGATGAAGAAGAATCAGGAATTTGCTGTGGTTACCTCAGTGGGAGATGCTTGTCTCTGCTTTGTTATGTAGGGGTTGAGGGACCCCTCCCCTGGGCTGGGTCAGTGTCTTCGTTCTGTGCTCGGGTTTTGAGGCTGTAATGACATTGGGGTGCTTATCTGGATTCCTGCTTGACATGTCTCCTAGCAAAAAAAGAGAGTTTTTCAGCTGCACTGCTGCAAAATATGTCTCTGTTTTTTTAAGTCAAGGCTAATAAATGCAAAGCAGATGGGGAGGTGTCCTCTTCACCCCTGAGAGACAATTCCACCAGCTGCTGGCACACACAGCAGGTCACAGCTTGAGCAGAAACGTCGGTGTCCTCTCACACCTTTTGGGCTCGTGGGCAAGGACAAACATCTTATTTACTTTATTTATTTGTGCATAACAATTTAGGGATGAAAAAGTGCAAGGCAGTATCTGAAATGAACTTTGGCTACTCCATTCCCAAGGAAGAAACAAACTAATTTTGCTTCCAGGCTTAGACTGTGTGCCTGGTTCCAGCGCAGACAACAATTTTTAAGAAAACTTCTTGAAGCGAAGATTTTAATGAGTTCTCAACACCATATCACATCCCTTGGATTTGCATCATTTGAACCATATTTCTGGAGGTAATTCTTCAAAGTGTTGCACAGCACTTTATCTGCACGAATGCATCTGCATGAGTGATTCATGCTCCTAAGCTGTGGATGCACAAAAGGGGTGCATGCATTTGAACAAAAAAGTGTGGCAATTTTCTTCTGTTTCCAGTGGTTTATCCAGGGAAGGTCAGCTTATCATTTGTTCAGGAGAAAATTACACAACTGTTTTCATCCTCCCCTGGGACAAAGACTGTCTTGGACTGCAGATTGTTGTGCCCTGAAGAGCAGGCAGGCTGGGGGGGCTGCACCTCTTGTGTGTGCTGTACAGAGGGATGCTCTGGGACCCTGTGCCATGAATTCAGCACACTGCCTTGCCTGATGAATCCATGGCTAATCAGATTCCCAGCTTGCACCCTCCTCAGGAGCAGTGGAACTGCCTTGGAGGCATTCATTAAATTATTGTTTTGCAGGAGGTTATCAGAGATCCTGTGGATGGAGATCTGCTCTTCCCTGTGCCTTTATCTTCCTTGTCTCTGGGGTACGTCCACAAACTGGAGTTTGCTCTGACAGCTCCAAACAAGAAGGAAGCCTAGGAGAGCACAGCAAAGTTTCATTCACTAATGTAATCACATCCTAAAAGAAAATAGCCCTCTTGTCCTGGAAATGGATCCATTAAATAACTCTCCAGTGTTCTCAGTTCAGTGTTCAGCCTGAACATTTAAACCCTTTAAAACAACTAGGGAAGCCATCTGATTTCCCTGTGTCAGTAATGATGCTGCAGCTTTGAGAAATTAATTTCTTCCCCACTGCATGCTCTGTTTGAGAAATGATATCACATTGTGAGGTACTGCACCAAGCTTCACTGATCACATTGCATAACAGGATGCTGGCTAATGATCCAAGATAATAGAAGGCGAAAGCTGAATACATTTTTAAAAATCATCACATGATACAAAATAATGCCAGTACTTGGTACTGTGCAGGAGAGGAGGAGCTCTTCTAAACGTTCTGCCCAGATGCTCCATCAGAAAAAACACATTTTCATAATCTAAACTTGAATGATTCTATGATTTATTTTTTTTTAATGGTGGGATAAACAAAACACCTTAGGCTGGATGCTCAGCAGGTGTAAATCAGCAGTGCTCCACTGGAGCTGATGGATCATTATTTTCTACTGCTGGAAGAGGAAAATGAGAATAGACACAGTCAGCAGTTGAAAGTTCTCCAGTCCCAAGCAAGTGCCTGCAACGTTGGCATCCAGCAAAAAAAGCTGCCCTGGCTGTAGATTAATAGCAAATTCCCATCAAAGCCTCGGAATACCTACAGCAGGGGCCCCGGGCGGAATCCAGCCGGCGTCACTCAGCGCTGGTGGAATGGAACTGCTGGTGCTTATTAAGAAGGTGAAACTTCTCACCAAGGACACTGCAGCTGACGCCAGCCCTGCCTCGCCTCGCCTGACCCTGCCTCGGGCCGGTGCTGCGCGCTCCTCGCCAGCATCACCCACCCACTTCAGCGCAAATCCAAAATCCCGTGGAAACCCAGGGATCTTCCGCTTCCCAGAGCTCGGTGATGAGCTGGATTTTGCAAGGTTGAACATGTGAAAATGGAGAGGAGAGGACAAGAAGAGGGGAGGACAAGAGGAGACAAAAGAGAGGGGTAGCTCTGAAGTGCTCTGCCCAGTAAAGCAGCCCAATCTGATTTTGGCCCCTTGTCGTCCCTTCCTCACAGCTCCTTGGGTGAATGGATTTTTTTTTCTTATTCAGAATAATCCTCAGATCTTCTACTGAAAAAATTCAATCAAGCAGGAGTATGCTGGTTCAGTTTTCCCCTGGAAAAATTTCAGAGTAATTAGGAAGCAGAAAGGATACATATGGCCAGGCATATAGCTGGAATAATAATCAAGAACAGCGGGGGGGTGGAGAGAGAAAGAGTCAGACAGAGCTGCCTGTGAGACAGCCCGGGCTGTTTGGAAACTCTGTGCCCAAACAGCATCTGGTCAATTATAAGAAATGCATCAAATGAAATTCAAACTCATTCAGAAATGAATTAAGATGAGATGAAAAGGGAAACATTTGCGAAATATCTAATTGGAATGAATAATTCAGTCCTACCTTACTTCTTCAAAATACTGTACAAACATTTACTCACTTCCCAGGCACAGGACTGTGGTGCTGCCCACCTCACTGCTGCCACCACAGAGGGGTATCTTGGGGTTATTCTCCCAGGCTGGTACACTATGTGCTGCAGAGTAAATCCCTCAGAGTCAGCAGTTTGCAGAGCATTTGTACATGTACAACATGCAACAGGAGGGAAAATTACCTTGTGGTCCTATGCAGGAAAAAATATCCTGTGGTGATGAGGACAAGGCTGGAGTCTCACAGGGAGTGTGTCCTCTGTGTGCCTGGGCTGGGATCACTGCCTGAGCCCAAGCATCCCTCCTGCTTGCTTTGGAAAGCCTCTCTCTGTGAAAGCCCACAGATGTTCATCATCTGCAAAACCCGTTAGATTTAATGGGTGGCATTTAGGTACCAAACGGGGTAATCAAGGTCAGCAAAGAAGGAAAAGCCTGGGCAGAGATTCTGTTTAATGAGATTCTGACTCATGCAGCATAGGTGCTCCCCTTTCTCCTACCCCCCCTTGCAGTGTGTTGTTATTCAGGATGGTGCTTCTGCATGTACTTGAACTCCTGCAAAAACAGCTTAATTTCAAACATAAACTTAAGCATCATCCTGAACCAGTGCTGTGCTTGCTCAGCACAGAAAAGCTAGGCACCCTGTCATCAAAGAGTGGTTAAAAAACAAAGACACTCTGCAAATAAGTGTTTAGCTTTAATATTTCCTCTACTACCTGTTTCCCTGTCCCTCCAGGGTCAGGCACAGAACCACACCTCCTGCACTGCAAGCTCATTAGCCTTATTTCATCTCTTGAAGGGCTGGATACAGATTCTGACATTTGCCTCGGAAAAGCAGAACTTCAGCGCCAATCTTGAGATTAATTGTTGACATTTCTCTCCCTTCCACCCTTTGATGTGTGTGGAAAAAAATAAATATATATGAAGATTTGAAGGGAGGAGAGAGGGAGAAGAACAGCCCAGCGAGAGGACAGCCTGGCGCTGCAGAGCAGAGGCCACCACGCTCCCCTGGGACATGGACGGTCTGGTGATTGCTCCTAATGAGAGAGCAGCAGCAGTGATGAGTGAGGTGAGACTCTCAGAGCCCGGCTGAATGTGGGAGGTGTCAGAGAAATCATTCATCTCGAATTTCCCACTGTTCCCTCCACCATATGGCTCAGCTGGGAAGAGGTCCCTCGCACCAGCGCTGCACGCATGCACCAGCACAAACAAGTGCTGCCTTAATGCTGCTTCTTTCTTGCCTCCTGCTGTTTTTCTGTAGGGCAAAAGGGAGGACCAGAGCTCCTTAGGCTGTTTCTGATGTTTGCAGCAGCCTGGATGAGTGTTTGTGTGGTTTGGTAACGACAGACAAGGGCAAATTGCAGTTCAAAACCAACTAAAGTGGGCTCGTCACTTCAGTCACCTGCACTGTACTCGGGCAAGCAAAGGCAAGAGAAATTAATGAGCAAACATAGCTTGAAGCCTGGTCCTGCTTTTGGAAATTGCCTCCTGAAATTGGTATCAAACAACTAAGCTTCAGGGGGTGCAGGATTTCCATGGGAATAAGGTCTATCTTGCTGCCCAGTGGCTGTCCCAGGGCTCAAAACCCTACCTCAGAAGGATGGGATGGGGCAGCACTCGTTCAGCCTAAGTGCTAAGGCAGGTTTCTGAAACATAACAGCTTTAAAATCCTGTCTTGGTGCAGTGAATGAATGCCTGAAACCAGGTTCCCAAAATTTTATCCGTTTTGGACCCTCCTCTGAGGTAGCACAAAGAGAAAATGCATTGCTTCATTGTAGGTCCATAATTAAGATTTTTTTCTCGTTGCACATCCTGCTGGTTTTCAGCCAGCACAGAGATGTCAGCGCCTCTCACTGCCTCTAACCATGACTGTCAGGCACTTCTTTCAGCACTGGAGCTGTACCTTTCCCAGGGAACAGCAGATGTTTGCCGACTGCGTCCTCCCAGAGCATCCCTGATCTGCCCATGGGTTGCTGCCACGTGGCACTGACAGCATGAAAGTCAAATGGTGCCTTCAGTCACAAAATCACTCCCAGGCAAAACCTGCCCCACGCAGTAGAATAGCACCAGGTATGATCTTTCCCTGATAAAACACTGAGGATAAGGATTTGATCTTCCCAAGAACAGGAAAATCCAAAAAGTTGCTAGAGAGACGAAGAACCTAAATCTTTTAATGAGGAAAAAAGAAAAATTATCATTACTGTTACCATAGCAGACAGGAAGACATTGCCAGACAGTAAATCTGTTGTGGTGGTTATTGCCATTTAATATTGAGTCAATATAAGTAATGTCTTGGAGTCTTTCCACACAAACTGATAAAAGAGCCAGGACATGGGCTGCTCTCCAAGCAGCAAGTAGTTTGAACTTGAGATTTCTGCAATATTTTTTCTCACTCTGTGTTGAGGAGGAAAGGGTAGACCTAAAGGCTAAGGCATTTGCTGGAGAACTGGATTGAAATCTTGGCTCTGGCTTTGGCTTCCTATGTGACCTTGGGCAAGTCACTTAATCTCTCTGAATTGCTGTACAAGGGAGATCCCCCATTCTGCCACCCTGGGTGATTTATTAAGGGTATCTCAGATACAATAAGTTGTCTCTTATTATAGTCAGTAGTATCTCAGTTTGGTCCAAGATCTGATGCATTCTTGGATTTGGAACACAGGAGACATCTGTGAAAACACATCTATTCCATAGAATCCAGTTCACAAGAATCCTTTTACAGAGACCCTAAATCTGTGACCAATTCAGAAAAATCTGGCGGTGAATGTGATAACAACCATCATTTTATTTAGTTGTGCTTAGTCTTGGGAAACTCATCAGCATGCCTTGACTTAGTGCTGGGTTCAAACTGTGCAGCTCATTGCTATTGAAAAGCATCCTCGGTGCTGCAGCTGTTGTAAGGACTTATTGCTGTAAATTGTATCCCAAAGTAATTCCCAAGAAAAGACTGGATGCAGAGATCACTTTGCCAGTGCCTGTGCCAAGAGGATTAGCTCCAGTTTGTCTTCAAAGCACGAGGATGGAAAACTTGTGCTGGAGAAGGGGCCCAGAGCAGATGGGAAGGGCAGGTGGAGGTTCTGCAGCCAGGGGAGGGTCTCATGCCAGGCAGGGGTGCACACTGTGACAGCCAGTGGCACAGGCAGGCAAACCCTCCTGCACTGCTCCTCCTCCCTCCTTCCCCCGCCCTCCACCCCCCCCAGAAATCAAGGCCTGTCACAACTGACCTGCCACAGCCTTGTAGGTCCTGGGGAACCACTTTCTGTACTAACACAGGATTGAAAAGTGGAAGGAAGACCCGGGTTGTGCTGTCAGTGAGTTGTGGGGTTTTCAAGCTGTGGGTGAGTCTGAGTCTGAGTCAGAACAAAGTCTAAGGCTAGAAAATAAGCCAGGGAACCAACTGAGATAGACAGTGGTGACAAACAGAGCTTAAATACTGTGACATGCTGTAATCCATGTCCCCAAGTTCACTCCTCTTCATCCCAGCAAAACCCACCTTGGTGGTCCAAAGCCCCCACAGCCACACTGATGTAGGGTACAGTCACCCTTCCTCCACTCTCACTTGGTTGACTTTGCTGTTTTCCCTTCTCTTTTCTCAGCCATCTGCACCAGTGTGATTCCCTGTAGACCTGGAGGGAGGGCAGACACTGCTTGTTGCTACAACTGTTTGCCTTCAGCTGCCAAATTTCCCTCCTGCTCCCTGCTCGTGCCCGTGGCTGGTGGTCACCAGCCTGTGGCGTGAGGCTGCGATGCTGCACTCAGCCCCAGCCACCTCCTGCAGCTCAGGCTGAGCAGCAACAGGGACATGATGAGACTAAGATCTGTCTTTGTTGCCTTAAGAAATCTTTGCACTTTCCTTTGTTGAACTTGTACACAAGCTCGACTTGGCAAAGAGCTCTAATGGGGTAAACTTGGCACCACACTCAGATAAAACTGTCCCAAAGGGAAAACAGCCTAAATCTTTCTGGTTTGAAAAAGCCTCAGTCAAAGGTTTTTGTCAAGATGTTGAATTGATGTAGCAGTTTAACTGTTATTTAGCATTTATATATTCATGTCTAGCATCCAAATAGGTCAGGAACCTATTGTGCTCCATAAGGCACAGACACATTCACATGCACCAAGTCCCCAGCATATTTTAAAAGCATCACTGGTACCTCCAGACTGTTGCTGCTTCTCCAGTACTTGCCTAATGGGAAAAATGGGGTTTGAAGGTGCTTCTTAATGCAATGAAAACCCTTTGTGGTTTCATTGAAGCATTCAGATTATTGAGTTTTCCCTGTAATTCTGTTTTTGAAAGCTTCATTTCAGACGAGGAAGTCTTCTGAATTGGTGGCTTTTAACTCCTGTCTCAGTGGGAGCAAGTTCTGTGTTTTAATTTTGACCCAGCCATGCTGTACTCAGGGCTCTGGTCTGGGACTGTTCCAGGAACTGTGCACCAGAGTTTGCATTTCTCCTTTCCCTTCCTTCTGCCCCTCTCTGCCCCCAAACCTGTGCTCAGGTTGTTTACATGCTCTTGTACACGGCTGCATGAAGGCATTCCTGTATTTTTATACTACAAATATGTTTATAGGATATAAATATAAATAGGATGATGCTGGGCTCTGACTAGTTTGATGTTAGTGTGCCTGCACATTAATTTAGCAGCCCAGGCCTTTGTGGCCCTTGAATCAGTGGAGGTAGAATATGTCCAAAGGGAGTTGTGAGCATGCAAATTCCTGGCAGAGGGGAATGGGAAAAAGAAGGAAAACAAACCATCTCTGGGCATGGCTGCTCCTTGATAGCAGCACAGCAGATGGCAGAGGGTTACTAGACAGCAGTTTCTTGAGGCTTAGCATAAGCCAAGAAACAATAAAAGAAAAGGGAAAAAAAGAAGATAGAAAAAGGAATTTAAACAGATTGTCGTGTCACTGTTTTATTCCTGCCACCTCAGCAGGAAATTAATCACATAATGTCACGTAAAAAAGATAGCCCTGAAGGTCCAATGTGAAAATGGCTCTGCCTGAGGGCAGGAGTGAATCAAACCTCAAGAGAAGGACAAGGGGAAATAGGAAGGGGGAGGGCAGCACTGGCTGTGCTGGGAGTGGGGAGCAGCTCATCCAGCCAAAACCCAAGCTCAGATCCATCCCGTCCATGCCTCCAGTGGCTCTGAGAAGTGGGAGAAAAGAGCTGCAAAGTCGTCTTGGAGAGATGCAGCTCCCGTGTGGAAGGCTTTTTTTGCCCTGGGTGGGGGTGGCAGACTGTGGGGCTGCAGCAGGGAAGAGGAGAGGGGTTTGTTGGCTGAAGGAACCTGCCAGGAATTAGCATCTTGGCATGGCAGAGAAGTAAATGGACCGTTCTCTTAATTGCAGATTTACAGCCACGATGGGTTCTGACGAGTCCATATTTCTTCAGAGGAGTTGGATGGCCGTGGAGAGAAGGCTCCCTGGAGAGATATCTCGGATATGGATGGACGTTACCCATAAATACAGTGAAATAAGTTTCCCATTAGACTTAAATCCAGCGAGGCGGCATGAATCACCTTAAACGTGCATATAACTCTCCCTTACACATCACCTCTGCTGAAGCATTAATTAACCCATAACATCCATCCCTAGACACTCTAAAAGATCTCGTTCTTTGCTCTATTCCAGCACAGCAGCTGGGGAAACAAAATAATGGTTTCTGGGTCAGACCACAACCTGTGTGTTTGGCACTGCAAAAGCCTGCAGTGAGTCCTCTGCTCTTCCTCTGGGAAGTGGCAAAGGACCTGTGGGACCACATGGCCCAGGTGATGGGGTGGATTTGAGGCATCTTCTGTGTTCTTTAAGGTACTCATATGCTCAAGCATTTTGTGTGTTCAATGCTACTTCTCATGGCAGGACCCGGTAAGCCCAAGAGACCTGCCTGGAATATGATTATTTTTCCTTTTCATTTATTGGCTTTATACAACTCTACCATAAAAAAAAATCATCTTGGCTTGCATTAGGTTGCACAGATTGTTTTGAACTGGACTTCCAATGACAGAGAGGCAGCTGAAAGAGCAGAGCAAGGGAAATAAAGAAAAGGCACTAAGCAAATAAAAGGGCTGTTTAAGGTGGCTGCATCCCCAACTGGAGCTCCTAGTACTTGTGTTGGTGCCAGGAGAAGCAGAAGCCAAAAACAGAGAAAGAAAGGAAACTAAGTGGAAAAGAGAAATTAATCCTCAAGTAACTGAGAACAGGTGCTTCATTTGGGCTGTTGGATGTGAATGTGCTGCAGTTGGTTGCTCTATCGACAGGGGAATTCAATAAGCGAGTCTGGTGCACTGATGACAGAGCTCAGAGAATGAAAACCCATGTAAATTAACTCCCTTCCACCAGACTGTGCTTTATTAAAAAGCACAAGTTCTCAAGGAGATACCTTGAAGGTCACAGCTCCAGCAGCTGGGGCAAAAACCCCTCAAACCTGAACCTCCTGAATGCCTTGTGTAACTAAAGGGACTTGAGTTAAAATCCTTTCTTCTCCCTTCTGCTGAGGAAGGCTTCCTTCTTCTTCAGGAGGCTGGTGCCTGCCTGACCCCCGTGATGAGGATGTGCTTGCTCAGATCTCCAGGCCATGAGAAAAGATGAAGGAAAGGTCCCTACAGCTTCCCTCACCACCAGGAGTGGTGGCAGAGGAAAGCAAGCCTTTGCTTGGCAGGACTCTGCTCCAGAGGCACACTGCTCATTCCAGGGCACCCAAACCACTGCTGGAAGCCCTGTAAGGATCTGCTAAAATGAGCCAACAACAAATTGCTGCCTCTGCTCTCAGTGCAAGGAAGAAGCAGATCAGGAATGGCACCTCCCAGAGGGGTCTCCAAGCAGCAATCCTAAGCAGCATCCCGTGATTTAAGTTTGCAGCTAAAGGAATAGCCTCCCCCAGAGGGTTGTTCCTGTTGAGCTGGGGTCACTGTGGGGCATCTGGGGGGAGCTGGGAAGAGCAGCAGCCACGACACCCCCATGTCCTGCTGCAGCTGATCTCTGCTGCTGCAACCAAGTTACGGCATCCTGACTCCCTTCTGTGCAGGCTGAGGTTTCAGAAAGGAGTTAAGAGCATCATGTCAAATATAATTATGAGACAATAACAGCCTATTAGTTCCAGTGCCTAATTTTAAACCTGAGACTGTCTAAAACCCCTCAGTCTGCTTTTAGAAGAGCTGTCATCTCCTCAAGTTATAAATAAAAAGCATAGAGAATGGATAATCCCTGCTTGTCCTAGGGCCAAATACCACCTTCAAGAAAAGGTAGAATTCCCATTTCATCATTTACCCATTGAAATTTTTATTTCTGGCTAAACGTGACCAGTTTCCCCCGGGATGAGCAGGCTAACACAAGGACTTTGTCTGCTTTGATTCTGAGCCATTGCAGTTCCTGGAAAAGGCAAAGGTGTAGGAGAGAAGCACCATCCTCTGAGCAGCTCAATCCATTCCTCACTTATCCCAAATCTGAGCGGTTCTTCCTTCTTTCGAAGCATCCCCTCTTTCACCTCCCCCCTCTGTGCACTCTGAGCTTCCTGTACTCACCCCGACTCTTTGCTCTGGAACATCCTGGGTAATTTCCAGGTCAAATTATCTGCGGAGAAAAAGCTAATTGGTCATGTGGGCCTGAGCTGATAGCAAGGTTTTTATTGTTTGAAAGTCTTTAGTTAATGTTAAACATATGCAAATAAAACCTTTTAATTTTAAAACACTGTTTGGATAACTGTAATAAATCGCTACACAAAATCCACCCCCAACAAGCCTGTGATGTAGAGTTGAATATTGTATGTGTGAATGATGCATCAAAAGTAGCCCATATACTGAGTCAGGATATCTTCCACTAATGAAGTCCCTAAAGAAATGCACCACAGACCTTCTGAGCTGAGATATTATGATGGCTTGGATATATCAAGAGATAGCTAAAATAGCGTTAGATATAAGATCTTCCTAGGAAAATTCACCAAAGAAGCACATAAACATCAAAGAGCCTTGACTCGTAACTGCTATAAAATATTCTTATGTTTGGATTGATAAGAAAGTAGGGTAGTGCCCTAGATGCATAGCTATGAGGAGTAGTGTGGCCTTAAACTGTTGTGCCTTTGTCTTACAGAATTACAAACATTTTGAAATGAATTAATTTTTTCCTTACAAAAATATCTCACTTTTTAATTTGCAAATCTACAGTGTGTGGTCAAATATAGTTGATTTTTCACTGTTGACCAAATGCAAACACTAATAGTGCTCAAAGGTTGCACATTAAATTGATCTAGAAAGTGTCTGCTGTTTGCTCTCAAAATACTCCTACTCATATAAGTGAGGCAAGCTAATTCTTTATCAGATCAGACCTTATCATATGAATATAGACCCTGTCACAGACCATTCCACATGATGGAATCATAAGTTCCCATCTTCTTTGCTTATCATGAAATAATTAGAATTTTTCATTTCTGCACACTGAGTCACAAACAACGATAAAGAGCCAGTAATTCAGTTAGAAAGCAGGTGATTTTTTTAATGAGCAGCTATGCATTGTGATATCAGTATTCAAGCATAATGTTAAAAAGTAAATGTTTGCAGGCTTGCCAGCAACTTCGCTGAGCTCTCTGGAAAACATTGACTTTTTGGGGCTCAGCCTGGAATGTCTCTGGTTAAGCTGTGGGCCCCTGCTCTGCGGGGTGCTCAAGGTAACATATTCAGGTCACATTTGGGAGCCGAAAATTAAGTGGTTGTGGAAACACATTTCAGTAGCAACTCCCTCTGTGTGTGCTTTCCAAACCCTCCTCCGTGCTGGAGGTGCTGGGAGCGTTGAGCGCCTTCCTCCCTGCTCCTGGGGACAAGGAGCCGAGCCTTGTCCTCTGCCTGCCCTGTGCCCCTTCCCCCGAGGAGCAGAGCGATCTGTGCTCTTGCATTCTGAGTGTGACTTCTCCCCAAAATTCCTCGTGGCACGGCCGTGCTGGGCGAAGCGCCGCGGGAAGGGCTCTGCCGCCCGAGCTTCAGCGCGCGGCACTTGAAAACAAAGCCATCAGAACGAAGCTTTTAGCTATAAATTGCAGGTATTAAAGATCCATGTGATAATTGTCTTATCTGGCTCCAAATGTGCTTATGATGCTGAGAGAGGACAAATTGGATTACGCCTGAAACAGGCTCTTCCATTTTCATAAATTACCCGGCAAAGCAGCGAGGGCTCAGAAATGCAGGCGCCTCTGCTTTTGACAGCCTGTGATTTTGCTGAAGGATCTTGTGGAAGAGAGCAAGCAAACAAACAAACTGAGAAAGGTCTTTTCAGGAGGAGGGGATGGAGAGTTAAAAAGCAAAGTGGCGAAAAGTCAAATGAAAGTAGCAAGGCTACAACAGAAGAATGGGGAGAATATTATAGTGAATATCCCCAAAACAGGAGAATTTTTGAAGGTATGGTTATCAGAGGAGAACTAGCCTGTGTCCCTTAACTCCCATAATCTGGAGCCCTCAGATCTAGCTATTTTTCTGCCCCTGGTACTCTGCATTTTGGTGTTTGCTGTTGGAATGTGCAGATAGAAGCAGTGGTCAGCTCTGGTGTTCTGCTGCATGGAACCAGTGGGGACCATTGCTTTTGCTCCCAGTCCCATGTAAGTCACAGGAAACAAAATATTTCACTGAGTTTCTTCACCCTGGAGTTCATTTTTTGCCCTGATCATGTTGGCTAAGTGATGACTCTGACAGAAGCCACCATCCAGGGGCAGAACCATCAGCATTATGAAAAATACAGGACCTGGTCTGTGCCTCAGTGGCACTAAGGAAATGCAGTGGGTGTATGTTATTTTACATATATTATTCTAGCTGTTGAAAGGCAAATGGGAACAAAAGTGACAGAGATCTGAATGGTGTTTTGAACCAGGGAAGCTCTTTCAAAATACAGTAGGGGATTCAAAATAGCTGTAATAAATATGAAAGCTTTTAGGCCTCTGGTATACATTAAATCTTGAAAGTGTTTGGTTAGCAATTTGCCATATCCCCGACACAGATGATTTTTTCATTTCTCCATCTTTCTTACACTTTCAACCCCTCTTTTTTGGAGAAGAAAGGCTAAAATATTTATCCTAGAACAGGCTTCTGAATTCATAAAATACATTTTAAGTTATTTCTCCCCTTTTGTCAGCTCTTTGCAAAAACTGCTCAGTAAGGTCTTTGGAGATCCTAAGTGGATTTTCCTCTCACTGGTTTGCTCACAGTGCTCATTGTTCAGCATTATTGGTATTAAACAAACAAACAAACAAACAAAAAACCACAAGCTTTTAGAAAGAGAAATTTAGAAAGGAAACGAAGAGAGAACCAGGAAAGGGTTTGCACTAAGGAATATGCTGAAAATGTAACAAGGCTCCCAGAGCAGCAAGGGTGGATCTTCACTTGGAAAACCAGCTCCTGCAAGTTCAGGGTGGCTCTGGGACAGTCCCACCCTCAGGGGTCCCCAGAGGGACCAAGGATGACCAGGCTGATCCCTCTTTCTTCTGCTCACCTCCCACTTGTGCTGTGGGAAGCCTGGCCAACACATGATACTGAAATTTTACTGTCTTCAGGGCTGCTCTGTCTAAAGCCAACCGCTTTCATTTTTAGGGCAGTAAATTGCTGGCAGCAGAGAATAAAAAAGACTGAACTTTCTTTATTAGCCTGAATTTTCTTTATGGGTCTGCCAAAGCACTGGGTTTTTTCCATTCAGTTCTGGCTCTCTTCACTCTCCCTCCCCATCTTCCACTGATTTTTCTTTGCTGGCAAGCATAACTAAAGTCCTTAAAAATTAGGGTGGGGCTTGTTTCTCCCTGTCACCTACCTGCTTACTCTAGACAAAGTCAATGGCACCTGGCAGCACAACAGCAACCGAGCAGCTGAGCAAATACACAATTTATTGCTGGTTGTTTCCAGTTGGGAGAGAATTGAACATCAGAGCCTCACAGCTTCAGAGTAATCTTATTTATGTATTAGGAATTTATATGAAAAATACTAGTTTCACAGACGGGGAAACCAGAGTAAGAAGCGCTGTTGCTGTGCCCAGCACCCAAAGTGACCCAGCAGTGGCCTCCAAAAGCTTCGTTCCAGGCTGTCCTGCAGCCTTTTTTGTGCCATCATCTCTGTAATGCATCTCTGCTCCTCTTCTTCTCTTCCTCACACACTTAAAACACCCCTTGCTCATTGCACACACCCATACATATTCCAAACAATATTAGTGAAACTCCTTTTCCCACACCCTTCATGTTCTCAAGTGTCCTTGTGGCAGTGTCTGGGTGTATTTTGGGGAGGGTTCCACACAGACCAAAGGAAATAGAGCTGAAGAGAGCAATTAGAGACAAAACCAGCAAGGAGAGGGTGCTCTGCTTAAATCTTTGCACGTTTCCCTCATTCATTCCCCCTAAGGCAACATCTTTATTGTGGTCTTTGCTCCTACACAAGCCCACACATCATTATAGTTGTTTACATACCATCACCAGCAATAATAATAATAGCTAAGTAATAATTCTTCATTTGAATGTGATGAACGGCTGCGTCTCTCAGTAAAAATAAATACATGGGGAAAGGGAAAATACATCATTGTTACTAGCAAATGAGGCATAGTGCAAGAAATTAAAGTATCTGGCTTATGGAAAAACGGGGGGAAAACAACTTTGCAAGAAAGTGTTAAACCAACAGGCACAAAGGATCATTTATTGAACATAAGAGAAATTAATAGGGAATAGGGAAAATTAAGAGAGATATAAATGTTTGCTGAAGTTCTGTATAAGTGAGTACCAGGAGGCATAAAATTAGAGCTCAGATAAGAAAATATGTTACCGTTTCATTCTTCAGCTGACACACTCAATTTGTACAGGTTTTTTAAAGTTTTCTACATTTTTGTAGGATAAAACACATCCCAGACCCCATAAGTTTCCAAAGACTCAAGTGCCTAGCTCTGTAATACAGCAGGTGAAGTTAAAACTCCCCTTTCTGAACCGCAGGAAGAATTATGCAGCTCTCTGCCCCGAGCTCTGCGGCAGCCACAGCCCTGCCGAGCTCCGAGGGCTGGGTCAGCACCCTCCCAACCCCTGCAAACGTGTTCCACAGGGCACCAGTCCTCCCCTGCCAGCAGCTTCTCTATCAGTTGTGGAGCAGTCAAAGGCAGAAGATAGAGGAAAACATCCCACCTTGGGATGCTCCATGCACTCCCTCTGTGCCAGGTCCTTGCAGCACCCTGCCTGCTGGCCCATCTCACCCCTGGTGTCCTTTGACAACCCTGCTGGGCCAGGCAAAGCTGAGGATTTCAGGGGTTAATACCCTGTCAAGGGTCAAAGGCAGGTCAGGGAAATGCTACCAGCCAAGAGCTAATAAGGCAAAGCTGAGCCTGCTCAAGTTCAAGGCTTTGGGAGGGAAGGAAGGAGAGGGAAGCAGCCTGTGTGCTTGGGGCAGGGTGATGTGGGGTAGGAAGAGACAAGGTCAGTGATGGGTCATGTTATGTGCTGCCCTTACACCTTTCAACACTTGGCTTTGGCATTTTCAGGCCTGCCAGACCCATGCAGCAGGTGCTCTGGCCAGACTGGACCCTCTCTGCTTTGGGCAGAAATGATTCTGCTCAGACCCTGCTGTAGGGTCACTGGCTCCAGCTCTCGCCTCTCCCTGGGTCTCCCCCTTTTCCTCCTGCAGAAGCAATTGTGCTGTACTGGGGGCAGGAAGGGTGCTGGGCAAGGGGGGATTGAACCATTAGAGCTCTTGAGTGCTCCAGGCATCTAGAAAGTCAAATTATTCTCTGGTGGGATCAGGTTCTAGTTTTCAGTCCTCAAATGTTTTGGTTTTTTCTGGTGGTGTGCCAGTGAGAATTTAGCTCTCTCTCTCTCTGAAGCTGGAGTAGCTGGATTCATGACTTTGACAGAGCTTTCTGTACCAGCAAGGGGGGAAAGCAAATAGGTTGGAAATATTCATTTAATAGCACTCTAAAGCAGCTTGTCCACAAACTGCTGCACAGCCAGAATATGTAGTGGTGAGAGGGCATAATGTTTCAACTTTTTGTCTTTTTTTAATTGCTTGCAAGCTCGTGCTGGAAAACTCTCATGCTTGTACTCTCTAGTATAAATATGTCAATATTGAAATCATGCTGCTATTATACTTCTAAGTATTTTTCAATAAAGAGACTGCAGGATAACTCTGCCAGCATTTGTCTTGAAGAGATGAGCTTTAACACAGCAGAAAGCAAGAACCGAAGACCTGTTTCATCAAAGGGAGTCTGTATTTCTGTTTAATGCTTTTCTTCCCCTCCTGAACTGTTTACAAATGGCAATTTAGCCCTTGTTCTTTGTCAACGTGTTCCAGCCACAAAGCCTTCAAAGATGGCCAGAAGTGCTCCTTTCTTTTTGCATTAGAGATGAACAATTCTGTTTGAAAACAAAAATTCAGGACTGATTCGGAGGCATGAAAGCAAGTGATAACAATTAGGAACTGCTACTCATCTTTGATGTTCATGGAATTGTTCACTGTTTGTGCTACTATCCCAAGCCCTGCTTGTCCTGCCTGTGGGTCTGGTCTGGAGGGAAGGCAGAGCACCAATCTGTCTCAATTTGCAGCAACACGGAGAAATAAATTCAAGGGGTGGTGAAGTGAATTTTACATAAATGTTGCAATAAAGTAGCTTCTGCAGACATATGTATTCATGCCAGAAAGCCAGAGCGTTTTAGCTGTGTCTCAGGAGCGTGTGTCATCAGTTGCTTTACTATTGCTATTGTCACGTGTGTGAGTGTACCCATGCTGGAAAAAGGCTGAGATTTCTGCCTTGTGGTAAATAGTGGCAGAGTAAAAGAACCAACATCTACATTTAATGAAGCTACATCGTATCCTTATAACACTTTTTTTTCTGAATTAAACTGCTCCAGCTTTAGATTCCCTTTCTGTTAGCAGGGAATAGTTTTAGTCTCTCGGTGTGCCCATAATTAATCATGAGCCCAGACTACACTATTGCAGCTTGGCAGAGATCTAGACCATGCATATTCATTAAAACTTAGTTCAGCCTTTACTTTTATTTCCTAGTGATAGCACAGAGAACTGGGAAAGGTCTCTTTATCCCTGTAGTAATGGAAAGGCTGGATCAGGCTGGGATCTTGCTCTCCTGGCATCCTGTATCAAGCACCAATTTCTGACTGAAATTTTTTTACTGTAACAACACATGAGAAATTGGGTACTGTGATTTTTTTTTTTTTTTTTAAATAAAGTGAAGGCATCAGAACAGAAAAATTAAGATTTCTTACTTTAACCATGAGAGGAAATACGGGGTACAGGGAGGTTAAGCCCTGCAATAAAAATAGAGGAGCACAAAGTTCAGTGATTTCATTAAACACAAATGAAAACACAGGCTGTGACCTTCCTCTTTCAGGGAGCACAAAAGTCTCCGGTTAGGGGTGAATTTGCCACAGGTGTCCTGTAAAAGGAGATGGGACACACTGCCAGGTGGGAAAGCAGCACGTTGGCTCCAGTCTCTCACACGCTGCCACACCAGCTGTCCCGAGCAACGTGGGATTTCCTGTAGCACATTCACAAATCTTGGACCCTTTGCTAAAATGGTGTTGCTTGGGCAAAGGTTTCAGCAGAAGCAATGTGCAGAACTAGTCCCAGTCTGCTACATGTGGTGACAAGAGATGAATTTATTCTAAAGGCCTCCCTGGACTGTAGGGCTTGTAGGATTCCTCATTACCACCTCTGTGCCTCCTCAGCTCATGTGTTCTCCTGCCTGGGTCTCATGGTGCTGTGCTCATCAGTGGTCAATGCCACATTTTAAAAGCTTGAAATCTGGCATCCATATGGTTACTGCAGTCAGAGGAGATACAGAAACTCATAATTTCTACTGTATCTTCCTTCACTCACTGCATCTCAAAAATATCCCATCATTTCCTCTCCAGCATCACATGGCAGAAGTTGCTGTGAGATTAATGAAGACATTTAGCCTCAGTAAATAAGATGGTTGGGCCATCTCAATTTTCTCCAAGGACTTTATAACCCCAAATTTAAATCTGACTTAGAAAAGGTCACAGAAGGAGAAAACCTAGGAGAGGAATGGGGTGGCAATTAGGAGCACGTAACTGGAATAATTCTTCAATTTCCATGCATGATGAAATGAATCTGTCCTGACAGAGCCAGCACGAAGGGGGGATCTGTTGCTGTATGTGTTTGTGAAATATTTGTATCATCCAGCAGGAAAGACAAAACTATTTGTGCAGCAGCATGCTGGCAAAACTTCAACATTTGATCTGTTCCCTAAAAATGTTTGGGTTTGTGTGGTTGTGGCAAGGCCCAGACGGTGGATTCACATCCATACCATGAGAAATTAGGTTTAGGCTCTGATGAGGTGTTAGTTTTTAAGCAGGTTTAAAACTTGCTAAGTTTAAAGCAAGTAAAGAGTTTAAGCTCTTGCTAAGAGCTAAGAATACTCTGCAGGTGGGAGTCTTGCAATAATCTAAGGTGAAAAAGGCACAGAAAATTCCATAAAACAGCTGCACCATGACTGTGAGCCTTAATTCAACACTGAAGGAGGGCACAGCACATCCCTTGGTTTGGATCCCGTTAAAAAGATGGGAAACAAAATCAGCTGAGAATGTGCAGTCACTCAGTACAGAACAAAGGCCCTTCAGGAATGGTGTAAGTGAAGCTGGTCACACCTTGGAGATTGATGGGAGCCTCCAAGACATTCCCATTCCTATTTTCCTGCGGTGCACGAGGATGCTCAGGAATGGCACTCATTAGACCATTGGGTCCAGAGAACATTTAAGGGCAGGTGTTTGCCCCTTTCCAATGTCCACAGGCACAGACACTCACAAGGTTCAAAGTTTGAGGGGGTGGTGGGAGTCAGAACGGATTCTCTGGAATAATTATCGCTTCTGGGACATGATCCACCAAGTTAAGGGAGTTTTTTGCAGTGGTTGGCAGCTGTGGGCTTCCCCGGCCTCCTCTGAGCAGTGTTAGAACAACTGCTTTGGGGTTTCTTGCTGTTCTTGCTGTGCAGGACTAGTATTGGGTTGTTTGTTGTTGTCCTTTTTGTTGTTTTTTTTTCATTTGCTTGTTTTTAATTTGAACCCTTTTTGAACTTCTGAAATATGGCCCTTTTCAGCGCATCGAGTCCAGGCTGTACCTGCTTTTATCATCTCTGACAGCTCATTTGTGCTCTTGTAAAGTATTGTATCCCATTCTTAGCAGCTGGAAGATTAGTTCTGGGAACTACTTACCCTTTGCCAGTGGATCCTAAGGCGTGTGATCCATCCAGTCCTGATCAAGAAGCTGTAATAAATGGGGCACTTCTTCCACTGACCCTCTCTATCCTCTTGATGCAGCACTCTTGCAGGTTTGCTGAGGTGCTCAGAGATTAATGTAGACAGGAGGAAACCCACAGCAGGGACTCAAGCCTAACCACTCATTTTGATGTAAAATGTGTGGGAGCAGTAGTTAGGGTGACAACCTGGGATTTGGGGAAGCTGCGTTCAATTCCCTGCCTCGCCATGTGTGACGTCGCACCTCTGTGCCACAGCTCCAAATCCATGTAATGGGACAACTGTATTTTCCTGCTCCATGTGGCTCCTGGGAGAATAAATGTCTTTAAACCTGCAAAGTGTTCAGTTAACCTGACAATGAGATCATATAAGTGGATTGCATAGAGAAGGCAGAATCCAATGAAGGTGGCTTTAAAATAATATTAACATCCATCTTCTTGAGTTTGATTCTATGAGAAGAGAATGTTCTTCATCAGCATTTCAGGCTATTCATCATCTTCCTGATCCATCCATTGTTCAAGATGTTCCCTGGCCCTGAAAACCCAAAAGAGCTTTGTCATGAACTGCACATTAGAAGAAATATTTCTTCCATTTGACACAACTTCTGGAGCTGACATTTTCTTAAGTATCTTATATTTTCTCCTAAACTAACAGCAGTTAATAGGATACAGCGATGATTTCTACAAGGTGTTCTGAAACTCAGAGGAATACTTCTCAGATCTGAACTTTGCTCATCTTTCTAGATGTCTTTCCTGGGCTCTAGAGATAGGCCAATTCCAGTGATTAAGAAGTTCTGTTAGTATCAGCACTATTCAGAATTTTGGCTGCTTTATCTCTGTCTTGCTTTCAGTCCCAGCTGAAATCAAGGAGTAGAAAGGCAAATTGAATGAGAGTGATTGTTATTAATTAAAAGAGAAAGTTGAAGAGTTATTCAAACTTTTTTTGGTGTCCCAAAAAGCCCCCTTTCAGATACGTGATGTCTCAAGCTTCTTGAACAAGTGGATATCTATTCCTTCTTTATCTGAGTCCACTCAAGCATGCCACAGAGTTGATATGGGCCCCATGTAGCTTTACCTGAATCAGTTCTCTCAAAGTCTTAAACCATATAATTAAGCTCTTTTTAGGGACTGCAAAACTGCCACTAAATTTGAAATCTGTCATGGTAATTTCAAGGCTAAAGGAATTAAATTTAACAAGAGATATTATTCCTAATTATTACCCTATCTCCAGCCTTTTGCACTTGCCTAAACTCTTTAAAAGTTTTGTTCCTTTCATAGCCACCTGATCATCAGAATTTTAATTAAGGCTAATCAGGATGTCTGGAGCGTGACTGCCCATAGATTACTCTCTTTGGCTTAATAGTAGGTGTTCATCTCAAAGCCTCATTGTGTTTGTTACTTGGGGTGACACAGATGTCATGGTTTCCAGTTTTGATATAGCTCTCCCTTAAATTAGCTCAATTGAATGAACTGACCTTAATTTGTAATTTCAGAGTAGATCGCCTTCTTTTTTCTGTATTATGGCAGTTTTGCAACTGGCTACAGCCTTTTTGGAACATTGACTGTTGCCACTGATACCATATTTAGATGCAGGGCGTGATTTTTATCCCAGGGAAGTATAGATGAGCTGCTTATACTGGCTACTTTTTTTGTTAGTAATTTAGGTTATTGACTCCAGCAAATATATTCATTGATTCCCTATAATTGCTGGTGTCAAGTTTTTCAGTGGTATTTAATAAACTCCTCTGAAGTTCTTGTTAACAGTATCAGTATTGTGATTTTTTATAAAGTCACATGTGTGAAGAAGAGAGTGGGATCTATGCATCTGTGCTTCAAGGGGTGAATGTCCATTAAAGAACAGTGGTTGCACAGCCCAGCTCTCTCAATGAATAGGAGAGGAAAGGTTGGATGGGACAGATTTGTCACCAACTTTTTCCCATTTATGATGTTGTTGCCTGCCCTTTGTTTTCCCATGGCAAATATTTTGCTTTAGAGCCATTGTTTTCTCTTCATTTCATTTTCAGTGAGTGATGCCATTTACAGGGGAACATGAGGATTGCTGTACTGGTTCTGATGATGGTTCCCATTACCTGGCTGTCCCTGGGATCAATCAGGAGCAGGCTCCTGAGGCACAGGGCAAAGACATCTTAGCAAACACTGGTACATCCCTAACATATTCTCCCAGCTCTTGGTAGTCAGGAGCAGTGACTTTCTGAGCTGGAGACACACTGTGCTGGTTTTCAACAGCCTAAAACACATTTTCTTGCCTGAACTTGTCCAGAGGGGTCGTTGCAAGACGTTTGACCACGCAAAGTGTTGATTCCTAAAGATTTTTGAAGGTAGTACTGAAAATGGGAGTGTTTTTGCAAAAGAGGGGCGTGTTGGGACAGTCTGTGCTGCAGGGTGGGAGGTCACTGTGCCACTTCTTGGGTGTTATTCTGCAGGGGTTGTAAATGAGCAGCTTGGCACCGTGGCTGCTCTTTGTAAGTGATACTCGGGGAAACACAAAACTTATCACCAACACAATATATTATCTGAAGTTGAACAAGAAGGCAATTATGGTACCAGATTGCCATTAGCAGGTAGAAAAAAAAAACCCAAGCCCACGGTTTCTTCTGCATCTCAGCTTGTGGGCTGACATTCAGATAAGATGAAAACATCATAACTTCCAGTGATTAACTGTGGAACATTGGAAATGAGTGTTCACAAGTGAATTTGTCCTCAAATACAGCCTTAAACACTTTCATCTAGGCACTTCTTTTTGAATAGCACAGCTTTCTGTAACACCATGGAGCATTTTTATGTGCAGACTTAATTGAAACAGTCTTATTTATAGCCGTGAATATTCATTCTTCCTAAAGGTGATTCTGAGGGAGGCTAATAAATGTTCTCACTTTCCTTTGCATTAGCTAACGATCTGGAAAACAAATATACTGCCATTCCCTGGGAACCCAATCTTGCTGTGCTGGACTACACTGGATGAAAGTTGTATTTCACCTTCCATTTATTAATTATTATTCACATCTCTCCAGTGCCTGAAGTTCCTGCCGTGAAGCATCAGGCACAGCCCCAATGTCCATGTCCCAGAGCTGGGAGTTTAACTCGGAGGCAGGAGACGACAGATGGAGCCAGAGAGACAAAGAAGTACAAGGAAATAGTTAGAATGAATCCATCAATGCAACTGGCCATGGTCTTTGTGCACTGCCATGGTGGCAAAGGATTTTGGCTGAGGAGAGTTAAAGGGGTGTCCTGTGAGATGCATGCGATAGACTATGCCAAAATACTACCTTTGATTCTAAGAAAGATAATTTTAATCAGTTATTTTTATCACTGATCAATAATTGTTCTTTACAGTTGTCTGTTTGCCCATGACTTTTCAGGCTAAAGCTTGGCTTATCCCACGTCAAAGGAGACATCAGCCCTTCGTGCAGCTATAACACAAAGTGGAGCTGCAGCTTTTCCCAGGATGAGGTATGGACACATGAACTGTCCAAAGCTGCAAGCTGACTCTGCCTTCTTGTGTAAATCTTTGCTTCTGCAGTGACGATGTGCCACCATTTAAATTGCCAGAAACAACCAGGACACACGGCAGAATCCTTTAGCTCAGATCTTTTACATAACTGAGTGCAACATTGCACTGCAGTGAGGGATTTGGGGAATCTGAGCCTATCCCTGGCACTTTCTGCCTCCTTTCTCAGCCAAGGAGAGAGGAGTGATACTGGCATAGGGAGTTGATGAATTCTGAGATTTCACGGACCAGTGCTCCCATGAGCTGCCTGAAGCCTTAAACTGCATTGCTTGGAAAAGTTCTGCACTGGGGCTGCTCTTGCATGGGGGTCCCCAGCTCCTGCTTTTCCCTGAGTAAAATGAATAATAAACAATGAAAAATTATCTCAGTCAGCACTCTCCTCTAATGACTCTTGGCAAGTGATTTCAGTCTGCCTCATAGACGTGTACTGCACCCAGCCTCCTTTCTCAACAAAAGCCTTTTAATAATAAATGTTATTAAACCAGGAAAAGTGTAATGCAATGAAATTCAGAGCCCGATGCTGGGAAATAGCTGTTGGCTTCCAAGATTTTTCAGGTACCCAATGTTGCTCTTCTCTGAAAACAAGAGCTGCAGGGCTTTCATCTGTAGATGTCATTTTGTGCCTGTGGTGAACTGTGCCCAGGTAATTTGGCTGAGACCATCTTTAGGGAGCACCAAAATGTTCTGCTTCTACCTCAAACCAGAGAGCTCATCTGAAAATCAGGCTGGTGGGAGGACTCAGTGGAGCTCAGTGCACAGGAGACCTGCCACTCCTGACTGGTCCTGGGCAATGGCCAGGGTGTCACAGGTACTGACAGACCCCAGAAATGTCTAACTTTTGGAGATTATATCCAGCTCTGATAGACGCAACTTTGGAAAGTCACAAACAGACCAGCAGTGGAACGAAAAGCCTCTGAACAGTAAATCCAACCTTGCTTACACCTTCTCTAATTCTTCTCTCTCCTTCCAAAAGTGCCTCCCTCTGCAAGCTTTTGCAATTACCTCTCATTAGCCATTGACAATGCAGGAAGAGAAAGCATAAATTGGAAGCATGAATCATATCCCAATTTAGCCTGTCTCTTCTGCTAATAAAAAAGCATATGCTTCTCAGATACTCCTCTGCATTGAGACTGGGAAGGAAGGCAGTGGAGGGAAAGTTGAACCATACAGTTTTTTTACAGTGAAGTGGTTCCTGTTTTCCTTTAAACAAGAGAATAATAAATTAGAAAATTTTCTTCTTAGAACTGCCTTCATCTTGCTCCAGGTATGTGCCTAAGCCAGTTCCCCATACCCAAATATGTGGAAGGAAGTTTGGTTTCTGGTGATGTGTCTGTACATCTGGGGTTAACTCTGCAGCTCAGGTCCAGACTGTGTGTGCTCGAGCAACCCTTATGTAATAATTTGCATTTCACAGCTGAGGAAATAGCACTGCCCTGACAGAGCTCGTGGAAGGGGTTATATGAGACCATTGCAGTGAAGGGAACTTGTCTTTGTGACCTGCAAAATCCTTCTATCCCTAAATTCCTGAGCTCACAGTCTCAAAAAGAGCATTAATATTTTTTGAGGGCTTCCAGCACCATGATGATGGAATAAGTCGATGGAATAAAAGGACTTCTTTAAACAGACAGTAAGGATCTAAGAATCCAAACAGCATCAGCTCCAAATATTCAGCCCTGTCCAGGAATCAGCAGAGTCTCTGTGGGTTAGGATTAGATTGTTATAATGCTCAGCTGACAGTATAAAGCCAGCACTTGTGAGAATATGCAGAGATCTTTCAAAATCACGTGAAAAACACCAGTCAGTGATGATTTCCTAGAGAGAAATAAAGTAAATTGGATAGGCTGAGGACATAGTGGAACAATCCAAATTATTTGTTTCGGAAAAAAAAATTTACAATTGTTCTACTGTGGTGTTTGGTAGAAGCTTCCTGCGGTGTACTAAAGTCACTGATTTTTCTGCTTAAGATCCTCACAAGTACCACCTGATAAGTTATGAAACTCTATATTTAGTTTGCAGAAAGTTTAAACAAGTCAAATCTATTCCACAGCAAGAATCAGATATCAGTGAAAACAAATGTGTAGTATCAAAACACTGATTAAATATTGATGACTGCCCAAATTCTACATGGTAGTAAAACAACCTTTGGTACTCAGAACAACAACAAGGCCACTTAGAAACAACTCAGCAAAAACTCAGTGAAGATCTGTTGCATGGCAAATACTTTAAAACATGCAAGCTGTTGCACCAGTTATGTTATTGCACATTTTCAGGACAGGAACAAAAGCAAGGCAGCTGACTGTGTGCTCTTGAAGTTCTATTTATTTTCTCATTTTCCTACCAATGTATTGTAGAATAAGAATCTCTCAGTTGAGTAAGTGCTAAAAATGAGCCTTTGGAAAATGTGTTGCAATTCAATGCTTTATGAATTCCAAAGTCTGGCAAGAGTTGCAGCCAGTGGTGTGTTGGGAACTGCCTGGGAAGAAGGTAATGAATGAAAAAATCATTGTCCCTGTCTCTCTGGTGAGGCAAGCTGAGGTCCTGATGTGACTACAACAAAGGGCTTTTGACCATAATAAGTAACAAAACTCAAACACAAATTCTGGGGTATAATTAGCACTGTCTTGTGAAAGTGCCCTCACTGCTCCCCACAGGCAAAAAAAAGTCCCTTTCTTCCCAGAGTGACACAAACAGGCACACTGAAGAACCCAGGGCTTGGGACAGCATTTTTCCCTCTCTGATTCTTCTCCTGTGCTGAAAATATAAGGAAGTGAAAGTAAATTGAAAAGCACATTTTCTGAGTATAGAAAGTCCAGTCCTGTCCTGGTGCTCTCCAGTTGTGTCACCGCTGGCCACAAAACCCAGCTGCTCTTAAGGAAGTGAAGCTGTGGTGTCTTCTCTGCAGGGCTTTTCTCTCTGCAGGAAAACTTCCCTTGGACTCCATCTGTCTTTGGGTCAGACCTTCCTGGAGTCCCAAAGGCTCTTGGAGGCTTGGAAATGAAATAACAACAGGAAGGAGCCTTTCCCATTTCACAAGTGACAGAAGAGCCCTTTGGTAGTGGCTGGGCAATAACAAGCAGAACAGCTCAGATTAGAAGCCCACAAATCCCCTCGACTGACACAACTCAGGCCAGCAGCGACAGATAATGAAAGTTATTTGAAATAACAGCCTTTATTTTAGAAGTTAATGCTCGTCTTCATCTCCTTTAAGTTCTTTCGGTGAAAACTGTAAGTGCTCCATCCTTCCCAGAGCCTTTCCATGCCTGCTGCATGGAGTGTATAATATGCTGATATTTAAGACTTTTTTTTTTCAATTTTATACTTGAAAGGCTGAGACCTCAGCTCTAATCAGCCAATGCCTGATGCCTCTGCAGGAGAGACCGTGCAATGAGCTCTGAGGTGAGACACTTTCTGGAAAGCTTTCTGGATGTTTGGGTACTGGAGTACTGGCACTGATCGCCCAGGGAGATTTTTTAGGAAATAGCTTGAGAAGTTTTTGTTGGAGTAGTTTTGCTGGAGTTGCCTCTGCTGTGGACAGCTGCTGGACTAAGGAACCTCTGAGGAGGTCCAACATCCTTTCCATCATTTACCTTTACTTTCTTGCCTTGGTCACGGTGGTTTAGTGTTTTCTGCTTCCAATCCATGCCGGTTTTTAGAAAATAGTAGCTAATCCCTCAGTGTCTTTGGGACACCCCCTTGCTTCACACGTGGTCCTGCAGCCCCTCAGACCAGGCAGGCACACAGATCATCCTTCCCTGGAGAAAAACCTGTCCCCTTCACGACTCAGAGGGAACAGTGTAAGCTGAGGGGGTGAAACAAATCGTGTGCTTCTCCTCTATTTAAAAACTGTGCAGGAATTCCCCTGCTATTTTATTAACAGATAAAAGCTGATATTATCACCTGTCATGGGAAAAGAGGAGGAGGACTGGAACCTGATCTCCTGGGAAACACAAAGCGAGAACCTGCATCGTGTGAGCTGTTAGGTGGATCCAAGAGACTGAGTTTATCTCCTTTTTCATGAATTTCAAGGGACAGCTAAATAACCGCCCTAATGAGATCCCTGCTGAAGGGCAGCTGTTTCCAGATCTTTAAGAGTTACTGATTTCAGCCCTAAGTTGTATTGAAGCTTCTCTTAAAGGAGATATTGCTGCTTCTACGAGTGCTACAGAAACTTGCCTCGGGCAGGTGCTCTCTCTTCCAGTCCTCAGCAGCTGCCATAGCTTGCTGCAGCTCCCTCACCTGCAGTGTGAAAGGACAAAATTTGTCTGGCTGCAGAACATCCATCCTCGAGAAAGGGAGTTTAATATTCACTGAGTGCCATCCATCAACTCAGAAGTTCCCGCTTTCAGATATGAATTGATTTATTCCTTTCATTGTCCAGGACAAGCGTGGCAGGCACCTTGCTCTTTCTAGGCTGCACAGCCCGTCCAGGAGGCACTGACAAGCTAACAGGGTTTATTTATCACCTTCCCCTTATCAGATAAGCTTCAGTCAGTTGGGAAGATGTCCTGGGAATGGAGTGAGGGTGGGAACCCACAGGAACCATGTGCCCTTGACTTGAGGTGCAGCTGCAGGGATAAGGAAGGAAGAAGGTCCATGTTCCCATGGACACGCTGGCACAGCAGAGATGTGGAAACTTCTGTAGCACCAGCACAAGAGAAAAGGCTTCCTCTCCTACCCCCTTCCTACCTATACTCATGTGAAAGAAGAGGACAAACCCCAAATCTCCACAGCAAAATAGTCAAGGATGAGATCACTATTTTAAAAGATCAAGAAAAAAACCCCCAGTGATGACTTGGCCACTGCTGCTGGGGACAAGTGTTGGTTGGAATGGGGTTTTTTCTCCACAACCACCTGAGGGGTATTCATTTGCTGAAAAGCATTTTCTCCTGAATGCTCAAGATACTTTGAAATGCTGTCAGGAATGCAGCCAATTCCCACCTCCAGCTCCCCCCCTGCCTTGTCCTTTCCCTGTGGGCTGTCCTTCCAGCAAACAAATGCAAAGGGAGGGGAAGCTGCTCCTGCTGCCTCTGAAGGTCACAGACACGAGGGGGTTCATGCCGGCTCCCTGGGACAGTCAGCATCTCCTGCTCACTGCACCTGTTGACAAAATACACATATTATGTTTGTCAGCACTTCTGGAGAATAATGTTAATATTTGCATGTTCTACCAGACAGATCAAGCATCAAACACTCAGCAGGCAGAAGGATAAATGAGAGCAGACAGAAAAAATTGACTCAGAGACCTGAAAACAGTGAATCTTTCCTTTAACATTCTTCCAGACAGAGTGTGTGGCTCGTGTTAGTGTCTCTCTGAGGCTGGACTGATACAGATGGGCTTTAAACCAGCAAAATGGAAGAAGCTTTAAACCAGCTTCAGAGCTTGTATGGCCAGCTTGTACATCACTCAGACAGCAGCTCTACTCCTGTTTTGGAGGAGGATGCACATGGTGATGAGAAAACCATGGGTACCATAAGTCTCTAGCAGCTTTTACAAACCAAAGCCATTTAAAGCAGCCTGATGGCTGTTTCACTTTGTACTGGTGGCACATTTGGCCTTTGGCCCACGCCAGAGTCAGAAGGAGTGGGAAACATCTCTGTCTGTCTTTGCCTTCCTCCAACAGCTGCACTGGATGCCTCTCTCCTCTTAAATCTGATTTCCTCGGTGCTATTTCTGGTATAAAAGCAGGGGGTCATTGAAGTTACACTGATTGCAAAACCAATGTGAAAGCGAGGAAAACGAGCTCTGTTCTTCTGCTAGCCAGGGTGTAATTCTGGCCTGGAGTGAGCCAGTTCAAACCTTTCAGGCCACAAACCTGTCAGCAAACACAGCGTGCGGAGATCAGCGGTACCCGGGGAGGATGCGCTCGCTGAGGTGTGAAACGCCTCGGCCACCACTCCCGCGGCTCCTCGCAGCTCCAAGGACAAAAAAAGCAGCACCTGTGTCAATGTTCTGAGCAGCACCCAGCACGAGGGGCTGCGTTTCAGGAGGACAGCTGCGGAGCGAGCCCGTGCTGCTCTCACATCAGCTGTGTTTCTGTCTCTGTGCCTTCGGGAAGGTTTCGGCGCCGTCGTTTTTTCCCCTCACCCAACACCAGCTCAGCCCAAGTAAATCTCTGCGAGAGACACAGTTTTGGTTGCTGTAAACCAAGGTTAGATGTTTCATGCTGTAATCAGAACTGGCAACTCCAGTGAGCTTCTTTACTACTTAAAAGCAGAATTGATTGTATAGTAGCGAGGCTGAGATCATGAAGGAGCAATTTCTCTTGCACAGACCCATCTGGGGTAGTTAGATGACCTGCTCTGTGAGCTGTGATTTAAAAACAGTGGCACAGACAGCTAAACATGCCACTAAACCTTAAAAGAATTTCTAGGACACTCCCAAAGCCCCCCAGCACACATTAAAAAGCCCCACTGCTTGTGGATTTCTGGATGTACAATTCTGGCACTCAGAGCTTTCCCTGTGCAGCCAGCAGATGTTTTTTGTTGTTTGCAGTCTGCATTCATCTGTCTCTACCCCGTTCTGCTCATCTATAATCAAGTTCTGGAGCTACAAATGTGTTACTCGACAACCCACAGCCTTATGTTCGTATCATAACCCATTAATCCTGGACATGCTCGAGGGGGTTCTATTTCTAGAGCAGTGCAGAGGGGGTTAATGGCTGCTGCACACACAGATTTAACACAAACACCCAGTGTTAAAGCTGGGCAAAATCACATCACTCAAGGTGTTATTGGCAGCAATCAGCTATGGTCATAAGCAACATATTGACCTGCCAGACTGTATAGCAATCCATTACATTTGATTATCCATTTCTTGAAATAACTATTAATTGTCCATTAGCCCTTTATGAAGTATTTATATACTCATGTTTCATACAAAGCACGACTGTAATGATAATGTATTTGACCTTTAAGTACGATCAATCAAAAAAATCAGTAAGAAACAAGTTTTTGGAGCATTCACAACACTTTGGCTGAAAGACTTGAAGATCTGCACCTAGTCCCAGATTCATTTGGATGGGGGACACTTTCTCTGTCTAAACACTGTGTCTTGCTAAGTTGTTCTCCTGTGTTCCCTTTCCTGATCAGAGCAAAATAGACTGAACCCCTCGATTTCAGATCCAGAATCAGGATGGGTTGAATCACTCTCTGCCTCTGGGATGGGCAACCTGGACAACTCCAGAGAGCTGGGGTGAAGTGAGAGCATCCCCTCTCTTCCTGGCACTGAAGGCTGCTCTGATCCAGCAAAACACTTGAGGATATGCTTAAAGTGAAGAGTTGGATGGAGCTGTAGCATTTAGCCAGGGCAGGGGAGGCACATGACTCTGTGAGGGGAGAACTGCGAAGGGAGCAGCGTGGTTTGAAGGGCATCTAAGCACACAGAGAGCCTGAGGGTATTTAGATGCCCACACATGGAGTGAGGAGCTTAGATACCAGTGTAGTACACTCTTTTTCACATCAGGAGGTCGGAGGAACCTTGGAAATTTCAGCAGGACATTCAATTGTGAGGCACATTTGTTGAAAGATCTTTTATCTTTGACTGCAGTAACTTTCTCTCTGGCTCTCAGGACTAATAACAGCAAAGCTAGATAATGCTTTTGAAAATACTTTGTACAGCTTCCAAGCTGGGCACTGCACTCTTTCTGGTGCTTTTACACTCCTTATTCATCTGCATGTCCTACCTCATCAGGCAGCAATGTGTCACAGGATTACACATCATGAATTAAGCCTCATAACAAGCTGCTCTGAGCTGCAAAAGTACAAGAAATATATTTTGGCAAATCGTATGAGAAGCAGAGGAGAATAGCAGATGTTTCCAGCAGGCAAACGTTTCCAGTTTGGCCATGAGTCTGTACTCTGGACCAGTCTCTAGATAACATCCTCCAGCACCGTGCCAAGGGGAACAATGGCTTTTTTGATCCCAGTGCTGTCCCGGTATCTGAAAACTCTGGAAGAGCTGACTCAGATTCCTTCCAACCTCATCTCCATCCAAAGACACCCAAGAATTTCTTTATTCTCTGTCCCTGGCTCTCCATGGCTATAATCCAACACCTGCATTTGAGCCACTGGAGGCAAAGATCCAAAATATTCACGAGGGGAATGGAGTGGTGAGAAGGCGAAAGGCAATCTGCCGTGATATGAGGTGGGTAATTCCCTACCCACGCCTGAGCAAACACACAGACACCGTGGCAGGGAGCCTGACAGATGGTTAGAGCAGAGCAGTGGGCTTCTATTCACCCAGACACGGCTGCCCCAATTTCATCTGGACACAAAGATGTAATGCATTTATCACTTCTCTGCTCCTTCACTTGATGGGGCCCGAGGCGAGTGTTTGGGGGTTCACATGGGGTGCACTGAAGCCAGGCAGGGTCCCCCTGCTTCTGTCCCTACATCCAAAAATGCCAGCCCATGTGTCCATCCCGAGTGAGTTGCTGTTTCCAGCCCACCATCCCTTTTGCTGCTGGCACCAGGAGCCTGGTGCTCAGGCCAAGGACAGCTCAGGGGCCAAGGACACAGCTGCTGTGCCTGGGCATGGCACTGCTGCCTGACTGCAGCCTGGCCTGGGCAGTGACAGAGCTTGTGTTCCCTTCAGGGATGCCTTTGCTGTCCTTGGATGCTGTCCTGCCAGGGGATGCCACAGCTCCTCTGTCCAAGGGTAGGACAGCACCTGCCACCAGCAAGGAGGCAGCACTGGGGATGGATGGGGAAGAGGGCTGAATTTGTCCCCTTTTCTTCATGAATCTACACATGTGCAGGCTCAGGCAGCCCCTTGGGGCAGAGGCAGACAGCCCTGCAGCACTGCTCTGAGCCATGCTCCGCAGGCAGAAAATACTCTGAATGCTTCTCTTTTGCTCATTTGCTCTTTTGTTTCATCAAGCCGTCAGTGCAGGCAGCCGACCTCCGATGGCGCCTTTCAAATGATTTCCCTCGCCACTTTCACAAACATGAGTTTATCCCTCCTGGAGAGGTGAGCTGGGGATAAGTTTAATATAAAAAGAGAGAGGCGAGGTAATCAAACACCTGCTCCCACTAAAACAAAGCCCTTTCTTCTTCACAGGCTGCTGAGCACTGATGAGGGAAGGTGAAGGCGCACAGCAGCCCTAACCCAGCACAAGGTCCAGCCTTCAGTGTGGGCAAATCTGGGGTGTAAAGGCAGAAACCTGAACCACACAGGATGCTCTCAGCTGCTCTCCCCATGTCAGAGAAGACTTTGCAAACACTTCCAGTTGCAAACTGAAGGTGCTTTCCCTGCTGCCTGTTCCCATCGTCAGAGGGGAAAGCACAAGTGTTAAGTAGATAAACTTAAGAAAAATTGCCTTTGTTATTCTTGTTGAAGAGCCTCTGGGGCTGATTTACCCGGGCATTGAGCCTCCAAATGTCTCACTGTCTCAGGCCAGAAGAATTGCCACCCTTCTCCTCCCTCTCTTTTTCTCTTACTGCCCATACAACACATATCCATGACTCCCCAGCACTGTCCCAGTTGCAGCTGCGGGACCCCAGCTTTCAGAAAAACCCATGGGATGGGCATTTCTTGCTTCCCTGAAGGAGTTGTCTCAGGTTTTCAGACCTTCACAAGCAGCCAACCCGTGGCTTCAGGCAATTTGGATTTTCTTGGAGAATGATATTCTACAGGGTGTGTTTTTCCCCTCTGCTGAGGGGAAAAAAGGACACAGCAAGAGGAAAAAAACCAAAACCCACCACCAAAAGCCAGGGGGATTTCTATACCCCAGCTTTGCCACCTTTCATGTAGCAATGACATTATGGAAGCAGCTAAATAGTCTTGCTGACCTTAATACTCCCTCGGGTGCCCTTTGCCTGCCTGGTGAAAGGCAGTGTCAGAATATCCTCAGTCAGATTTCTGGTTGCCCACCAAATTGAGATGGTTTCTCACTGCCTCTAATGGCTGATGTGCAGTAATGGGAGGGAGCTGCAGATGATGCCCATCAGCAGGCAATCAGGCATCCCATATTTCTCTTCCAGCACAATTCTCCATGCAGGATGGTAATTTTCTCTGGCCGGGGCCACGAGTCCCCTGGTCCTTTGGCTGTTGCCTTCATCAAGTCTGCAGCTTGAAAGAACAACTTCCTGCACACCAGACAACTGCTAGGACCCAGTGTCAGGGAAATAAGCACATCTATATCACGTGGAGTCAGTGGCATCAGCCCTAGAGAGCTCTTTCCCAGAGCAGATGCCTAAAAAACCCTGTCTGATGCTGACTGCTCTGCAAGGCTCAGGATGAAGAGGCAGCTATTTCAGACAAGCAGCCCAAAAGCAAATCTGTACAAGTCTCTGTGGACTGCTCTGATGCTCGAATTGCAACCAGAAGGAAACAGGCTGCCAAAACCTAGCAGGGCCCAGGGATGTTACACACAGTGCTGTTTTATGTACTCACCTGCACGGAGAGCAGCACACACCACCCACGGCACCGCTCTCCTTCCAGCCCATATTTCATTACGGGGTTGCCATTTGCCGGTGTGTAAAAATAGGATGTGCTGGCACAGCTTAACTGGTGCTAAGAGCACCGTGGAGAGGCACAGCAATAGCTGCAAGGGAAACAGAGGAAGCAAGAGGAGTTCTCCTGAGCAAAGGGCAATATCCAGCAAGTGCTGAACTGACAACCTCTGCTGCTGAAACCAAAGTGCCCTGGCAAAAGCCACCACCACACACACAGCGACCAGCAGCTCTGAAGAGGATGGCACATCTCAAATGCGCTCAGCAAATAAAGCCTCAGCTGGATGTTGCACTTTAGGCAGCATAATCCTGCTGTTTTACCCCACTGAGGTAAGGTTAGGTTTGGGTTTGGAAGGCAGCTTTCCATGGGTTTCCACCTTGCAGATTCAAAGGCAAGTGGCAATGCACTGGTGCGGGGATCACAGCTCCCTGGAGGCCAGGATGGTTCGAGGGAACTGAGAGGGAGAGGGAGCTCTGCAGGGCTGGATTCTGAATGCACTGTGGGTTTGCTCTGCTGCAGAGTGCCGCAGAGTTCAGTGCTGCCCAAGACACCCAGCTTTCACCAGTGGTACTGATGCCTTTTCTTGGTCTTAAAATCAAGAGCCAAACACGGTTAGAAGGGAAAAAAGGGATTTTACCTTGGTATTTATTTTAAGGATCCTTGGTGCACCCTGTCCAGGTGGAGCATGCTGGAATGCACATCCAAATGCACACCGAAATGCACCCCTGTGAGCACCCCAGAAATGCACACCCACAATAGTTTGGGTATAACATTATAGACTTTACCAATTAACAAATCTATCAAAGATTCCCCAGTGAGAGGCTGAGTGAACCCCCCTCCCCGAGGAACTTTCCCCCCCTGGCCAGGCCTAGCTCAGGTTACAAAATGTGTTCCAGAGAAGCCCTCGGTGTCTGAGGCTTCTGAGATGTTTGGTCTCCTGGCTTAAGGGAATATTGGCTCTGTGCTGGTTATCAAACCTGAAGAATTAGAAGTATGTGGGCTAAAAGGCCCTTAAAAATACATAAAAGTTATACAAAAGAGTATATAGAGGGGGTATATATAAAAAGCAAAAAAAGCATCATGGCATCAGTACTTCCCACACAAGCTGTGCTCCTGGTGGCCTTTTTTTGACTTTGGGGCTGGTCTATCCAACCTCGTGGTGGTGGTGTTCAGGGAACAGAGACCTTCTGCTCTCCAGGGGTGCCCTGATGGAATAAAACTGTGTGTGGCTGGAGGAAAAGGAAATAAGGAGAAAATTGATTTGGAGGTGATTTTGGAGACTCGTTTGCCAGGATTTAATATGTTTTGGATAACTGACAGCTGGCCCTCCATAGGCAGAATTTTGTCTCAATTCTTTTTGTTTCCTCAGGTGATATTTATCTCTGCTTTTTAAACAAAATACAGCCAGACCCAGACTATCAGAGTGCAGACTGATTGACTGCTTTCAGACAGCTCTCCAAGCCTCCTAAACATGTTAAATCCCCCTATTCCTGGTGAAGAAGGATGCAGTTCTGCCAGGAAGCATTAATGAAAACATGAACATTCACAAAAGCGGCTCAGTATTTCTGGGCTGAAATTACCCACAGCAATGTTTGTCTAATTCTGTTTTTAATTTCTAGTAGTGGGCACAAGAGTCACTCTTTCAGTTGCATAGATAGCTTTAGTTGCTATCTAACGTGGTAACAGGTTTTCTTTCCAATACTATTTTGTCAATAATAAATATCAACTTCGTAATGAAAAGGATCATGTTTATGCTTCAGAGTAAAACCTTGTAGGGTGTTTTGCATGTAAAGCTGAATCTCATGTACAAATAGTAAGGAATAAAAAAGAGTTTAGTTAAGATATTTAAGCTAAGGGAGTGATGAAGTGGAAAGGGTTTTTTTGGAAAGAAATATGCACGGAATATCTAAAATTTCCCAAGACCAGTAAGCAGGAGATCACTTTCCTCCCTTTTTCTTCCAGGGTATTAAAATCCCTGCAACTGGATAGGAAAGGGGACTTTGAGAGGCCAGTGAACAACAAACCCCCAAAATCTCTGTACCTGCTGGACCTGCAATAAATGTGATGAACTCATAAACGAGAGACCCAGACATGAAGCACTTTGCTATCAGCCTGGGGAATTCAGTCAGACACAGTCCAGCAAGCTCATCCATAGTTGCTCTGCACTCCCCAGCACTATTCTCATTTCTCATCCCAAACACAGGAGATTGAGGCTGTAACAAAATCTCAGCATCACAGAAGCAACTTGCCAGGGCTGGTACATGGTCAGTGATTCTCTGGTATATAGATGCTTGCTGCTATACAGGCTTTTTTCTGCTGCCAAAAGTCCTCAGCAGCTGCACATGCTGGATTTATCAGGCTTTATGAGATATGGCACCACAGAAATTGGTCTGAGACTGCCAGACTATTTACTACCACTCTACCAGAATAATTCATATGCTTATTCCCCATCCGGAATACACCCAAAACTAAACCTCCCAGTGAAGTTGCACTGATTTAAAGCTAACCATAAATCTGTTGACCCTTGGTAAACCATGCCTGTGCTTTTTCTTTTTTTCTTTCTTCTTTTTTCTTTCTTCTTTTTATATCTGTTTGGTGCTGAGAAAAAGAAAGCAATTTTCCAACCGTATGCCTCAAGCAAATCTCCAGATCCTCTGCACTATGCTGTCCACTCTTTTTCCTGCTCCTCATTTGTTTTTATCTCCCAGAATTTTCCACAGTCTCTCCTGTTCTTCCTGAAATTTTCTCCCTCCTAGCCTCTTGCACAGAGAAAGCCAGGGATGGAAACGAGCTGGGTTTGCTTGTCCCCCTCTAAGCAGGGAGAGCAAACGAAATAAAGCCAAGTCCTGATGTGTGCTGTGTATCAAAGCTTTTCACCACTGCCCTTGATCCAGAGCTCTGCAGGAGGAGGCAACCTGCACTGCTAGCAGATAACTGATGNTAAAATTTCCCAAGACCAGTAAGCAGGAGATCATTTTCCTCCCTTTTTCTTCCAGGGTATTCAAATCCCTGCAACTGGGTAGGAAAGGGGACTTTGAGAGGCCAGTGAACAACAAACCCCAAAAATCTCTGTACCTGCTGGACCTGCAATAAATGTGATGAACTCATAAACGAGAGACCCAGACATGAAGCACTTTGCTATCAGCCTGGGAAATTCAGTCAGACACAGTCCAGCAAGCTCATCCATAGCTGCTCTGCAATCCCCAGCACTATTCTCATTTCTCATCCCAAACACAGGAGATTGAGGCTGTAACAAAATCTCAGCATCACAGAAGCAACTTGCCAGGGCTGGTACATGGTCAGTGATTCTCTGGTATATAGATGCTTGCTGCTATACAGGCTTTTTTCTGCTGCCAAAAGTCCTCAGCAGCTGCACATGCTGGATTTATCAGGCTTTATGAGATATGGCACCACAGAAATTGGTCTGAGACTGCCAGACTATTTACTACCACTCTACCAGAATAATTCATATGCTTATTCCCCATCCTGAATACACCCAAAACTAAACCTCCCAGTGAAGTTGCACTGATTTAAAGCTAACCATAAATCTGTTGACCCTTGGTAAACCATGCCTGTGCTTTTTCTTTTTTTCTTTCTTCTTTTTTCTTTCTTCTTTTTATATCTGTTTGGTGCTGAGAAAAAGAAAGCAATTTTCCAACCGTATGCCTCAAGCAAATCTCCAGATCCTCTGCACTATGCTGTCCACTCTTTTTCCTGCTCCTCATTTGTTTTTATCTCCCAGAATTTTCCACAGTCTCTCCTGTTCTTCCTGAAATTTTCTCCCTCCTAGCCTCTTGCACAGGGAAAGCCAGGGATGGAAACGAGCTGGGTTTGCTTGTCCCCCTCTAAGCAGGGAGAGCAAACGAAATAAAGCCAAGTCCTGATGTGTGCTGTGTATCAAAGCTTTTCACCACTGCCCTTGATCCAGAGCTCTGCAGGAGGAGGCAACCTGCACTGCTAGCAGATAACTGATGGTTTTGTTATTGAGCTGCTATTTTTCCCCTTTGGCAAATAGGGTTAATTTTGGGACAAGCAGGGAGAAGGAATTTTTCCCTAGCCTGATGATGGTTAGATTTTGGAAAGCTTCCCTACTTGGGACAGCCTTGAGTCATTTTAAAGCTTGTTTTCAACTACCATTGTTTTCCCATTAAGATTTTATGTAGTTCATTTCCATGAATATGAGCCTGTGTCATCCAGTGCTTCTCTGCCCCTTCCTCCCCTCCAGACTCTTAGCTACTATATTCACTTTGGACAAGAAAAGGAACAGGTCTTTGGTAAACAGAGTTCATAGAAATCTCTACATTCATTTTACTGGTTTATTGCAATGGAAAAGAGATGTTCACACTGTGCATGCCTTAATATATTCTGATTAGCCTTGAACAGTGGTAGGAGGAGATAAGATAAGCTCTCAACATCTTTCAGGGGTAAACAGCAAAGTGTTAAATTGGTTTAACAGCTTTTGGATGAGTTTAAATGAGGTGTCTTTTTTTTTTTTAAATGACATATTTAGAAAAAAAATTAGCCCTTTGGTTCTTTAATGACACATTCACTTTTGTCACTTAATGTTGCATGCTTCTTCTTTTACAGCCTTTGCTGTGCAAAGTGCTGGCACCGTTGCGATCCAAAGGCAAGAACTACTTCCTTAGCTATTCTGATGATTAGCTGATTTTAAAAGTGCAGATTTTCTTCATGAAACTCTCAGCTGGATACGGCATCAACAGCAGTCTTTTGTGCAGCTCCTCCAGGCTCAGTGATAATAATGAATTCGGGTGGGCCAGACCAAAGTAGTTTTTCTCAAACTACAGCATTTCTGGATGGAAAATGGGCCTGATTAAAACACTTCATCCCACCCTCCGTGTGTTTCCTCCTCAGCTTTGAACATCCTCTGTAGACAGCAGATAAAAGGATTTTGTCCCTTTTGTCAACACCACGCAGTTATCAGTCTCCATTCTGCCTGAATGTCCCCGGTACTCTGGGGCCAGGTGAGCAGCCCTGCCCTGCTGGCAAACATGTGATGCCTTTTCTTGGTCTCAAAATCAAGAGCCAAACATGGTTAGAGGGGAAAAAAGGGATTTTACCTTGGTATTTATTTTAAGGATCCTTGGTGCACCCTGTGCAGGTGGAGCACGCTGGAATGCACATCCAAATGCACACCCAAATGCACCCCTGTGAGCACCCCCGAAATGCACACCCACAATCGTTTGAGTATAACATTATAGGCTTTACCAATTAGCAAATCTAACAAAGATTCCCCAAAGAGAGGCTGAGGGACCCCCCCCCCCCGAGGAACTTTCCCCCCCTGGCCAGGCCTAGCTCAGGTTACAAAATGTGTTCCAGAGAAGCCCTCGGTGTCTGAGGCTTCTGAGATGTTTGGTCTCCTGGCTGAAGGGAATATTGGGTCTGTGCTGGTTATCAAAGCTGAAGAATTAGAAGTCTGTGGGCTAAAAGGTCTTTAAGAGTTATACAAAAGTTATACAAAAGAGTATATAGAGGGGGTATATATAAAAAGCAAAAAAAGCATCATGGCATCACATGGGGCGGTGTTTGACAATGTCAGAAGAGCAGGTTGGAGTCAGGACTTGCTTTTCCTTGTGGGTCTTCCCTGGGGAAGGCCCTGTGAGACCTGCTGGGAAGAGGCTGGTGGGTGGCAGCTCCGGCTCTGACCCCGCTCCTGGCTGACTGTGATCCTAGGAACAGACACGCTGGGTCCTGCAGGGTGCCATAAACAAAAGAAACCCCCAAACCCCATAGAATAATCAGGCTGGAAATGCTGTGCCCCGTGTGAGGGAGAATTTGTTGGGTGCTGAGTTATGCAGTCTGAACAAATTTCTTCTCCATCATACTTTTAACAAGAAAATATAAGTTAATATTTTAAAGGAATACTGAGGATAGGAGAAAGTAATCCCTTTTTTATTTTTTATTTATTTTGGGGTTAGAGATTTATAAAAAAGCTATTGGATAAATTGGATAAATAACTGTATCATCTCTATTTTTCCCTGTCTTTTTTAAAATGTCAATAAGGAGATGGGAGCTTT
This sequence comes from Aleadryas rufinucha, assembly GCA_013397815.1. Taxonomy (NCBI): domain Eukaryota; kingdom Metazoa; phylum Chordata; class Aves; order Passeriformes; genus Aleadryas; species Aleadryas rufinucha. The sequence goes on along the minus strand of VZTH01015301.1, from coordinate 46,819 downwards.
TCCCATGCCTTTTAGGAGATTATTTCACAGAGATTTTGTACTGTTTCTTAGCTCAGACTTTCCCTTCTGTCATTTTTATCGTGCTCTCCTTAGCATCACATTTTTGTACACACAAAATAATTCTTTTCTGTCTGCCTGAACACAGTAACCATAACGCTAGTCATTTCTCAGTGAAGGTATATATATTTAGTTCATCATCTTTTCTCATAAATCAGTCTTTTCAACCCCAAAATCATTTTAGCTGCTCTTTGAATTGTCTGCAATTTGTTTTTTTTCCTGGTAATGAGGTGGCCCAGAACTGAATGCTGTATTCAAGGCAGGCTGCCACCAAAGTAATCGGGACCTGGATGATTTCCATTATCTGCTGTTTGACACAAACCTTCGTGTGAATAGGACGCAAGAAAAAGTCTGTTCTTGCAAATGTTATAGTGCTGAAAACATACATAATCTTTATGGTCTGCATTTAATGCTGGGGCTCCCAGGCATCTGCATTTCCTGGATTGTCCTATTTTTCAATGCTGAGGGTTTGCTCATTAAGAAAAAAAAAGTGGGGGCGAGATTTGGCCTTTCAATCCCTATTCCAGATGTCAGTGTCCAGGTAGCTGAGGACTGAAATATGTAAGCTCTCATCAAAACTGTGTACTTCTGGTACAGGTACAGCTGTAATTATTTTAGCAGCTTCTGAAATCCTTCCTCAGCTCCAGCTCATGTCAGGTCACTCTGCTCAAGCCAAGCTCTGGGCTTGAAGCATTTCCTGATCCATTTTTATGGTGCAGCCGTCACATAAATACAGCACCAAGTTCTCCTTATGGGCATCTGGGGACTTGCTAGCCAGTCTAACAGCCCTGTTATTCTGATGTTAAATAGAGCAGTAAGAGCAGAACAAAAACAAAAACCAAACCCCAAACAAAACAAGAAGCCCCCACCAAACACAGGGCTGCTGAAAATGATTTCCTTCATCCACGTGCTGGCGAGACAGCGGCCGCTCCCCGTTCATCCCCGTTCCTCACACCAGTGATGGCAAAGAGCAAAAATCAATAGCAGGAAAGGAGGATCAATACAAACAGAAACGTGGCAAGTTTTGTTTTAAAAGGCTTTGGCAGAGGGGTTTTAAAAAATTCTGCCATCTGTGGTATTTCTGTGCACCGACAGCACGTGCCGTGGGTAATGCCAGTCCCACATCAATAACATCTGCTAGTGCCGCTTCCTGAGCCCTGCAATCAATCCTGCCCAGCAGGCCCTGGGGCAGCACAGCGAGCTCACAAACTGCTCCTGCCATCTGCAGCCCTCACCCCAAATCTGGCAGACCTCACCCAAAGCGCCCAGCGAGGCCGCTGTGGGAGGCACGGGGTGATGGGCAGGACCAGTCGGAGCAGGGGTGCCCTAAAATGATGCCAAACCCCACCACTGGCTTTATTTTGAGCTTGTCAGTCTTGGATGTAAGCAGCAGTTTCCCACAAGCACCTCTGCACGCCTGTCCCCTGCTGGGACAAACCCCATATGCCACCGTGAGGAGGGGAACCCAGGGGGGACCTCGGCATGGCACAGAGCAGAGCTGGGCTGTCACTGCTCTCTGGGAATGCAGATGGGATGTCTGGGTTTGTTCATGAAATATCTGAGGACGTGTTTTCAGCACTCCCAGGGATGACAAAGAAGGGATGCAGGGAATACCCTAACACTGTTTGGGGCACGCAGCCCTGCGATACCTCTTAGCTGTTACCCCAAGGAGAAAGCTTGCATGAAATGGCTCTGAAGAAGTTTTGCCTGTTCTTTCCAAGTGAAATCCCTTGAAATCTGCTGAGAGTCAATGTACCACCCACCTGTCAGCCTCACCCATCAGAAAATACCCATTTTTCCTGCTAGAACATTTTGTTTGCATCGCCTGGGTCTGCGCTGGCCCCAGGCAGCCCCAGGAGTGCTGGGAGTGCAGTGCCTGTCACACTGCACAGCACTCCCTAAACCCAGGCTCTCCAAACACATTTCTATAACGTTGCAATTATTGCGTGATTCCTTTGAATTTGATAGCAAAAGTCCCTGGGCAGTAGCAGAAAGGAGGTGGGACAGGAGCAGAGGCATTTTCTCCTGGGGCTGGCTGGGTTTGCAGCCTTCAGCACGCAGCCCTGAAAGCATCCATAAGGACTTGAGAAAGTAATGGGCATTGGAATAAGTCAAATTAAAGAAAAAGTGGCCAAAGCACACACATTTGATACAAAATCCTAATATATGGAGGAACTGGCTTCCTGCTAATCTCATTTAATATCCTTTTCTGCAGAAACACTGGGCTGAGGTGCTGGGGGAGGATGAAACCATAAAGTCCTCAATTTGAATGGAACATTTCACCCAAATTAAAAGGAATGGCTTTTCCCCAGAGTCCGAATGTATTTGACAAATAGCATAATTTTATAAAAAAGGTTTTAGTTTTTTTAGACCTGAAAATAGGGAGTTCACTTTGACATCTATTTTTAGCCAGATTGTGAGCATTTATTGCCTTTTCTCCACGTACAGATAAAACAAATGCTCCCCTCAGAGTTGTTTGCTTTCAATAGTGCAGAGCCAAGCAGTTGTTTTAATTAGAAGGTTTTCTATAGACAAGGACGTTTCCCTGATACTTTTCCTGTATCAAGACTGAACAGAATGGGAAACTTGCTGCAAAAATTGCTGAGGGCTATCCAAGGCAACAAACACAGCCCAAAATAAAGAGAAACCTGGCCAGTACCCAACCCAGAGCCCAAGCATCCCTGGTCGTCATTGACACTGTCATAAATGGAAACCTCTGTCCATCCAGCACGAAATTCAGTGCTCACAATGACACTGAGTCCCTCTGCCTATCTCTGGCAGCTGCATCACAGCAGTCGTGTCACTGCACAGTCACCATTTTGGCACTTGCAGGAATCTGGAAAAATGAAGCAAAAAAGAGAAGGAGAATGACATGGTGAACATGGTTAGATAAAGTTTCATTTGTCAAAGAACTGTTGAGGAAACAGGCTGATGTATTCCAGGCTGTTGTATAGAGTATTACAGAAGCAATCTATTTCTGTTCTGCTATTATGCCATGGAGAATTCATCTCTCTGCAACAGTAGAAGCAATAAAGGAAAAAATTGGCCCTTTTCCTGTAAATCGACTCCAGTTCTTTAGTGCAGGTTGCTCTCCCTGCAGGTGAATGCAAGCCTGTGTATTCCCAAGGGAGCAGCTGGAGCCAAGGTGCTCTTGAAGATCAAGTGCAAAACTCAATGACCTGGGACAAGAGAACAAGTCTCGAAAACAATCAGCCTGAGACGACACCTGAACTGCAAAGTAAATCAAACACTTTGAGGTTTGAAAAGCTCAAAAGGCTTTAGGAAAGGTAGAATCACTTGCCAGCCAGCTTCTTCTGTAGTCTTGATTTTATTTTTCTTTAAGTACAAAGAAATATTTCCAGGAAGATGACACAAATTCAGTGTCATCATTTGGAACAAAAGAAGGCCAAAAGTCTCCATCAGAGAGGACAATTTAAACTCTAGGTGCTGGGGGACATGATGCCTTTGATGACAACCAAGAGAAGAGCATCTGATATGTTCCATACCAGAGGCACTGCCACACACACTGAGGGGCAGCTCCTCGTGGTTGTGCCTTTTAAGACTGGGCTTGAAGTAAAACAGTGAAAAAGTAAGTATTTTGCATTGAAACCATTTGTGCAGTCAAACCAGAATCCAGCCTGGTGCCACAAATAAAAAAAAAAGAGGTTTGGAAAATGTAGGGAAAGCAGGAAAAGCAGCCAAGTAGGGAGAAGCATGAAGGAGGGAGCAAAGCTCTGAAGAAACGAGCAGGGAAAAGATCCATAGTCCCTGTCTGACCTTGGCTCTTCCCCAGGCACCAGAAAAGCCACTGCCTCAGACACACAAGGGTTACAGAGATTCACTGTGTGGAGAATATCACCTCTGGAAAAGGATGGTGCTGTTTACATGATTTATAGCGAGATAAGGTGATTTATAATAATGAATAATGAATTCCTACACATGTTAACTGGGGCACAAACATGACAGTCCTTAGAGCAGAGTGCCCAGGAACCCCACAGCCTTGACTCCTGATGATGCTGATGATGGTGATGATGGTGATGATGCTGATAATGGTGATGGGCACAGCTCAGATGCAAGTCCCATCTCCTGAGTCTGACAACAGCGAGAAACCTCCCCAGAGAGCTGCAGCCCTTGGTCCCCCACGAGCTGATTACTCACTGAGTGTTGTGGGAATAAAAGTGAAAAGCAACCAAAAAAAAATGAGGGGTTTTCAAGAGACACAGGTTCTCCTGTTCTGGCCCTCCTGCTAACAACAGCCTGGGAGATGGTTTCAGTGAGAGCTGTGGGAGGCTGAGGCTCTTTCTTAAATCTCAGGAGATATTTTCAAATATTTTTCCGAGCTGACTGGGTTGATGCATCCCAATTTGCACTGCAGGCATTTACACTGCTGCTCCATGTTTTCCAGCTTCTGCTTGCACGCATTGTGTGGAATGAAATCAGGCATTTTCAGCCACACTAATTTTAATCTAATTTCAGACATGTTGGTAAGGTAAGGTCAGCACTCTGTCAATGACAAATTTAATGAAAATAAAGGTCCAGACACCAAAATGTTATGGAACTGGATAAGGCTTTTTGATTGCTGTCATTACAATTGATAGTTCTATTCAGTCACTTGAACTTTATTGATTTTTTTTTTCCCAAGCACTCCACCTTAAACTTATTTTTCATTTCAAGAAATCAATACTATGGATCCTTTGACACAAGGCATGCAGCATTCTGCCACAATATGTATTTCATGATGGAAGGAGTTGGGATTTTTTTTCCTAGTCACTTCCTTCATCATAAAAATAAACTGGAAAATCTCAGTTACTTATAAAAATACAAATCTTAGGGAAACTTCCTGCCCTCGATTCTCTGCACCAGATCACCTGTGCTGCTGTCTGCTTTGGAGATGTTTTTCCTGAAGCCCTGCTGCTGGTGGAAGGCAGAGTTATGAATGTGTGATGAGGTTTGCCTAACAGCTTTGGTAAGTGGAAATTTTTTCTTCTTCTGTCTGCTTTTTGTCTTGTTTTTTTTTTCTCAGTTCTGCTTTCCTGGGCACAGGTGGAAAATCTTTTTTTTTTTTTTCCAATTTCATCACTAGAATGAAAAACCCAGGTTCTGCATGGGCAAAGGCTCCAGGTTATGTCGCTGCTGTGAAGGCAGATGAGCTCTAGGGCAGCGAATAAGATGGGTGAAAAACATGTGGGGTGGTGAGGTGTTATCAGGGATCTGCCTGTGTGAGACTGGGGGTGGAGACTGGCCCACTGGGGACACCAGCCTGGTGACTGTAGGGGTGAATCTGCACCCACTGCCTCTCCAAACTCACATTTTAAAGCCCAAACGCAGCACCCCTGGGTGGCCTTTCGACACCCACCCGGCCACACCACGCCAGGAGCACGGGCAGGTGACATCACCTGAGCTCAGGTGGCTCAGAGCCAGCAAAGGCTGGGGGTTTGGGCACAGTGTGAGCAGCAGCAGGAGGTGCTGCCTGCCCTTCACCACCAGCCCTGAGGGGCTCTGATGATCACCTTCAGTCTTTGCATTTGATGGATGAGGGGCAGACATCCAGTTCCCAACTTTCACATCACATCTCCAGGCATTTTTCCCAGTAAATGTATAAATTTCAAAGTCTTATCCTGGCTTGAATAATGCCCACCACTTTCCTCTGTCAGGAAATCTCTAGGGAGCAGAAAGAGCGAGGTCAGACCCGAAGCAGATGACCCCTCTGGTCAGCTGAGGTCCTTAGAAATGTCCTGTACTGTGGATCCAGCCGTCCTTCTGACTGATAAATAATTTAGATCTGGGTGTTTTGAATCCCTGGCTTTTTATGAATATAGAAATTTATTACAAGTACAGAAAGTCTCACCTTTATCAATTATTAAAGTTGGTTACACAAAACGACTTTAGCAAATGATCTGAAATTTTAAGTAAAAAAATGGAGTATTTTTCCCTCTTTTTCAGAAAAAAAGAGAAGAGAGTGTTGAGGGATTGATAGCAATGTAAGGGCACATAGGAGGGGTGAGTGGACTACATCTTTCTTCTAAGTATCTCTCTGACCTGATGGATTTGTGACTACAGCTCTGTAATTTTGAGGTAAATGAATTCAATTCAGAGAGAAGCAGGAGAGGAGAAGGGAAGTCTGCCACCCACATTCTTATAGGTGCAACAGGTATAAAAAAAACAATATCCAGCATCCATATCTTATTACATCCACCACTAAACCAGAATGTTATTAGCAGTCGTGGCACAACAGAGAACAGGAGGGGAGATAAAGAAAGAAAAGAAATCAGGATTGATGTTCTCTTCCTGTATTTGTTATCTTACAGAACCAGCAGCAGAATACAAATCAACCCACCCCATGCCCAAGAGGGTGGGATCCTTCGAGGCTCTTGTTTTATGGATGAAATGAATTCAGTTGTTGAGGGATGAAAGGATCTGTAAGTGTAAAGAAAACCTCACCTTTTGCATATCCTTTTCCTCTGATCAAGAGCTTTAGGAGAGTGGTGTGAAGGGAAATGCCAACAGTGGCCCAGCTAAGGATGGTCACAATTTTTCCCTCATCTGGAGAAATGCTCCCATAGACTTCTTCAACTCCTTTCATGGCAACTCCTTCCTGGAGATGACAGTGAAATGGCACTCAAGGTATTGTTACTCATTTGGAAAGAAAAAAGGAAAAAAAGAAAAAAGAAAAGAAAAAAGGGAGGGGGGAATATTTTAAAAGGAAAATGAGCTGACTAGGGAAAAGTATGTGAGCAAAAGTGGAAAAAACCATGTTCTTCATGTTTCAGCAGAGACCGACAGTCTGTTTTTTTCCAGTTAGCAGTTTTCTACCCGAAAACACAAGTTTATATGTTTTACAGACCAAATCAGCAGCTGTTACACTCTGAAGGAGCCTGTGTCTCCCTGAGAATGTGAAAACACAGCAAGCTCCAGGCTGGCAAAGCCATCCCACCTCCCCATCAGCTCCTGTTCTGCACTGGCAGCACTGCAGAGTTATTTCCCACATTATACCTTGGAATGCAAGAGAGATTTCACAGCTATCTTTAGACTGGACACAGTAGCAAGAGACACAGTTGAACTGAAAACCTACCTAATATATTCCCTTATTCTGATTTCTTGTAGATTAACATGGACAAGTCAATCTACAACTTTTGAGGCTTGTGCCCTTTGCTGGAATATATTGATTTACAAGGTGGAGTCAAGAAATTGGTTGTTACAACAATATCCCTCACAAGCACACATCTCTTAAATTTCCATCACAGCAATTATCCTGGAGGCAGTGGGATTCTTGGGGCTCCAAATACACCATGCCCAGAAGGTGATTTCTCTGTGAAATCAAACCACATTCAAAACCAAAGGGCACTTTTCAGATTGGTGATGAAATTCTTAATTATGCTGCATCAACCAGAGCACTGCTGTGGAAAAGCAAATTCTCTCACAAATTACGCACATACATCAAAACCACCCTCTGTTTCAGAGACAAATGCCCAATCAATCTGATCTATTTTGCCATCTACAGCAGGCACTGCATCAGACTATTTGATAACTATAAATTTTAATATGTCTTTCCTCACTATAGTCAGTCAACTTGTGATTAGCCAGGCTCAGGGAGGGGGCTGAACTAACCCAAATAAAGAGAAGCACAGTCGAACAAAACTGATGTAAATTAGATAGTGGAAATAAATGTTTTATTTTCTATATTAATCTTAGCAAAAACTGGAGCAACAACGTAGAAAAGGTCAACGAGGGGAATAAAAGTGTTTTATTTTTGGTGTAACAGGGCTCGTTTGCAACTGGATAATCTGCCCACACGTAATTAAAAGCTGACAGTGTCTGTACTGCGAGCTAGGCGAGAGATTCAAGGAAAAAGCAAAGTTGATTTTGTTTCAGTCTTTGCAAGGATTCTGCTGCTTGGTGCAAGTGATGGATTAAGATGGAGCTGGGATACAATTTACAGCTCTGTCCCCTGGGCAGACTTTCCAGAGAAAAGAAAGCAGCGACAGAACAGCACAGTCTTGATCGCTTGGCAAAATGTAGCGTGCTTCCAAAACACAAGGGGCAGGGCCACAGACAGGGGTTTAAATAAAACCAGCTTGAGAGAGGAAGATCTATGGCTCAGTGGAAGCTGCAGCCACTGCCCAGCTGGGTGGGGAGGATGGACCAAAGGCAAGGGATTCACGGGGAGGAATGGATCAAAGTGACCATGACAGAGCTCTTCTGGTGCTAAGACACACAGGAGAGGTGCACATATAGGAGAGGCAGATAATGCTTAGAAGAAATTCTGTACCTTCAATAATCATCCTTTTCTGTACACTCAATAATCTCCCTTACAGAGATTTGATTTCCTATTACATTATTCTGAGTCGTATTAGAGGTCGCACACAGAATAAAGATTGGGCTCCCTCATTCTTTTATGCCTCTAAACCCAGATGGAATGCTAGAAAACAATAAAGCTCCTTTTCCTTTTTTTTTTTTCCTTCTCTTTACTTAGAGGAAAAGGTGCTTAATAGTAGTTCGAAGATTAAGAAAGAAAATGGGTATTTAAAAAAGAAACATATTCCTCTTGGGTCACTCTGAAAAGCTGCTTCATTATTTCCTAGAACCAATGGAGATTCAGCCAGCATGTCATCAAATCCTTAATACAGCATTAGATCTAATTGAATCTTTTGCATCTATTTTTAATGAGCAGCTTGTTTGTTTAATGTGATGGCTACATAATTATGAGTATGAGTTTGTTCTCTGCTTGGGACATATTGGTTCTAATGCAATGACATTTAATTACCACCTCTCAAGGAATTATAAGAAACAAGCTGCCAAGCTTGCAAATGCAGTGAATTATTCCTTGTTCATTGGACTGAAGAGCCCCCACCCTGTTATCCATGAGGTGTCCCTGAGGGGACTGAGCCTTTCATCCTGGGTTTCTCCATCCCCATTTAGCACTGGAGCTCTGCACAGAAGCCAGCCCAACACCAACACATGCAGATGGGTGAGGCTTGCCATAAAATGAATCAAAATCCTCAAATTGAATGTGCAATAGCTCAGAGCAGCAATAGTGAGCGGTAGGAATGAGGATGAGATCCAGCTGTTGAGACAGAGACAAGAGCACACATGGGGAGCACACATCTGCTTTCTAAGAAACAGCCTCCTCTGCTTTCCTTGCACCCGTCTGACCCTATTTCTGTCTACCCCAGAGCCCAGAAATGGCTTTAGAAAGCCACCAAGGCTCCTGCTGGGAGCTGTCTGTCCTCATTTCTGTCCCCCAGGCCTGAGACTCGACCTGCTGTCCCTGCCACATGTCACTGCTCAGCATCTCCTCCGCTCTGCTCCAGCAGTTGGTTGTTGCCAAGGGAGGCAACAGGAGTGGAGGTGAGGGAATTATTGCTGGTAATAACACCCACAGCAAATCTGGCCTTCCTGCCATGCTCTGCCTTACCCAAACCTGTGCCCTGTGATGGGATCAATCACTTGTAAATTCCCCCAGTGCTCAAATGAAGAGTGGCTCCCAAGGCCGATGTGCCTGGTTGGTTTATCCCCTTAATGCTTCAATCACAGGCATCTGTTCCCCAATAATTAATAAAACCCCTTAAAGATGCAAATAACAAAACATTGCCCTCCATCCAACCCCACCTCAGAGGGAACAGCCTACATCCCTTGACCTGTTCTTTTTAACTCCTATCAGTATTTCTATTTTCACTAAAAACGGCTTTTCCCGTATTTTCACCGAAGGGCTGCGTTGCTGTGCCTTTGCCCTTCCAGCCAGCCCCGAGCTGCCAGCTCCTCACAGCAGGGCTGAGCACAGGTCATTTCTCAGCCAGCCAATTTGCCATTCTCTCTTTATGCCATCACTCTTCCCTTCGTGTGAGCCTCCCTCACACACGACCCCATCAATAACGTGAGCTGAGCGCGGAGCCTCGCTCCAAAAAAACAGCCCTGGATCCTCACTGCTAATGCTTAGCCAGCCCTTGCTGAAAGAGAATGACTGTTTGGGGGCTGCTGGCCATAAGGGAACACCTTCAAAATGCCTGGTTTACCCTAACAATGTGTCCTGCCTGCTCCATTCCTGGGCTGCTGCAGTGGCACAAGTTAATTGGAGAGCAATCAGGGAATATCGGAACTCCGCTGACAGGAGTAACTGCAGGATTGCCATCATTTCCAGCAGAGTTACAGAGCAGTCCCCACAAATAACTGCACAATGGCTTAGATAAACCCTGCTATTGTTCTTCAAATGTTTTCTAGATAACAGGAGCTGTTCTTGTGAGGGATTTCATAGGAATGCATTAACAAAATTAAAGATTCAGAGTTAGGCCAAAGTCAGAAACTTCACTGGCATTACCAAATCAGACCTTGCTACTTTATTCATGTGAGATGAAGCCCAGGTAACTCCTGCCACATTTTTTTGCCCACAGTAAGAAGGATTTAGCCAGTGAAACACCACTGGACAGACATAGCTTCAGCTTTCTTACAGACTGTGTAAAAATGGTAACCCAAGGGACATCCAGAGCAGCAGTTCTGCTGGATAGGTGATCTAGGAGACCACCCCATGCCAGGAAAAACCTGTATGGACTAGGGATGCAAATGACTAGAGGAAGACAGAGCTGACAAAAGCCAGTTTTAGCATTTCCATGATTTGTTCCAGCTCAGAATATCACTGCAAGAGGTTTTTTAATTTTGTTTTTTTTTGAAGTTGCACATTTTGTCCTTCCAACTGGAAGAAAGGCAGAGAACAGGAGGAGGAGAAGGGACAGCACAGACTAAAACACCAGCTTGGGCTGGCAGTGAAATATCACACCCAAATGCCTGAATAACCCAAAGTGAAGAACAGATTAGACAAATGAACAATAAAACTGATTGTTCCATCTTGTCCTCAACGGATGGGAAAGTAATGAAAATCTCATGAAAGATATATGGTAAAGTTAGTTTAAAATGGATTTAATGAAAGTAAAAGAAGATGAGTACTCATTCTAGGCTACTGATTTATATTTTCTGTATTTTAGTCCTCATAACCAAGTTCTGTCTCATTAGCCATTAGAAGTTTAATACAGGGTTACACGTTCAGACAAAATCCAAGCAGCTTTTAAGACTTTGAAGGAGCACAATGCTGCATTTTGAAAGATTAGCAAGGGCGTCCTTGGCTGGGTCCTTGCATATTAAAAAGTGAAGTTCAAACCTGGATTTTTCTTGTGGGATGGGGGGATGGGGAATAATTCAAATCATCACTCCTTTTTTTTTTTTACTTCCATTGAAATTCGTACAATGTAAAATTATACCAAACTTGCAACGAAAGGAAGAAAGGTTTACAAAGAATTAGCTAGAAAATGAGTGGCTCTTGTGAAGATGAAACGTGCTCCAAAATTAGCTGAGGGTTTGTTTTTTTTTTTTAATTCTATATTCTTTGTCTTTCATCTGCTTGCAGATTTTAGAAAGAATGAGCTAATTTTTCCCGCTTTGTCTCCTCAATATTTTTCCGTGGTATAAATAATACATGACAATAACAATATTTGGAAGAAGTGGAATCTGTCTTGGTGTCAGAGCTGGGCTGGAGGCAGACACGATGTGGATGAGGGTTATGCACCGTGGTGAAATCCTCACGTTAAACAGCGAGGACCAGGAACAAGCAAACCCGTCCTCAGCTAGATGTGCTGGAGGAACATCCACAGAGGGACGCTTAGGGACGAGTGACCTTTTAAGCAAAAGTCCTTTACAGAGCAGGAGGATGCAAACCACAGCCCCAGGCTGCCCACACTGCTCTGCCAGTGACTCAGCACCGAACCCGAGCCTCTCCTAGCCCCGACCGGAGAGCGCAGTTCCTCTGACTCATCCCCAGCACAACGGCAAGGCTGCCAAAATGCCAGCGGGGTCTGGTGACAAAGGTACCACACACCAGTGCTTGGGCTGAGACCAACCCACTTTTCCCCTGCAGGAAAGGGCAGCGACTTTAGGAGGTTGGAGCCCGTGACCCGGGCTGGACACAGACCTGGGAGTGAGAGCATCGTCATCTCTGCACGTGCACGGGTGAGATGGGGCTGCTGCAATGGCCAGCCAGGGGCTAATTAGCTAATAGTAATAAGCTAATAATTAATAGAAAATGGTTAGTCAGCCAATAGGTAATTTAGAGCACTGAAGCCCCTGTCAGCTCCCTGGCTGCAGTGAGAGAGTACGGATCCAGATCTCTGTAGTTCGACAGCAACGTCCTTGATCTTTTTAGCTGTGTAAATAAGTACATAAATAAACTCCACACACGTGCTTTCCTTCAGAAACGGATGGGAATTTTCCACACACAGACAAGGAGCAGCCCTCTGCTCAAGGTTTCTTCCCCTGCATGTCCCCGGGACTCCAGTGTAACACAGGATCCTGCTGCAGCCTCCGCCGGCATCTCTGAATCTCTGCTGCCACGAAGCAGCTGCTGGTGCTAAGTGACTTTCTGCACCAGTGATCCTCTCATGAGCAACGCTGATTTTTCTTCCCTTAGCAACTGAAGATGCAGGGCCTGACTTCAGTCAATTGATTTTGATGGGGACGGCACCCGCTCGCACGGGGAGGGATTGGATGCGCCGCGAGTGCCTCAGCCCCGGAATGAACAATTGCACCGACAGCAAGGACGCAAAGGCAACGCATCCCAGGCTGTCGCAGGGAGCAGTAACAGCCCATCACCTGCAGGAAATGGCTGTGTTACAGTAAATCCATCCGTGCCCCGGAGTGAAACCATCCTGCTCCCGACCTCTCCCAAGTCAAAGAAGTGACTCATTCCACGATGAAACTCAGCCGGGCTTTAGCTCCCCACGGGTTGCACGGTAACTTTGCAGTCCCTGACCAAAATGAAGGAATGCTACTGTGGCAAAGTGAGTGCTTCTGGATGGAAATTCCCCTGGTGCCTGCTCACTGTTAGGAGCTCTTATTCAGGTGCATCACTGTTTATAAACCACAAGCTGCTTTTGCTGGGTGCTTTTGCTTTTTCCATCGTGGCTTGACCTCTCAGGCAAGACCTCATTCTCCTTCCCAGAAAACAGCCCCACCATCCCATCCCATCCAGGGAAGGTGGCCTCTGTCCTGTGACAGTCTTGCCATGCTGTGAAGGGGTTGCTTGGGCACAGCCACATCCCAGCTTATCAACAGATGGGGAGAACTTGACCATGAGCCCTGTGTTGCGTTTCTGGATACTTCTAACCCTAAAAACACAGTGTCTGCAACCAGGAGGATCTCAAATATCCCAAGCAGCTCAGCCAGTTGGGTTTTCTCTTCTCCATCCCCTACCAGCACTGTGGGTTTTCTCCCTTGGTGCAGGAGGAGCAAATATATTACCCACCACAGCAAATGCCAGACAGACAAACACAAGCCCTTCTCAGGCCTGGGGAGCAGGGCACATCTCTCCCAAGAGAATAATCTCCCTGTGATCAACACATAACACTGAAAGACAAATGAGAATGAAAAGGCCTCTCAAATTTAATAGCCTCCATGAATTACACTGCCTTTCGTCTACATGGACTGTCACTCTTTCCATTAAAGAGTCACTGTCATCAGTAATCCATTTTAAGATTTATAGATGTGCAGATTTATAGACTTGCTGTTCTTATCTGCCTTTTCTCCCCCACACATCTCCAAGGCTCCCCAAAAGGTGGGATTCTATCCAAAGCCTCTCTCTTGCATCTGAAAATATAAACCTGTGATGGGATGGGAGGCTTCTGAATTGGATGTCAACAAAACTAATAATGCTGATAAGGATAGCAAGGATGACAACTATGAGGGGGAGAGAGGGGAGCAGTGACAAGGACAAGAAAGGATAAAAGATGAGCAGGAGAAATAAGAGGGGGATAATCCAGATTTTTATATATTTTTCCCAATTCTCACTCTCTAATTCCATAATTTCAAGAGAGAAAGAGAGAAAGAGAGAGAGAGAAAGAGAGAAAGAGAGAGAGAAAGAGAGAAAAAGAGAGAGAGAAAGAAAGAAAGAAAAGAAAGAAAGAAAGAAGGAAAGAGAAAGAAAAGAAAGAAAGAAAAAGAAATTAGGTTAGTTTGACTCTTTGGTCATTTTTTTACTTAAGAAGAAAAAAAAAAAGCTTTCATCCTTGAAGTAAATGTATTCAGGTCCCACTTTTGCATCCAGGAAGGCCACTTTAGAATGCTCACAATAAAGAATATGCTCAGGTGGGAGTATGCTGACATTACAAAGTCTCTTCAAACAGCTAGAGGAATTTTAGTACAAATGAGCCTCAAGCTACCTGCTTTGCATATTTTTATCTGATTCTTGTGCAGTTGCACAGTTTGTTCTGATAGCAATTGAATATCCATATGTGGATTAATACCTCCAACAAAAAAAGCATTTGAGTATGCTCATGCTGCTTGAAACCAGTCTTTTTGCATGTGCAACTCCAACCTGGACAAAATTGCAAATACTTAGGTGACTTAGAAATCAAAGTACTATTCAAAAGTTTCTAACTCATTCTGGATCTGCTTTTGGGACATGTGTGTGAGAAACAGATCTAGTTATCCTCATTCCATTATTGTACATATTATCCTGACATCAGGTAGTGTTTGAGGCAACTCTGAAAAAGAACACTGGACTCAATCCCTTAGGTAACCTTAAAAATCTCTGTTCTTTCTAAGTATTTATTCATGTATTTGTACCTGCTTGTTTGTAAGGAGAACCAGGACAAATCTTTCTCTGGGTTTTGCTGCTGTGTTGAAGAAAGCTGTAATATTTGGTGAGCTACCAAAGAAAACGCTCTGGTACAACTGGCTATGGTGTAAATCAGTGGAAGTCTGCAGGGAACACTATCCATGTACATAAAAAATAAGGCTCTCTTCCCAAATGCAAATTTACTTAAAGAGCAGTGAACTGTGGGGACTGAATGTGTAAAATATTCTAATTAGCTTCCTCTTAATCATAGCCATTACCACAGGCTATCGTCACACTGGAAGCTGTGTCTGTGCTGATCCTTTACACCATGCACATGTGACAGCTGCCAAAGTAATTATCAGCACAAATTTCACTTTCTGTTTGTATTTTCCAGCTCCAGACAGAGAGAAACTAGTGGTGGATTAATCTTGCTGTGCTCTTGGGGATAGGCTGTGCTTGGATTCATTTTACATTGATCCTTCTCAAGCTCTTCAGGAGACAGAGCTGCAACCCATGAAGTCAAGAGCTGCCTTCCTGTGCTCCAAAGTGTTACACAGGAAGGAAGAAGCCACGAAGCCAAAGCTGTTAAGAGTCTCCTCCTAGAACAAGTAGTTTCCTAAATAAGTCCTCTGGGCTCATTGCCTTTTTTCAGTTTTGCCTCAAACACTACCTGCTGTCAGAGTAATATATAGAATAATGGAGTGAGGATAAGTAGATCTGTGTCTCACACAGATCATCCCAAAACCAGACTCAGAATGAGTTAGAAGCTTTTGAATAGTAGTTGGTTTTTTTTTTTGGCTGCATATCATTAATATGCTTGTATTTGTCTCCCAACAGCATTATTCTCTTGCAAAACAGCTCCTATACTGCGTCTTCTATTTACACCACTTTTTGCATGGCACAACAGCTCTTTGAGAAATAAAATTCAACAGGGCAGAAGGGTAAATGATGGGATTTTAGTGTGCTTACACTGCTCTTGACCCATCTTTCAGGTGACAACAAAGGTCACTTCATGGAGCAACAGCATTGTGGATACCTTGAAAAGAAGCAGGGTGCTCAGCTGCAGACAAATTGTTGTTCTCTGGGAAGTGTTTTACTGTGTTTTAAGCTCCAAAGGGATGTTTGTGCTGTTCCATGGGCTAAGAAAATGGGAAAATAGTGCAGAACTTGCTCACCTTTCCAACTCTCCTCCTGCATCAGGAGGCTGTCCATGGTGGCCACCTCCTCTTCCTCCTCCTCTGCATGAAGACAGCTGTTTGAAAGTGCTTAACCTGGCACTTGGGCATCTTCCCAAACCCATGGAGATGCTCATTTGGCAAATGGCCTCTCTCCTTCCCCATCTCCCTTGATTCAAATGCCCTAAATCTCCAGGCAGGGCCAGTTGTGCTGGAAACCAGAGGGTGAGAGATGCACATAGGAGGCAGCAGCCTCTGTGCCCACATGAGAGCTTGCAGAAGAACATGTGGGATCAGCTATTAAATACACCCACAAACAAGGCAGAAGATTGAAAATGCCATTTTGCAGCCTCCTGGCAGCAGTCACCATGTTGACAGGGAGCAACACAGCATCAGACGGGGGCAGAGCCCAAACCTCTTTTTTTTACACACACACATCCCACCTACTTTAGGTAGTGACTTAGAGATCAGAAAAAGGACTTGACAGTTTAATATTTAAACAACTTGTTTCATGTTTAGACCATCATGTTAATGATCTGTGTGTCACAACAATAATCAAGTGGGGTAGAAGCTTGCTCGCAATTAGCCCCTTCTCCTGTCACACTCTACAGCACATCAGGCCCATGGCTTCTAATTTTAGACAAATGCTTGCTTTAAAATCCAATTTACATTCTGTTTTCAAAAAAAAATCATCACAAATACTTGTGTTCCCATGGCTCTGTATAAAAAGTTTCCCTAATGACAGGAGGTGAGTCTGTGAGAGCCCCCACTGAAGAGCTGGTCCCTTCCTTCTTCCTTGGCCATTCTCCCTTTCTGCCCCTCTTCTCTGCTCCTCCATGATGCCCAGACAGCTGTAACCCTCTCCCTGCTGTCCTCAGAGAAAAACATTTCATTTCTGGGTGCCACAATAAGCAAGGCAGCTGCTGTGCCCCTTACAGCTTCTGTCCATGCACCATAGAGTGCCCTATAAATGTTGGAGGAGGACGCTTATTCCAAAAATTTGTATACCCGTCAGGGAAAACAGAGGCAAAGCCAGAAAATGATACATCCAGGCTGGATTTGAAGTATTCAAGTGGTTAGAAAATAGCCTGGCTGGTCCTGCTGCTTCTGCTCCACAGCCCTTACGCAAAACCAGATTTAAGCCTATTGCACTATAATCCCCTCCTCTTACCTCTTTATTCTTGCTCTTGAATAATCTGCATTGTGCCGGGACTAATCCCAGCCAGAGGCCTGTTGTGCTGGAGATTGTGCTTACAAAGCCAAGACCAGTGTCACACAGAGCTTTAAACCTCACTTTAATTCTGGTGCAAATTACGCAAAACAAAGTGTTCGCGGCACCGCTCAATAAGCTGGGCGGTTTCGTCAGGAATCTGCGTCGTGTTGAAAAACGGAGATACACTTCTTTTCTTCCTTTAAATAAAAAGTACAACGAGAACCTCATCACCAAGAACAGCTTCTACCAACAGCAGCCTGGATGGTTTTTAAGCCAGCAAAGAGTCTTTGACTGATCGCCCTGCGCGCGTCGAACCTCAGCCGTGCTGCGGTGGAGCCCTGAGCAACAACAGTAGCATCCCCAGCAGCACAGCGCCTGTGCCTCTTCAACATCTTTATTAATGATGTACAGCCGAGCCCCTGCTGCTCGCCGGCGCTTACCACCAGATTTATGGCCAGCTTCCAGGGCCTCTCCCAGTGCTCTTAATTTATTACAACGACGGTGTTCATACATGAGCGTCCCGTGTCGGGGACGCGGCAGCGTTACAGCACAGGAGGTCTCTCAGAGTCCGACCAGTCCAGGCAGGAGAAGGCTCAGGGAAGCAAGTGTCTCCCAGCTAACGAGCTGCAAAGTTGCTTTTTCAGCTTTTGTAAAGTGAAAGTTGCTTTTTTCAGCCTTTGCAAAGCATTTATCGGGGCCGTAAAGGGGCAGTTTGCGTCTGGCCACTGGCTCCTGCAAGGTGTCCCCAGGAGGGTGGCTGAAGAACTGCCGAAGTCTGAGCTAAGCCCTCTCATCTCCCTCCAAGTCGTTGCAATCCAGTTCTCAGAGGGTAATCTTCTTTTCCACTTTTTCAGCATGACTTGATTGTATCTAAACCTCCCCAAATTCCCACCTCAGCTCCAGCTTCCTGTTAAGTTTATCTGTTTTGTCTTGCTACGTTTTTCGCTTTCGACTGCATTAAAGGGCTGGTAGGTTCCAAAAGTGGGGTTCCCAGGGGACTACAGACTTTTCCCACACCAGGAATTACAGAAATGGTGATGTGATGTTCAAGGCTTCCCTGGGCACAGCAATCAGGATATTATCAATAGTTTCCCAATTCTTGGAGAAGGAGGAGGGTGGTCAGCAGAATGGCTGCCTTGGACTTGGGCCTGTTTGTAGGAGCCTGGTTGACAGAGTCCCTTGGGAGGCAGTTCCTGAAGGGCAGAGGAGTCCAGGAAGGCTGGATATTCTCCAAGAAAGAAACCCTAAAGGTGCAGGACAGGCCACCTCCATGTGCCAAAAGATGGGCCAGTAGGGAAGATCAGCCTGGCTGAACTACAAGGATGTTGTGAGGTTCTACAGGGGGAAAATTCAGAGGGGCCAAAGCCCAACCAGAGCTTAACCTGGATATTGCTGTGGAAGGCGCTATAAAATGTTTCTCTAAATACATTAGCAATAAAAGGAGGGCTAAGGACAGTGTCCATTCTTTATTGGATGTGAGGAGAAACTTAGGGACAGAGGATGAGGTAAAGGCTGAGGTACTTACTGGCTTCTTTGCCTCAATTTGCTGAATAGTTGTTCAGCAGGTACCCCGACCCCCGAGCTGGAAAACAGGGATAAGGAGCAGAATGAAGTCCCCATAATCCAAGGGGAAATGATCAGTGACCTGCTCTACCACTTGGACACCCATATTCTGTGGGGGGACATGGTAAATCTAAACTATTCAATAGGAAATGATCCTTTCCAGCAATTTTTTTTAGCCATCCTAATAGAACTTCTTTGTTAGTAATATTTTATTAAATTTGACAAGGTGATAACAAAAGGCTATAGAAAGGTATTCAGCTTTACTATAGCCTACAGTACTTTTCCATAAAGGTTAATATGGACTCACCACTCCTAATAATTAAATGGCAGCAGTTCTGGTGAGAATATTCAAACCTTATAGCCCTGCCCTTTCAAGAAGAATCCTTTGTTTTACACTCTGTCCTTCTCCACTCTTCTTCTGTGGTTTTCCCCATCAAAAGGCTACATTCGCAGAAATTTAGGGATATCTTCTCTTTCCTCCCAAAGTACTACTGGACAGGCTATAGTAAAATACAAAATAAAATCTCCTGATCAAGACAATTTGAAAGCTGACAACATATTTTGTTCCCTAACTATATATCCAAATCATCTCCAAAGCATTGTAGTTTTCTCTTGGAGCTGATAAGCCATTTAAAATGCATTATACTGGTGACAGACAAGCTGGCATTTGCTACAAGCATTTTTATGATTCAGTAGTTTTCAGAGAGACTAGAAAACTAAGTAGCAGATTTACAGTATAACAAAATAAAAGCAGAGATCTCATCTGCCTGATGAACGACTAAAGCAGCTTTCATCTCCAGATTTGCAGATAGTTTGCCTGAAGGTGGAGAACTTATTGCTTAGGATGTGATAAAGGGACCCTCAGGCTACAATCACATGGCATCTGCTCAAGACTCTACACAAGGAGGGGGTAGAGAGATTTGTAACTCTGGGGCAGTTTCCATCTAAGCAAGACATGTAAGTGCAATAAATTTGAAAGAAAAAGGAGACCCAGGGTAAAGAGAAGTGCCCACATATGTATATGGGCCCCAGCAGCTGTCCCTGCTTGGCTGCTCTCCGCAGCCCTTGGCTCTTTGGTGAAGGTGCCACAGCAGACGTGGGGCTTTTCAGAAAGAAACAAATTCAAGGGCAACTGCAGCTGAAAGGCCATTACACACACAGAATTTGGCATCAACAGGCAGGCAGATAGAGCATTCCTGGCTGCCTTATGCCTTAGCAAACAGATATTAGATAATGCCTCCTTCTTGGCCAAGCAATGAGTCAGTGGTAGAGATGAAGGGGGAGCTTTCTTGACTTCCATTCTCCACATCTGACCAGAGATCATGCCAGCTGCCTTCACCCACACGTTTGAAAAGGTCACAACATCTGCCTGTCTCTCACCACCAAGGGACATACTCAGCCCATCTTCCACTAAGGGTTAACCAGGCTGCTTTGAGTTAAAATGTCCTAGATGGTGAGAGAGTGATGGAAAATTCAGACCACCCCAGAATCCTCTTATTCTGCCTCTCCATCACCTCTAATCTTTCATCTCCCTCTGTTAGGGCTTAGAATCATGGACTCATAGAATTGTTCAGGTTGGAAAAGACCTGTAAGATCATCAAGTCCAACAAGTTTCCTCTGCACCCTACGGAAAATCCCACAGAAGTCAGTTCCCTTCCCACAAAGGAAATGACCATGAGGCACTGTCAGATCTGGACTAAGCCTTCTGAGGGCAGTGGGAATACTGGACAAAACCAGCGATTGCATTTTCTCTGCACAGACTTTTTGGTGCTTTCCGTATGATTTTTAAACCATGAGTAATGTCAGCTTTCAAAGATTTGTCCTATATTTGAACCTTGCTCACAGTCACCCACTTGCTTAGCTGTAAACATGATTTTAACAGAGCCATTTCAACATCTTAGTTAATTTGGTTCTGAGGCCCTTCTCTTCCAGAGTGTGTAATTAAACTAAAAGAGCCTGGAAAAGCCCCTTACAGTAAATAATTTACAAGTTCCTCCCTGGGGACATTTTTTAATTATAACTCCACTGGTCAGATCTTACTGAATAGTCTGAGATAGCATTCCCCGCTGAGATCCTGAAATATAATTAACTTATTCCTTTGGTAATGGTATTTTTCCTTAGTCTATCTATTTCTTATGCAGGGCAGGCAGATTTGTTTATAAACAAAGTGGAGATTGATAGACGCTTTGTCATGAGAACAGCAATAATGGCAACCGCTGCGCCAGACGGGGGCACGTCCATTTGAGGAAAGATGATACTGTTTTGAAGCAATTTTTATAAATCCTACCCTGACAATCCAGCATGGAGAGATACAAGAGAGCAACCAGACAGCCCCGATTCCTCTCCGTCTTGGCAGCCTGCCTCGCTCCCCGAGTGCCACTTCATGCATAGCAAACGTAAATAATCCTGACGCGCCCCCCACCCCCCTAACCTTTGTGCTTCAGGAACACTGCTATATACCATCAAACTGACAGTGATTTCATGTTCTGTGGCAAAAAGAAAAACCCTGAGCGACAGCAGCAAGGCTGGGGATGTCAAATGAAAACTGTCACATTTATTTAGCTCCGTGATTCTCAAGACAATATACATAAATATCGTTTTACTATCCCCACCAGCGAAATGTTAAGAGCTATCTGCATCAGCCAGGGTCCTGCAGCTCCCCCAGCATGGCTGATGAGCCTGTAATCATCAACTCCTGACTCAGGAGAGGCTGGCAAGGAACAAAGCACCAGCTCCTCTAGTTCCCGATGATACAGTACATTAAATAGTCTCCTCATCCTTTCACACTGCAGCTGTAGCCAAAAGGGCAGTTTGGAGTGAAAGTGGGAGAGAATGGCTGCATGAGGTGCTGAAAAGTGATCCGAGACATAAGAAGTTTGGGGACACTCATTGCCTCAAGTCCTGAAAACCTTCAAAGCCCGCTTGCTTTTTCTACACCAATTAGTTCCAGCAACTCCAGTGAGCCCACAAGGACAAAGCTTGGTGCCTGTCTGTGGCTGTGCTGGATGAGGGCCTGTGTTTTGCATCCTCCTGTGTCTTTCATTTCCCCCCTCTCCTATTCTGAACTCTCACACAACAAACCCGAGTCCTTGTCTCTCAGCCCTTTGTTTCTGTACAGCTGTTAGGGCTGGCTCTGAAGCCTCTTCCCCTCATGCTGGCCTTTCTGCACACAGCTGTTCACCTGGTATCATCTGTAATGAAATACCTACGAGCCAAGCAGCCCTCATTCTAGTGAATAAATCCAAGTTCAGACAGCAAGATCAAAAGCTAATCCAGAGGGCTGCAAAGTGTTGGGCCTAACATATGCATTTAAAACATGTATCAGACGCAGGCTCCAGGTTTCTGCTGTGACAAGCACTGGCTTCAGCGTGGCTTTGTTGATGTTGGTGGCAGGCCGTGCCATATGGCACAGTGCTGAGCCTAATGTGGTAGGTGAGCTCAAGCAGCTCTGCAGACAAAGCTAGAAACAGGCCTGCCACAGGCAAAACCTGCCCCACCGCTTCGTTTTGTTGCTCTCCACATGCCAATGGAAATCCAGAAATGAAGAAGGGATTAAAATATTGACATGGCAGAGATGGTAAGGAAAAAAAGGTCCGATTTTCTCATCACTTTTATTCCCCAAAGGTCTGGAATGGTAGGACTCTGTCTCCCTTGTGTGAGGCAGTACAGCTGGCAGTGCTCAGAGCTGAGAGGACATGGAGGACACTCCAATGACCGCCCCAGCACCGATGCTGTCACCTCAACTCCTGCTTGCACAACACTTTGTGCACCCATGGACACACCTGTGGTTTGGTGGGGTGCAACAGTGTGATAAGGAAGGGAGGGAAGGCCAAGCCTGATCACCCCTGTTTTAGTGAGCAGCCCATACTGCAAACTGCTTCCAGCTGCCTTGCCCAGGCTGCAGCTTTCCTGCACACACGGGAGGGATGCCCGGCAGGCCAACACCAAAGGGATCTTCAGCCCGGCCAGATGGACCTTGGTTAACACAGGATGGACAAGCACCAGGGAGCACAGGCCACGGAGACCTCAGCTTATGTTCACCCCAGAGCCAGAGAGTTTAATTAGCTCCTGTATTAGCAGAATGGAAACAGCACTGAGTACAAGCACTCCGAGATGAAAAGCTTCCCACGTACTGCAGTCATGGTTTTGTTCACAGTACCAGTTGTTGTTGAGGAAGCCTTAAGGTCATTCCACTCTGCAGCTGGTCCTTGAGAATTTATGGATTTTTCAATGATGACACAGAGTAGTTTGGTGAAAATAAACGCACTGATTTATTGATTGAGGGAAGAGTTAAATATGCATAGAAAAGGTGAAGTTGCATAGAAGAAGGAACACAGAATTCTGACAGTTTGATTGATCCTGATTGGAAATAATGTGTCCTATTACTATGAGGACAGTGTGCAGACAAAACTCACTATCTTCTTCTGGATTTCCATGATTGTCTGGAGAATAAGAGAACAACCAATCTTCCACCCAAAAAATTATTCTATCCATAAAACCTGCTCTCTGCAATTCTCAGCATCTCTTTATCACTTAACATAGCACCCGTACTTCACACAGTATTATGGGACATTATGAATGGCTTATGTACAAAATTAGAGAACCTAACGTGATTTTGAATATTATTTTACCAAAAGAGCTCTCTCCAGATGCAGACCATAGTATAATCTTGTATTCAGATAAAGGAAAGAACATAGCAAAGTTAGGGACATCAACCTTTTTTTATTAACAGATATTCCCTTTATTTTAAGACAACTGCAAAGATCCAAGTAAAAAGTCACTAAAATTAATTAAGGCTTTTTTCCCATCATTATTTTTCCCAGCTTACTCTTAAGATGTCTCCATCAATTTCTTGTTTTGCTCATGGATGCACACAATATTTAAGCACTAAGAACTTTTGCCATTACAAGTATCTAATTCCAGAACGAATCAAGCACGGTCATTACTAGACAGTTCACTTTTAAACCAGAATAATAAAGCTGTTAACTATCAAGAAGCTTGTACCTCAAAAATATTATGAGGAGAAATGGTCCTTACTGTAATAAACAGTCACTCATTCTTGTTTGTATTGATTCTAGAATAAGAATTCACACCAGAGATTTGCTAATTAGAAGAAAATCAACACAATCTTCACTACTATTACCACAGTTACAGTGTTTTTTGAGGTTTTTTTTCCCCAAACACAAATAGTGTATTTTATTGGTCCCAAAGTCATATATGACAATTAGAAAAAAACATGATTGATGGATCTGACACCTTTGGTTGGTTGCTCTGAAGGTGGGTTGGCATCAAAACACTTTCAGCAGTCTTCATAAAGGATTTCATCTATTGGAACATCATTTTCTGTCACAGGCACTGATTCACAAATCTGTTCTCTAAAAGCCAAAGCAATCGTGTAAGGCTTTCCTCGGGGATGTTTCATACATCTTTCAAGATAGGTATCATAATATCCTTTCCCTCTTCCCAATCTGTTGCCTTTTTTGTCAAACCCGAGGCCTGGCATGAAGATAAGGTCAAGACCTCCTGTAGAAAAATGAAATAAGCATTAGTGGATGCCCTGTGGATTTCCTGATGGCTTGACTACAACCACATAACTTCAGACATTTGCAAGAACACAAGTTTTGTGTTTTGTAAAATGCTTCCCTTTCTTTGATCAGATGAAAAATACTTTGAATACTAAACCTGTAAATTTACATTTTCATCTATCAATTGCATACTAGATCAGCTGAAAAATAATTAGATCTTGAAAAGCCGGATGGAAAAAAAACCCCTACATTTTAACAAATTTATTTTATCATTTTAACCCCACACTTCCAAATACTAATGATTATGACTCTAAATCCAGGCAGAGACTGAACTCAGGGAAATGAAATGCAGGAGGAATCAGAAAATTAAATGAACTTCAACATCAGACACAGAAATAGAAAAGGAAAAAGGAATGAAAAGAAGTCATGTAAGAGAGAGGGGAGACATCTTGACCCCACTGTAAGATGCCATGAACCTTCTCTCAACCTTCCAAAACCAAAAAGCCTTGAACACAATATATTCTGAAAGTGGGTATTTGCCCTCTTATATCAAGATGAAGATTTGAAGACTTGTCCCTTCATGATGTCAGATTCCTATTCTTCCAAAGGATCTTCTTCCTTGGCCTCCAGCAATTCTCACTGTTGTTCCAGCAGCACACACAGGCATTCTGCTTCCCTGCCCTAAATATCCCTCCTTCCAGGATTCTCGTGAGATTGCACTTGTCTGGAACTCAAAATCAGTTAAAAAACTGAAAGAAGCTGCTTAAGCTGCTAATCACCCGGCCTGGCTGGTGAAACTCTAACAGAAGACCCCACCAACCAGCTCCTGATAAAAAGGCAACATTTCTTGCTTTGCTCATGCTCTGTGAGGGGATGTGGATGGGCACCATGCCAGGGAGCCAGCTCCACTTTACACTTGGCTGCACACTTGTTTCAGGAGCTGATTCACATCACTGAAACCATCTGCCACGAGGAGAGACCACCAGGCACAGAGGCTGCTGCACATCCCTGTCACTTATGCAAGGCTGGTACGTTCAGTGTGAGAAGTCTTGCACGGACATCCTCTCAACAAATGAGCTGGGCTGGCCTGGTGCTGACTGCTGAACCTGGGAACATCCCACTTACTCCTTTCAGAATGCAAAGAAAGTCTTTATTTCTTGCTGCTGTAGCAGACACACTTAAGGAGAGAAGGGCAGGGAGTGGCAAGGCAGCACAGACTAAGAGACAGCTGATACGAGTCTGGAAAGAAAGCAAATACACAGTCTCAGTCCACTGCTTCTGCCTTCTCACAGGAACTGTGCTTAGCCTTGAGCAGCTTTTCTGTGACCAGCCTCTGCTCCTTCACCACCTTGGACCTGGTCAGGTATTTTTCTGCTTTTTCCATGTTCACACCTGCTCTTTCCTGCCATTTTGTGCTGAGCTGCTTTTACGACATCTACCTGAGGGATGATGCCCACCATTGAAGGAGATGTGTGGGAGGATGTACTGGAAAAGCCAGAGCACAGCAGAGTTTTTCAGTTTAGAGGAAATCCCATCTGAGACCACATATCAACTCCAAACTCTGCCTGGAAGGGCATGTTAACAGTTCACATAAGACCAACCCATTTGCACACACTTTCCAGGCTCCTGGAGATTTCCTTCCACTCTTCTTTGTTCAGAGAAGAGTCACTGACATGAACACTCATCCATCATGATCTGATGTCTTAATTAGAACATTGATATAAAATATGCAAGGCAACACAGTGTGAAATGCTTAGAGAACATCAATCTTGCAAATCCAGCATCGTACAATCAAGAAGAACAGCTTTTCTAAGAAGGTCAGGGGAGTAAGGGGAGGAAATTAGCCAGAGGACAGACCACAGAATAACACTGGTTGAAATAAAAAAGAGTCGGGGTGTTTCACCACACTGCAGTCAACTTTTGACTCATAGGACAGCGAAATGAGTGTAATAGCAAATGGCAAACAAAGAGAAAAAGAGGTCTGAAGGCAGAAGTGTTGTCTCCCTGAAAAGAGATGTCATTTTCATGGTACCACCGTGTACATCATGTTGGACATACCATGTCACATCTTTCTCTTGTCAATTGTCAGGCCTATGGACTAGGAGCTAGAAACCAGCCCCTCTGTTAGCAAGGTCAGGACTAGCTCCTGCAGATCAACCCCTCCCCAAGTTATTCCTGCTTATCCTCTCCACAACCTGCCTCACATCAGCCTCGTGTAGCCCAGAAACCAGTAAGTACCAATCAATAATGATGCACAGAACTAAACACACTCTGCCTCACAGTCTGTTTCTGCTGTTTTCACTCCAGGTGCCTCTCAAGACAAAAAGCAAGAAACATTTGCAGTCTGCTGCTGGCAGGAAGAATGCACACAGGGGGCAGATCTGCAGAGCAAAACTGTGCCATTTCTTCTTACATTTGTGTTAGAGACAGGAAGAAGACAAGTCAGGGGAAACACTAGGGAAAGAGGGAGATGGCAGAAACAGTGAAGGGAAGAAATATATTTTCTGTGGAGTTTAACTGATAGCACCAGGCACCTCAAGTGAATTTAGATGTATTAAAGCACTGTGTTTTCCTCTGGGTTCTCTGGAGAAACAGGGACTCTTTTAACCAGTTGGCTCCTCGGTAATCATGGGGGTTTTATGCTGAAGAACTCAAACAAGCTTATGCAAATCTCAATATGAAAAATTATGCTGTAAATACTGTAATAGTTACCCTTTATATTTTTCTTCTGTGGAGCATTGCAATACCGACTGCCTTGCTCTGACTCACAACAATATCTGATATCCATGCAACTCACGCTGCACAAGATTTAAGTAAAATGTCATTCAAGACTTTCGGTAGAAAAATGACACAACTAACCCTGCAAGGAGCCCAAGGGCAGCTCAAGCAGCATTAGTCCCAAATCCTATATCAAGATCTAAAATGGGTGGCAGAGAGCTGCATGGAGTAAATGTTTCCCCGACATGTAACTTGGGGGAGCAGCAAAACCTCTTGTGGTGTCTGTGGCAGCGTGGGGGAAGAGCTGTCACAGGAAGAGAGGTGACACACAGATGAGACCAAGATTGCAGACACATAAGATTGCTATCAGCAATGAGGGTACATCAACAGGATGGCAGCTGAGGATAAGAACTTCTTGCCCCTCGTGGCATGGGGTCCTCATGCTCCCCAGCTCTTCCAGCCCTGCAGGACTACTGTCTGCCCCTCAGGACTGTGGCTTGCTCTGGCCTCACATCCTACTGCCCTTGCTCTTACAGACCACTGTGTGAAATGGCATCCTCGCTCCTGAGAAGACAGAGCAGGTACTCGGGTATCAAACACAAAAGACGTTAAAGAAGTCTCACATTTGACACCTATTTCTGCCCCTCTCCTTGTAATGTGTCTGTAGACATTAACTGGTGGTTCTCGGATCTCCAAGGGTCCTGTGACCACATGCCAGGAGCCCAGGAAAGCATATCCACAGTCAAGAGAGGTTTTTTTAATAGGTAAGCCATGCTTCTCCTGGAAAACTTGCGTGTGGTCTGCATATTGCTAAAGGCTGGAAACACTGTCTCAAGCAACATTTTGCTCCAGCTTCTATGTAGAGAATATCCGTGGTTCTTGCACACTTTAAGCTACTGCGTGTACCAGTAAGGTTAGTAATTATGGTGCCAGTCACCTAACACTCAATGTATCCATGGCATAAGCTCTTGTGGCTACAGCTCCTTCAACTGTGTAGCACCATGTGTGAAATAATATACCCTGACTTATCCATCAGTGTGGGTACACAGCCACGCTGACACGGCCACACAGGCTTCACTTGTACTGCTAAATGCAGCACAGCCAGAAAACAAACTGATTTACAGGATCACAGGTGGTCAATACCTTAATTGTCAGCACAGTGTCTGGCACTGCCGGCCCAGGTGACACCCATGACTGCTCCGGGGGACAAGCCTGCCATGTGCAGTAAAGACAGAAGGGCACAGGTCTGGCTCCTCCTGACAAAAGCAGAGAGGCCAAGTTCTGCATAGTGTGGACAGGACTCATCTGTGCCACTCAGCCCTGTGTTGTTTGGCAGAGTAGATGCAGTCACAGCTTCTGAACCTGCCCTGTGGGTGTACAGGCACGCTCTGTTTGCACTGACTCCCTTACATCGAGGTAGACAATACCTTATGTCACACAGAAGTGAAATGACTGGCCCAAGGACTCAGGAAACGTGTGGCAAAACTACATGCAAGAGGCAGGTGTGCAAGCTGCACATGCCCTGGCTTAGCCAGCAGACCAAAACATTAGCATCCCCTCTCAGTGTTTTAAATAAGAACACACGGTTTCGTTTCCTCTAGGCAGCCACAGCGAACCTCAGTTTGGCAGTGCATTTCTCATTACCCTTCATGATGATATCAGGTTTGATTTGTTCCCCAGGGAAGGATTTTCTCCTTGCACCTCATTACCTCTCTTCTCCTTAATCTGATGTTCCTATTTGAAATGCCAGCCGGCATTTTCAGAAGTGTTCTTGACAATGGTTAATTATAGAAGGGTCCATAAAACTGCACAGATACAGGTCATGTAAAGACTGCTGGGGACTTGTTCTGCCCTCAGAAGGAGCAGCCAGCATGGCCTCTCTCCTCCCAGGTTCAAATGGGCTCCACCAGCCCGTTGTCACCCGCTGTGTGGGGTCACTCATCTCCCCCTGCACAGCTTGACAGCCCTAATGGAAGCGGAAACTGAAATAATCTGTCATCCCAACTTCTCATCTCTTGCTGCCACTTACTTTGCGGGCACAGCAAAGCGCCTGGGACCCATCAAAGTGGGAGCTAGGACTCTTTTGATCCTCTCCTCAAAAGCACTGACAGAGGATGGGGCAGAGGCCGAGCTGCAGCAGCTCCTGTGTGGCTGCAAAGAACGGCACCGTGCTCACACGAACCGTGCTCACAGCACAGACGCCGTCTGAGCCTACAAGAGGTCAGCAGCGATCAGCTCCGTGTCAGTGCTGCTGCTCCTCACAGCAGCAGCTGTGCAGTTGGAGCTTCCCCTGAAGCACAGAAGTTTGTGCATTGTTTACTCCATCACCACAAGGATGGCTGGATCCTCACAGTCTGGTACCTCAGGCGAGAAGGAGCTTTCCAGTGGTTGGTTTTGTTCCACACACACCTCGCTCGTGCTTTGCTCAGATGTAGAAATGATTACATAAGGTGCAGGAGCAGAAGAAGCAGGCCAAGAACAGCTCTCTGTTTAGAGGAAAGGAGTGTTCACGTTGCTGTACACAACATAAACAATGCCAGATCTGTGCAAAATCTCTGCTGAGCTGACAAGTAATTGAAAGCTGTTGATTACAAGGAATGAAAACTTACTTTGGTCCTTTTCTGACCTAGCAAAGACCACAATGGATTAAAAGGCAAACCCTGTTGCAGGAAAACCTTAATTTTCAGAATGAAAAGGCTGCAGTAACCATCTGTTGCCTCTGTATCTGCTACCCCGGCACAGAACAAAAAAAGTAACTCAATCACTTGATCCTAATATCTAAATACCAGTCTTGGTGATGCGCAGGGCATGAGCCAATGAATTGGAATAACTCAGAAACTTCTAATTAATGACAGAGTCATTACTGCAACTTTAATTACTGTCAGCATTAGCATAGTTAGGCCTTTTGGGTAGGTGTTTGCTTTCAACACATACTCTATAGGGCACAGATCACCATCTTGTTCTGTATTTACACAGCACTGAACACTGTGGTCTGAGTTAATCACCAGATCTCGGGGAAAACAACTCCACAGAAGTATTTCACTTATGCTGCAGCAAAACAAATCCCTTCCCCTTTATGGCTTCTCCTAGAACACTCTGGGTGCCCCAGCAGCACTCCTGAGGTTACCAACGCTTACTGTTTCCTTCCAGATAAAAAGGTTTCTGCCCTTTGGAAAAAACCTGCCCTGGGTTTCGAGCACAGCATCTCTGCTTTTACATGTCTCTTGGTATAAGACCAAAAAGGGAAATGCCAGATCTGTTCACTACAGAGCTGATCCAGACCAGAGGTGCATGGTTCCCAAAGGGCTGGGATTGCTCCCAGAGGAAACAAGCTCTTTTTCCCACAAAACCCTGGAGAAGACAGATACTGTTATACGCCCAAGGACACAAAAACATTACCCTTTGCTGCAACTCATAAACATTTGAAGAAAAAAGGCATCCATCCAAACCCAATGAGGTGCACATCCAGCAACACAGAGGATTGCAGACATAAACAGCAACATTGCTTGCCTTGACCCCAGCCAGTCTGCTGAAATGCAAATGCAATCCCTTAAAGAGAAAGGAAACTTTTAACTGATAATTCTTATTTGCTTACATGACACACTGTCAGAAACTCAGTGTGGATTTGCATCTCCTTGGAAACCCAAGCTACAACATGAAGGATCAGATCCTCAGTTGCTCTAAATTGACACTGCCTCATTGACTCCTCTCTGCACCCACCTTGGGAACTACAGGAAAAATATTCCATATTGCTGACATGAGTTTGAGAAGCATGAGTTCTTTTCTCTTATAGATATGTGGTGTTGGTTGTTCATAAAAAGCTCTCCTTGAGTGCTCACTCTGTAGCCTCCTTAAGATCCCAAACAGATACCTAAGAGGACTAAAAGCTGTGTTTCATATTGGAGTAAAAAACCAGCTCATTTTAAACTGCAGTCAGTAGCTTTTCCTCCAGGTGTTTCCCCAATGAGAAGACCTTTAATTATGCACTACCACATCACTTCAGCAGGACATACAGTTTTCTACCTGTTCACAGACATCTGTTGTCACAGAATCAGAGAGTGCTCTGAGTTGGAAGGGACCCACAAGGATTATTGAGCCCAACTCTTAAGTGAGCAGCCTGCACAGGGATTGAATCCACAATTCTGGCATCACAGGCACCATGCTTGGACCAACTGAGCTCATCTTGGGGTGTTGCTTCAGAAGGAACCAGAGAGATACTCATTTTTACCCAGCAAAGGAATCAAAAGTCAGAGTATCACATCCAAATCTCACAGGCTCCATCCATGGCATCCTGCTATGGGACACACCATGAGGTCCTCAAGGCTTCAACTCCTCCTGGGAGAAATGCTCTTAGCACCAGGGGTAACTGGTTTATTTTCATTCTTGTGTATGAGAATTGCAGGAACTAGGAATGTTTTGTCTCCTTTTGTCTTCTAAAGAACATTTTGCACCCATAACCCACCTTTCACAGCCACAGAGATGCCAAGCAGACTATCTCCTCTGCAATCCTGGTGCCCCAGCCGCTGGCATGACAGAGACAGCTTCTGTTATTACTTCAATAAAATATTTTGCAGAAAATAGAACCATCAGCAGAATCTAAAAACAAGCACTGAGCAACTCAGCGTTTATCTGTCTACTCATCCATGTCAGTGCTTTGTGTCAGCATGAAACATTGGTCTTCACAGTTCACACTTGCCCTGCTGAACTACAGCATAATAAAATATTTATCCGCCTCCCCGAGAAGCTACATGATAGCCATCAGTCATAAAGGTTTAAAACAACTGAGTGGCAGCCACTCACCCGTTATTAAACCTCAAAAACACATAATAAAGCTGCTTGATCAGCTCCTGTGCTACTGAGCTGGGCTCAAGCAAATACCTCTGATTTTGAATTCGTTTAAACCAAAATCTTGCAGGTTTAGTGCCAATGCGTCTGAAAAGCTAAGTGCACTGCACAGCATCAGCTGCAGTTTGTCAGTCCTGCTCAAACAAACCTATCCTGCCCCACAGATAAATATCCTTTCATGTGTCACCAGAGAAGCTACTGTACAAGGCTAAGACTTGTGTTTCTAGCTGGTTTCACAATGTGGAAAGGCTGTGTGAG
Source organism: Aleadryas rufinucha (assembly GCA_013397815.1). Classification (NCBI taxonomy): domain Eukaryota; kingdom Metazoa; phylum Chordata; class Aves; order Passeriformes; genus Aleadryas; species Aleadryas rufinucha. Next base: position 14,869 of record VZTH01015301.1, on the reverse strand, counting down.
GCTATAACCATCACACTCATTTCCCCTGAGGTTTAACTTACAGTAACATGAGGACTAGAGTCTCATTTTCAGAGTTCTACCTAAGAGAAAATTTGAAAAGTATTTTTCTATTTCACTATTATTCATCGAGCCTGCGTAAGCCCTGTAAATAAAACATGATCACTCAATGCCACCCACAAAATGTCTGGTTTTGCAAATTCAGAGTAAAGGAAAAAATAGCTTAGGACTTCTCAGTTACCAGTCTGTGAAAAATGACTTAATCTGTTTCTGATATTCATATATGTGAGCACAGTCTGATTGGGAAAACACGGGCAATCAAAACTGTTTGCTTCCAAGGCTTGCACCTGGATTCTCCTGTGGTTTTAAACCACCAAAATACTCTGAAACCAGATGTACCAAGGAGCAATTCCAAAGAGAGGAGAAATGGCATTAGAGCCACTTTACAGCACATCAACATATCTTGTTAAATCAGCAAATGCTGACTGCAAATCTGCTCCTTTAGAGAAATTCACAAGGCATTGATACTTGAGCTGTTTATGTGGGGATACCGCTGCAGTCTAAAATACAAGGATTTTTGTGTATCTTCATGTGGTTTTATGGGAATTTCTTTATGGTCTTATCAGCTACAGTTCCACAGTGTTTGCCTGAGAACTCATTTAAATACTCCCACTGGATACACGTGCATGTGCACTACTTCATTTCTTCACTCTTGGTCCTCTTTTGCATACTTCTGTCTGGGTATTTTTAAGTCAAAATAAGACAGAGGTGAATCATCCGGGGGTTTTTCAATACTTTATGCATCACTAGCAATATTTCCAATACCCTTTGACTCACCCAGCAGATAGCCTATCACAAAATATGCAGAATTGCTTGTGAAATATAAACAGGTAGGACAACAACTTCCAAGTAAGAGCAGAAACCTATCTCCTGTAAGGAGTGACACCACTTGATGAGAATATCAGGCTGCTTACAGGCAGGGTTTATTGAACATGCACAGTCAGCTGGTTGGGAGGTGATGGCACCTTCACAGTTGCTGTCAAACGTGTCACCACCACAGCAGCTGAGGAATCCTGCTTCTTCCATCACAAGATTTTCTTTTATCTTTTTAAGCTTGCACAGTTTAAAAAATCTGCTTCTCCCTGGAATCTTATACCTCCCCCACGTCAATCCCTGATTTTTATGGGAAATTAGGCTGGAGCATTTGTTCTCCTGCGTGTGTGAGTGCAATGCCTGGATGAGATTTTAATTATAGGAAAAGAGCCGAAATTACACCAATGCTCCATGGTAAATGTATGGAATCCTGACACCTGCCGGCAAAAGGCTTAATGTCACTCATGGACAGGAGTCTGCCCTCATCTACACCCCAAAAACTCATTCCCATATCACATGCACAACAGCCAGCCCAAGCAGGGACGGAGTCAAGCAAGACACCAAAGATCCAGAGCTATCCTAACACCACGAAACAGCAGCATGAGTCTCCTGCTCCCTGAAAGCCAGTGGCTCTTGGCCAGTCCAAGGAGTTTCCCACCATCCAGGGGAATGACTGTGTACTTTGAATCTCAGCAAAACCAGCAGGGATTAACTGTGCCAGAAAAAACAAATCTTTTGTAGCTGCAAAAGTGCTGACCTGATTTAATAGCCCACTAAGCTGGCAGAACACCAATCCTAGGAAAAAGAAAGAAAAAAAAGAAGTCACAATTTTCTGCCAGATTCATGAGCTGAATCTGCTCAGCAGCAAGTACCAGAGATGGTACCTGGGATGAGGGGAGCACAGAGCTGGGCACAAGAAAAAGGCAGCAGGCCTGTCCCCTTTGGCACCAGCCAGCTGCAAGGAGGGCTCAGCTGTCTCACCAAACCACATCTTCAACCCCCATTCCCTGCACGGGTGGGCAGCAGGGAAAAGCTTCCTCTCCTGTTCCCCAGACTGTGTGCACAAAGGCACGGAGAAGAGCTTGGTGCTGGGTCTTCCTTTCCAAAACATGAAAATAAAGGGAGGCAAAGATGTCTGCTTGGATTAATTACCGCAGCCAGAAGTACTTGCACATTGGCATTTCCCCTGCATGAGTTGCTGTACAGGCTCCTGCCACACTCCAGAAATGAATCTCACCTCTTATCTGCCTTTCAAAGACTCCTGTCTCTAGGAAACAGTATGAAAAAAAATGACAATGCTACTGTTCACACTCACTGGAGCAAAATTAGCCCTCTTTGAAACAAAACCCTCGAGAGTCACTCGCAGTGGCTTCAAGGCCCTTGCCCATGTTGCTTTCACTTCTCTTCAAACTTTAATTGATTACAGCAGAAGTAATCTTTTCAGCTGTTTTGATGAGTTTTCTGCAAGAAGGCAAATGTGGATGTGACACTTAAGATGATTACAAGGAAAAACACTCTTTTAAAGCCTTAATGAACTTTATGAAAGCAAAGAGCTGTAGTGTTCCAGAGCTCTCAGCCTGTCAGGTTCACCGCAGGACACCGTGGCATGGGTGGTATTAAAATTAAACCACACGGTGCTCATGGTTTAGTCTGCACGAGGGAAATTCAGGACATAAGGACACCAAAGGGCATTACAAAGCAACACCACATAAACACATGAACTTTAGCATTTCAGAGCATTTCTTCAAAAGCCCTTAAAAAAAAAAAGTCTCTGTAATTGTGGCATACCTGTTTCTGAACAGAAGCGCTGGGAGAAGCTCAGCTAAGAGTGTCTGCCTTCACTTAGCAAATTGAGTGTTGATTATTGAGCTGTTTCAGAGAGTTCTGGAAGCTGGTGCAGACCTCAGGGGGAAGGGCTGAGACCAGCTCCAAGGGAGAGTAACCCCAGCACCGGCATGGAGTCGCACATCTTTCAACTGAAGGCTGGGACACAGAAGAACCCTGAGGGAAACTTGCAATCACCTGAAATGTTTTCTCTCCAAGAAAGCATTTTCCTAGCTCTACCTGCTAAGGAACAAGCTAGATGGAATAACATAAAATTATTTTAAGGATCTTTAATATTGGAACAGGCCTTTTAGTAATGATGTGTCATTGTGGGATACCTGTGTGGAAACCAGTAAGAGATCTGTCCAGCGAGTTGATTTGAAAAGCAGTGTTATGGTATATACAGAAAGAATTAACATCTCCAGTGCCACTACAGGTATTTCACAGTATTTCTTTACCTGGCCATAAAATTTTCTCCCAGGCATCTTTTTTTCCAAAATAACATCAGAGAGATTGTAAAGGTTGAAAGAGCAATGGCTGGAACTCCTACAGAACTAGAAAAGCTTCTCTACAAGAAAAATAAAACAGTCAAAAGTTTGATAGAAAAGAATACAGTAGATATAGTACAGGTGTAACTAAACAATGAATAATAAAGAGAATGTAAATCAAACATCCTTATTTACTTCTCATCATGGAAAAATGAAGTATCTCTTGAACTGAAAACAGCAAATTCAAAATGAATACAAGGAACACAGTATTTCACACATTGAAGGAACATAATATAATATTAACATAATAAGGAACATAATATTTCACATTACAACTAACTAACCAGTACAACTCACAGCTGTCGGAAGGCAGCAGAGCCAAGGGCCTAATACAAATAAAATTAGATGCTTAGAGGAATGCTCCAAATGCCTGCTGGAAAGAGAAACCAGAATCTGCTTGTAAGGGGATAAACTGGGGACTGCAGCTGCAGAGGTAGGAAGATACTTCAGTTATTGCTACACAGCTACAAGTTATGAGATTCCCTGACTCTTGTAAAACATGTGATGCTGTATTGCATGTCCAGATCCTGCACTGCGAGGGGAAGGATCCTCTCTCCAAGGGAGGATTCATGACCAGAATGTTAATGCCTCACTTGCACTGAATTTTGTTCTCCTTTTGCATATCAAAAATACTATGGATCATTGTCTCCAAACAGAAGTTCATTCCAAACTTTAAATCATTTCATTAAAAAATAAATTACATTAGCAGCTAAGCCTCGATTTTCAATTTTGTATTGTGCCATGTTTTCAGGTTTTCTTTTTATGACCAATGTAAAAAGATTTAAAATTATAATCTATCCCTTGACATATTTTGTAACTGCAAGTTTTAATCAAGTCTCCCAGAGGAAAAGAAAATCTAATAGTACCTTCAATCATTTTAAGATCTTGTTTGGGGTGGGTTTTTTTTGTTGGTTTTTTTTCCCTAAGCAGAAACATTTAACATCTCTGCTTTCCATGTACCCATATTTCATTTATTCCAGATACATTCCCATCTGCATATAGCTCATTTAACTATTCCCAGTTACCTCTGAGCATTATTGACTACACATCTTTTTTCAGAATGATTAGCATCATTTCATAGGGTCCCATTATGCCTTCATAGACAGCTGTACAACATCTAATGCAGCTGAAGTAGCATATCAGACCTTTCCTATGCTTCAAGCTATAGCATTTTCTCCTCACAGTGTTTCTTATTTCTAAACTCCAATGTACCTCATCTTTCAAAACCCTCTCACTTCTGGTGCATTTTGTTTTGGGGGGGGGGGGGGGGGGGGGAACCCATTATCCTTTTTTTAAATCCCATTTTATTTTGCAGTTCTAAGTCAAACCTATTCCTCTTAAGACTGTGCTGCCATCAATTCAGCCACACTTCTGAAGAACTGTGCTAAAATTTGGAATAACTAAGAATACTGATGGCATCACAAGGCCATCAGTCCCAGCAGCAAATGCAGAATCTTTGAATGCATGAATAAATAGCAGGAATTTAAAGACAGGTGAAAAAGAGCTTCTGCAGACAAAAGTGCTTCTGCAGGGCAAATCCTGATGGCAAAGTTTCAAATAGGGTTAATGGTCACTCAGGAATAATTTCAAACTACCTGAGGTTTGGATCTGTAGCCTAGAGGTAGCCAGCATTTTCCTTGCAAGAGGATGACATTCCCTGGCATAAACAGCCCTTATAAACCAAATGCAACCACACAGGTAAGCTGTCCCTGTCTGCTTCAGCTACCAGCAGGTTGTTGTAATTTATGCTACAGCAAGTCTCACAGTGTTCTGGAAATTAAAAGGGCAGAAAGATAAAACTGCCTTAACCTTAAAAGCCAACATTCAAAAGGTTATGTGAAAACAAAGCTGCAAGAAGTTGGTGCTAGACATATGTTAGTATTTCCTCACTTTGTTTCAAATTCGGATCTTTCCTTTTTCTTCATAATAATTTTTTTACTGTTATTGAAAGCATGGATTATCTAGTTAATATTTCACTAATTATCTTGAAGTTACAACACAAATGCTGTAATCAGTAGGCCACCGAAGTTTTCAGTGCTGAAAATGCCAGAAGTCTCCAAACTAAATTACAAAATACAACTCAAGTTCTTAATACATTAATTTCTTGAAGCAAAAATGCATTATGCTGTAGTCGAGTAGTACTAGACTATTCAGCATTCCAAATTACATGTAAGATGCTATACTGTCAAATGCTGGCATTTTTCAGCTTGGGTACTTATGTCAAACTGAGGTGGGGGTGGGGGGGTTATGTTTGTTTTATTTCTGCCAAAATGGTTCACTGGTTTCCAAGAACAAAGCTAGTAAAAAAAAAAAATTAAAAAAAAAAGGGAGAAGCTTTGTTGCTCCATGCCTTGCAGCATGAACTTGAAGTGTTGCCTGTAGTACCCTCACTGGTGATGTGGCTTTAGCCCTGTTCAAATCCATCTGAGCTGGGCTTATGCAATGCTGCAAAGGTCTGAAAAGCTGCCATTGGCACAGGCTTAGGAGAGATGTGTCAGGGTGAGTTCTGAGGCTCTCTGAAGATGTCCCTTCGCTGTACCACCACTGGAGTCACATCTGCATGGGTGGCCCCACGACTCTCTCCAGGAGCCTGTGCCACAGGAGATGCTCCCTCCATCCTGGCTCCTCATTCCCTCCTCCCCACACACATGGCACTGATCCGGCCACGTGGCAAACTGGATCCACTCACCTGGGTTCAAAACATCCCAACAAAAACAAGGGAGGGGAAAGGAGGAAAATACTCTTCACCCAGAGCAGCAAGTTGATCCAGCTCACCAGAGTGAAGCTGGAACAGGCTGAAAACACGAGGAGGGAAAACTCCTTATTGGAGCCCAGACAGAGCACATGGAGCTGCAGGCTCAGCTCCTCTTGCCAGACCCGTCTCAGCTGTGAGGACTCCGAAGGACTTTCATTTTACTGGCTGCTCCTATTCCTGCTGACTGGAGCAAGACTGGGAACTGAAACATGGAAGGAAATGATGACTGAAGTTTCACTGAGACACTTTTGGCATGACAGCCATTTTCACAACCCCTCATCATCAGCTTCCTACCAGCCCTTCAGTTGCATCAGCCCAAATCTGTGTGGTGGCCCTGTCTGAGAAGAGACTTCTGCTGGTGGTAGGTTGCTCCTAACCAAAACTGGTTTCCCAGTATAGATCCCAACGTGGCTGCAGGGCCATCTGTGCTGGCACAGGAGAGGAGGGGTGGGGACCAAGAGGAGGAGAAAGGGCAGCAGCTTATTTAATCAAGCACTGCCCAAAAGAAACAATCACAAAACTATGTCTTTTGTATTGTTTAGTACAAAAAGTACTATTAAACTGAAGTTTTTCTAAGCCAAGGCAAAAGAGAAAGAAGCCAGCACAGTGGGGAAGGAAATGAGTAAATTGGGACGGGGAATCTTGAATGTCTGGAAGCAGACAAGTGAAAAAAGACAAAGCACATGATCTCCTCCCTTTTGGCAGGGACAAGCTATTTATGCTGGCTCAGCTGGGCCTGAAATGACAGGCTGGGACTGAGAGCAGGAGGAAGTGGGGAATACAGTGAGAAAGGCCAGAGAAGGACACTTGAGGAGGGAGTTTCAGAGAGGCTGGGCGAAGAGCAGAAAGATGGAAAGGGGTATTATGGTGGTAGAGAAATCAAAGCTTGGAAAAGGAGGTCTAGCCCAAGGCTGAAGCAAATCTGGGAAATTACTGTTTTGGAGGGAACAGAGAAGAAAACTTGATGTTGGAAAAACAAGCAAAAGAGTCTGTATTCACTGGGGGCAGCTCCTCTGCACAACTCAGGCTGCAACAGGATCCCGAGCCTCTGCTGCTTCTCCATCAGCAAATACCACTTAATATCTTTAAGTCACCGAATGGTGCAGTGATGAAGAGCCCACACAGAAATGCAGATCTCCATCTCCATCCCGAGGTCTGAATAATGCACATAAAAGAAGCCTTGCAGCTCTAACCTGAGCAGGGAAAAAGAAAAAGACTGAGCAGATACTCGTTAGTGGCAATCGTTAACAGCAAGCAGTGTTCATCTTCTCTCTCTTTGAAAGAGCCCAGACCATTTCATCTGGGTTCATCTTTGAGGGAGTTCACATCTGAGGGACAAGGATTATGTGATAATGTACTTTGACACTAGGGCAGAGGTTAAGGGGCTGAATTAAGTCTGTACCCATAATCCCATTTCTTGCATTTCTTAGAAAAGCACGTCCCAATCCATTAGAGTAGGCAGATTCAGAGCCTCAATTTCTAACAAAACTTCATTTTTTGGCCAAGAAAAATATTTAGGCCAAACTCCCTCTCTCCATCACGCAGGTGAATTTTAGAAAAGCTGTTTGTAATTCATTGCACACCTTCAACTACCAGTCAGCAGTTCAGTTATGAACAGTTAAACATATTTGCTCAGGTCCAAGCCTTCCAGCTGAGATCCCTGGCCACCTGCTTCCCTTCAAAGAAGCCTCCAAGAATTTTACCATATGGAAATACTCAACCCAGTCCTTTTTTCTTTTTTTTTTTTGTGTCCCATTAAGAATAATCACTTTTTCAGAGGATTAACATAGCTTTTCCCTCATAGTTCTCAGAGCAGGTCAAAGTCATAATAAATAACATTACAAATGAGGAAACCCAGGTCCAGCTTGGTGAATCACAACGCCTCTCCAAACCACATTGAAAATGAAGCTGCTGCTGAAGTGTTCTTTAAACTTCTGTAGGAGTAGTGATAAAAAGCAAACAGGGAGTACAGTTTTATCTGATTTACTCCTTCCAAAGTTGTGCAAGGTAACTACACTTCTGTAAACAAATACTGCAACCTGTGTGGACTTTCATCAGCAGTGTTACCTTGGGCAAAACCCAATACCAGGGCACATTTACACTTCTGGTGGGCAAGGATACAAATGGGAATTGGTACCTATTAAGTAAGGTATATTAAGTCTTTTCAATAGGTATAGCTGGAAACTAACCAAGTCATACACCTACACACACCCCTACTCCAAAATATCTGAACTTCATCCACCTTTGTTCTTTCTGTTATTGTGTCCATTTAGCCTAAAGAAAGCAACTTTTTAAAGGCCAGTGAGTCACCCACACATGGTGGAGAAGAACAGACTTTCTCCTACCACAAAAGCAGTGATCTTTGTTTATGCCAACACGGTGTGATGTGAGCACTGCCGAGATGAAAAGAGGTAAACCCTGGTCCAACAGAAAAAAGGATCATCTCCAAAAGGAGGAGCTCATATCTACTCAACACTGCCCATGAGTGCTACCAAAGACTGGGAAACTCTATGCAAAAAAATTATACCCAGTCTTATATTTGAGCTATTCTTAACAGTAACCATGCCTGAAGTTTTTAGGACAGCGTGAATTTAAGCTTTTTGTCATGCAAAATGAATACACTCAGAAATGACATGGCTTATTTATGTACCTGCAGGCTATTTCTTGGAAATTACATAGTAATTTATGCCAGCCATGGGAACATTACTAATGTAACACCATGTTATCTCCTTATAACAATGTAAATGCCTCAGATCACCAAAGTATTTGATAACATCTCTGAGATAAATGTGCCATCCATGCGTAATTCCAGCAGTGGAGGACGGATGTAGCAGCAAGGCAATTTGCACTTCTTGCAAATGTACCAAAGTTCAAAAAATATAATAGGTGACAAAAAATATAGCAAAAGGAATATAAAGACATATTGTGATGAAATTTGTGTTTCTGTGGGGATAGATTAGGAATGTGTGTCTGATGCTGCAACAGTGGAAAAAAACTAAACTTATTCTCTAATTTACAAAAACTGTTCTAGGATAAAGGACCAAGGTCTGAGTTCCAATCTAAATGGCATTATTCCAAAATTACTGTACAAACACTACAAACAGACTAATATTGAGTTTCAGGCAGAACAAGTCTGACATGGACACACCTCAGTTCTTACAACTGCTCTCTTGGCATCTCTCTGTAGAGCCCAGGAGATCTTCTGGCATTGCTTTCTGTCCATAGCCTGCTGCAGAGAAAGAAGCAGCAGCTCCAGAACTAGCCAGGTACCAAAGTGTGTTCCTGCCCTCCCCATCTTCACTGCCTGGCACCCAGGTACATCTCAGTGCACTCTATACCTGGAAGTCCTTGCTCCCATCATACCTAAAATTGTGTGTTTACTCTGTGATCTCTGCAACAGACTTGTTAAATTCAATTAGCAGCAGCTCACGAGTAGTACAAAAGCTTGTCCAGAATGCCTGAAGTAAGATCAGTCAACAGAACTCTGGATGTATTTTTAGGTTACCTTCAAAAGTCCCTAAATCCCACCAATATATACAAATTTTGACAAACATCAGAAAAATGACAAACAGTGCTGAATATTAAATGTAAAGACGATGATTGTATGAAGCACTGGAATCCCTTGCTAGCTAAAATGTAGACACAGAAAGGATTCTGAATTAGGAAAGAGGTAATGACTGAAAACAAAAGAGAAACACACACGCTGAAGTGTTCTGGGAAAGTACATTGGCATCCCAGAGCAAACACAGGCCCAAGTTCAATCAAACAGAGTCATAGAAATGTTATGTTACTTTATCAAGCACCAAAAACCTGGCAAGTATGTGAGGTGTGGAAGCTGTCTGCATAGTGAATTTCAGCCTGGAGAAAATCTTCCCAGACTGAGGTTTCAAGCACAAGTTCAACATGAGTTTCCCATTAATAAGATTAAACATTTCTGCAGATGTTTCAGGAAGATATTAAAGTGTTTACAAAAAGAATGCAAATAATGAATGCAAAGACACAAAAAGTAAGCTTGTTTACAAGTAGGAGTTGGGGAATTGTATGTTAAGAGAGAGGTTATTTGGGGATCAAAACACACATACACGAGTTTGATGTTAATAAACTTGTGCCTTTTCAACCCTGTGAAGAATCCAGTGTCTGAGACAGCATTATAAGATCAAAATTAAAATAATGAGAGAATAATGCTGGAAAAGACTGTAATATTCATGCAAGCCTTTCATTTTCAGTCTAAGGTCTCAAATCCAGAGAGCTGTTCTACAGGGGCAGGCTCCAAATCAGCACTGTGTGTCATCCATGCAACACAATTCGCAGGATCGAAGATTTCAGAAAATTCTCAGTCTACAGGCATCACCTGAGAAGCTCCCAACCTTTCAGTGCAAACTAAACTTCTCAGAGAACATCCTAAACCTGTGAATCCCTGTGCCTTTCAGTGGCAGCCTACACTAAAAGTGTCAGCAAGCCCCTCTTTCCTTTACGAGCCTCTACGTTACGCTGGTTGAGACTGCGCTGAGGATGCTCGTGAATCACACCAGGATGATTTATCTGGAGGTTTGAGTTTTCTTTCAGCTGGATCAGTGCAGTCTTGTTCCTGCCCTGCTGGCATGTCACAGGGGTGGCACAGGGTAGAGAAAAACAGGCAAGAGAAAGGAGCATCTCTCTACAACATATAAAACCGAAGTGTAACATTTCATTTCGTTCTTGCTGTCAGAGTATTTCCCACTGGCCTCCAGGCTACTCCTGCTCACCAATCCCATGATGCAGGAAGAAAATACTCACCACCAGCAAGAGCTTCCTCTCTTGCACTGTCATCATCACTGGGCTGAAGAATATTCCAGGATGTCAAAGCAAGTGAAGAAATGTCTTCAGCTGATGATAACTTCAACATGTCCATGTGATTGCTCTGAGGCTTGTAACGGGGGATGAAACACTCTTTGCCTTGCTTAAAAATGTCCTTAATGATTTCTTCTGTCTGGACCTCATCCGGCATGCTCAGAAAGATTGCAATTCTTTTGGATTCTTGGTACTTGGGATGGTCAATCACCTACGTGGGAAATTGACACAATCAGTTTATGAAAAGTTTTTGGAAAGATCAACTTACTTTAATTTAACACTAAACTGGAGGAAAATATTCATTGAAAAGGGTAGAGATACGAACTTTGATGCATCATAAACAGAATGAATTTCGTTTCCTACTCCAACATTTCTACCATCAGCAAAATCAAAACAGGCAAATTTCTGCATCCGGTGAACAATACACTAGACAGGTTTGGGCCAGCAAAAAACAACTTTGCAATCTTCCAATCCCTTAAATATCTGTGCCATACAGTGCAGACATCCTCAAATGCCCAATATCACTGCAGAAAGACACAGCAGGCCAGACCTGCCAGCTCATGTAAGCCATGAATGAGGGTTTAGCATTCCTCTCTTTCCATCCTCTTTACAAGCTGCATCTCTCATCCAGGCCTAGGCAGAACGAGAAGTGCCTCAATGATAATAACCCAAAGGAAAATTAGCACCAGAGCAGATGACTGCAGAGCACAAAGTCTTCCAAGACCAGGTCCTTCTTTCTTTTGTTAACCTGAATGTCTTCCCTCCAGCAAGCTGAGATACAGGACTTCAAACATCACCTGCTTCTAACAGGTGATCTTATTACCGCACATTTTTCAGAGCTTGAAGGAAGGATAGCCTTGCCATTTTTTGCTTTTCAAGAGACTCTGTGCTGGGTTTATAAAAGGCTGAATACAGGAGGGAAAAAAAATGCTTATATGGTAAAAAAGTACTAGCAGACCCATACCTCACTTGTCTCTGCCCATTCCAGACTGAATTCCACATTAAAATTTGAAAGAAGGTTTTTAAAAGCTTGTCTTCTCATACTCATATATTTTGTTACATCTGGACAACACAAATCTAAATGTGTCCCTACTCATTTAAATGTGATTTATTTTACACACTTACAAAAATCTATCAAAAATATCAGATAATTGAGAAACTCTCTACTATCTACAGAACAGAGATCACCAGATCCCCTGCTCAGTGTTCGTTAACTGCAGGGTAACTTGCTCTTCTGAGCTTTAGCCTTTGCCCTGGCCTTGTTTTGAGATACAAATGCCCATATGTGAGTCAAGATATGGTTCCCACTACATTTTTTATTTTCTTTCCATCCCAACAGTTAAAAACGCAGGTGAAATATTCAGAAGATGGATATAATTTTGTAAGGGAAAAGAAAAAAAGAAACACTCCAGACTAAATGACGGTGGATGTGTTGCTTGGCCACAGAAACATCTTAACAATTCAAACCCATATTTTATTTCCCCTTCTATCTGCCTAACCCTACACATGGATTTTTCCAAGCTCTTCAAAGAACAGAATTTCCATGGTAGCTTTTGCTGCAAAAAAGCAGACTATTGAGTCGAGGGGCAGACTCCAGAAAATGGCTGTGGCTCTTGTTGTTGAGGGCCTCCAGGGCCAAAACTTCTCATGGGTTTGGTGAAGAGAGAAACTGAGACACTGAACTCTTTCAGAGAGGGGCTGTGTGCTGTGGGCACCACACAAGGTCCCATCTGCTCTGATGTCTCCAGTAACACTTTAATTAGGCTGTATAGGAAAAAAAAAATGGGGTTGAAGATGCAAACCCACATGTGAGCAGGAAGACACAATTTCAGATGTTCTCAGAATTGTGTAGCTGCTCCTGCTATGACTCGGAGCAGTTTCTGAGAAGACTGAAAAAATTTCCACACTTAACAAATATTATCTGCCCTTTGTTCGCCAGCTGATGGCAATTTTTGCAGAATCAGAGCATGCAAATAGCATGACTTTAATCATAAACATAAGCATTAAAAAAGAATAATCATCCAGAACCTAATTAAATACTGGTGGCTAGGCTGGCCTGTGAAGCTATTTCATTTTGAATTAAAAGATTATTTTGAAATGAGATTTTACTACTAAAAATGTTACTCAAATGCTGTAAAATAACCTGCTCACTTTTATTAGCTGCAAGCACTGATGTATGTTTTAAAGCTACATTTTTGGCCTTACATAATTCCAAATATTTTCTCAGCCTTTTCAATATTTCTCCATGCCTGCTGTATTACCCACCCCCCACGAGGAAGCCAACTCTACTTTCTGCCACTTGCACAGAGCCACTCCGTTTCAAGCAAGCTCAGGATTTTCAATTTGTGTCAGATTATTAAAATGGCAAGATAACATCGATTTCTGTCATATTTCCTGATGCCTTCTTTTAAGCAAAACAAAGGCTCTATCTTTTAGTGTGCTCTCACTAGAAGAAATGAGTGCTCTGTTGCTGAGTTTATCAGCAGCAGCTAGACAAAGGCTGAGGGCTCCTAAAAATTTAGTACTACATGGGCTAGGTGCTTAAAAGTTGGCTGAGGACTCTGAATTTTTGAAGAGGATGCATACCAGTATTTGCTAAAAATTGAGAGATTTAAGTCTAGGATGTATGATTACTAAAATGCATTATCATGACAGTACCACATATAGATAGATGTTTTTAAAAAGCATTCCCAATGAAAAAAAAAGGTTATGTAAGTTCCAGTTAAACTTCCTACAAACTGAAGTTTCTGTGCTGCCACATCCCACTCATGAAGTGGCTACACATTAGTAGTAAATGAAGTCTATAAAATGATTTGAGATCCTCTGGCAGGAAAATAACCATATAAATGTAGATCATCTAGAAGTACCCGCTGGTGCTGCAAAAAAAAATGAGGACTGCGCTCTATTACATGCAGTGACTGCAAAATAAAATTTTATTATGTTTATTAAAATGATAAAATACATCTATATAAAAACTGTGTAATCCAAACACAAACAGGACATTTCAAAAGTACATACCCATATCACTCCGTGCTAGGATACCAGTTAGGCAAACCCTGCTTGATTTCTTTCAGAGTGTAAAAATTATATTAGAAATAAAATTCTGTGGAAGAAACACCGCTGGAAGATACAGAAGGGAGATGACAGCGCGTAAAACAAGAGGCCAGATCAGGCAGTGGCTGAGTTTTGTATGTATGGCCAGAGCCAGGCTGGTGTGAAGTGTCTGAGATAAACACCAGCCACCACTCCCGAGGAGCCCTGCTTGGGGTGTGTGGCAGCGTGCCCCCATTGTCCCCAAAATCCATGGGTGAAGTGTGACCACCCATGGGTGAAGTGTGACCACTGCTCCACCGGAGAAGTGTCCCCAGCACCCCAATGGTGGTGTGTGACCACTGCCCCACGGGAGAAGTGTCCCCAGCACCCCAAGGGTGATGTGTGACCACTGCCCCACGTCAGAAGTATCCCCAGCACTCCAAGGGTGATGTGTGACCACCGCTCCACCGGAGAAATGTCTCCAGCACCCCAAGGGTGATGTGTGACCACCGCTCCACCGGAGAAATGTCTCCAGCACCCCAAGGGTGATGGGTGACCACCGCTCCACCGGAGAAATGTCTCCAGCACCCCAAGGGTGATGGGTGACCACCGCTCCACCGGAGAAATGTCTCCAGCACCCCAAGGGTGATGGGTGACCACCGCTCCACCGGAGAAATGTCTCCAGCACCCCAAGGGTGATGGGTGACCACCGCTCCAGAGAGAAGCTTCCCCAGCACCGCCGTTTTTGCCGGTGCCGCCGGTAGTTCCCGTCACAGCGCAGCCCCAGCCCCGCTCCCCGGCGCTGCCGAGGAGGGACGAGGGAAGGCCCCGAGGCGGAGCTCACCCCCCGCTCGGCGGAAGGGCCCCTGAGTCACGGTTTCGGTCACCGGCGAGGCCTGGAAAGTCCCGGCCGTGCTCCCCGGCGAGCCGGGCCCGGCTCTAGGCCGCGCCCGGGTGTCCGCACCCACCTTGCGCCCGAGCAGGCGGGACTGGCGCTGCTTCTCGGCCG
>VZTH01015300.1:1109-28762 GCA_013397815.1 Aleadryas rufinucha | reverse complement strand
AGATGTGCCTCAGCTTTGGATTGGTATTTAAAGGACAGTTGTTACATTGAAACCCTTTTAGTTTAGGTTCATAGTCCGTCCATGTGGTAAATTCCATGAGGTTTTTTAGTGGGGATGGAGTTTGGAGAAGAGGGGAGTGCTCATGAGACAGTGCTGCATTGCTTATCAGGAACCTGACTCCAAATGACAAAAATTCCCAATTAAGTGTAAAAGCAGTAAGAGAATCCCATTTGCCCAGGTGGCTAGAGCAAGTACTAGGAGAATGGCAGAACTTTTAAGGGGAATTGGAGTGAAGCAGTAGGTGTAGCAGCACAAGCAAGTTTCACAGTGGCAATATTTGGGAAGTGATGTTGTACTGATTCTTTTTCTCATCACTGTAAGGACCAGCAATTCTGGCCTCACTGCACTGCAAAAATAAATGACATTGAGGCTGAAATATATTAAGTATTCTACAGATAGTGAAGTTGGTGCTGTAAATTTGAAAGACCACAGACTAACTGCATGGTATCCATTCTAGGACGTGGTGTTTACTCCAACATCATGGGATTTCTTGGTGGAGTCTCCTGGGCAATGCTGGTAGCAAGAATATGTCAGCTCTACCCGAATGCTTTGGCCTCTACTCTCGTTAACAAGTTCTTCTTGATTTTTTCAAAATGGTGAGAGCTGTCTATTTTAATTTTCATAAAGAAATAACACTTGTAGATGTAGTTATTTATGTAAAGATGTACATTGACAGCATCCTGTGCAACCCTGAATTGCAGAGCTTAAAATGGACACTTAATTACTGCCTTGTCTTCTCTAGGGATTGGCCAAAGCCAGTATTGCTGAAACGACTTGAAGAGAGCTTTCTGAACTTACCAGTCTGGGACCCTAGGGTAGGTAACCATGAAATTAAGGAGCCTTAAAACCTTCTTCTGACCCAGAGTGGTGCTGAACAAAGGTGTTGTAACCTCGTAGGTGAACCCATCAGACCGGTACCACGTGATGCCCATCATCACCCCGGCCTACCCGCAGCAGAACTCCACGTACAACGTGTCTGTGTCAACACGGGCAGTCATGGTAGAGGAGTTCCAACGTGGTAAAGTACATTCTGTGCTTATTCACTGATTTAAACAGTGTAATTCTTGCTCTGTGAAACCACGTTATCTGGATTAGTTTTGCTCAGTGAGGTGTTCTAGGTACAAGATTTCTCTGGGAAATGCGCCTGTTGCAGGCAATAAGGGACCAGTTTTCCAATCAGCTGTTGTAGATCTGCCTTGTGTCAAGGGAATTCCTGCTTTTTGTTCTGTCAGTTATTGTTACAAAATCTTCTAAAGTTTGTCATGGTAGTCTTTAAAAAATAGTAATTAGATTTTCAACCTTATTTGCAGGTCTCGAAGTTACAGATGAGATTCTCAAAGGAAAATCAGACTGGTCAAAGCTCTTTGAGCCACTGAACTTCTTTCAGAAGTACAAGTATGTATGAAATCTGTTGGCTGAACTTGAAATTACTTACTTAGTGGTTAGCATAATGAGTTTTAACTTGGGGTCTAAATAGAAGATTATATTGATGTGTTTCACTTTGGGTTTTTTTTAAAGAAACTGGAGGGGGTCATATAAATTTTGGTACGTATAAGCATAGGGAAGATAGGAAAAACTGTCTTATGCCACTCACACCATTTTTCCTACCAAAAAAAAAAATCATCTAAAATTTAGAATGTAGAATAAAGTCTTGAGCTAATGTATTCATTTTCCTTTCTTCTTCCAGACATTACATTGTGCTGACTGCCAGTGCCTTTACAGAAGAGCACCACTTAAACTGGTAAGCCTGGCTTTAAACGTGGGTCCGGTGCAAAACTGGAACTCAATTCAATGTTGCACCATATTTTTGTTAATTATATTAACAAATAAAGTCTGTAACTATGCAACTAGGCATGGAACACACCCCCTTCCCTCCCTGCTTTGAAGACCACTGTTCTAGAGCCTTAGATTTGTTTTACTGTAATATTTAAGGGCTAGATTGCACTGGTGTGTAGTCAGCCTATTCCAGACCTACATTTCTTCAGTGAAGGGAGATATGCCAATAATTACTTATTTAACCTATGTGAATGTGCTGACTCACTGTGAATTTTGAAATAAGGGGGAATGGTGAGGAATTAAGGCACTCTAAGGTGTGTTTATTGACTTTGCAGGGGGTTTCTTTGCTGAGAAATGAGGACTTTACTTTATTTGCTCAATTTAAGCAAACTCTCTGTAACAGACCCCCATTCTGAGGGCACCTTAGTCCTCCTTCAAAGTTTGGCTTGTGCTTTAACTTAGATAATTCTTGTGCCATCTCTAAAAGACAGCTTAATGTTTAAAAATAGTTTTAATAGGTAATACCTTTTATCTGAACTTTCTAATATATTCACCTAAAAATCTTATCAGCTACAGCTTAATATCAGTCACAGTTGTGTACAACAAGGTGCATGGGCAGAGGGCCAAGTAATTTTTAATATGAAATGTTCTTCAGTGAGCAAACCATATTGTACCTGACAATAAAGACAAGGGGAATTCTGTCTCTGGTAAGAGCTGATGTTTTTGTAGTGACAGAAATAGAGGCAAATTTTCCAGTTTGGCAGCTGGGGGAAACGATAAAGCAGAAGATAAACTTGCTTCAGTTTATTACAAGAAAAAGTTTAGTTCACCAGTTCTTGGGTAGATTTGGGAATATCTCTGTTATGTATCTACATAAGATGCTTTTAAATCTTGAAGCAGATTTCTGACTGCTTTTAAAGTTAGCAGAGTTTTGGGTAGGAGGATGAAATACCAATACTTCATTGAAATTAAAGCTTTCATGGTGATGATTCATTTCTTAGGGAAGTTTCTAATGGGACTGTTAACCAGATCATTTGTTTATTAAAATAACTCTGTTTTTCCATTTTTGCTGATCAATCTACAGGAAAAATTGCATCTTGGTGTGCTTGAGCCTTTTCAAAACCACTCTTCTCCTTGATCCTTGTGGCAAAAAGGAGTTTTGCTGCACCCCAGAGGTGCTGGGATCTGCTCCTTGTTATTTTCATCGTAGGTTATACGTGGAAGTGTTGTATCTGAACTCTTCAGAGTACATGTAAAACTTACTTATCTCTGTCTTTAGAAACAAAAGGACAAATGTCACTGGAAGCATCTCAAATTAGTGTGTGTGTGTTATATAAAGGTCTAGTGTCTGCTCAGCTGTATGAAACTTGGTCCTTATTGCTTGGTTAACGCTGTATTACAAAAAGACATTAACTGATGTGCTGGACACAGTTAAAAATGAATCAAATACCTCTTGTTCTCATTAGGATTGGCCTCGTTGAGTCTAAAATCCGTGTGCTGGTTGGAAACTTGGAAAGGAATGAATTTATAACTATTGCACACGTACAGCCACAGTCTTTCCCTGGCAACAAAGATCTCTATAAACAGTGAGTTTTGTTACTTTTCTGAAGTACAGTAGGGGCTCTAACAGGCAGGGTCCTGAGTGTAGTAGACCTTTTTAAAGAAGGGGGAACGTCAGGAAGAAGTACTCTGAGAATTAAGTCTGGGATGGCTCTAAACTAAACAACTGAAATGTGCTAGAATCCAAATAACTGGTGTCTGTGCCTAACTCAGCCTTGTGAATCTGTCCTTTTTAGGAGTGGATATGTATCAATGTGGTTTCTTGGGCTTGTGTTTAAGAAAGCGGAAAGCGCAGTAAAGACTAACGTTGATCTAACACATGGGATCCAGTCCTTCACAGATACAGGTAAGGCCCTAGGTTTGCTCTACACTTGTAGGGTCTCATTCTTTTTATTCCAGTGGAAATGGCTTCACAAACTGAATCGTGCTTCCTTCTGTTATTAGCTAGCCCTGTAGACAGCAGCATATAAAAGATTAGCTTGAGAAACAGGTTGTGTTGACACTTTGTCAAAGTAAGGCCATCTTGAAACAAAAGTGTGTGTTACAGTCATACACCACGTACCTAATGTGAAATAACAGTTCTGTAGATCATAGTGCAAAGACTCCCAAAGGACCTGCATTTTCTGTAGGGGACAGTCAGCTGTGAAGCCCAGAGATGCCCATTTTTTTGGGATAGCTATACTTGTCAAACAGTAGTCAGCTGCTAAACTTTGAAAGTGGGAATTCGCTGTGTCAAGCTCTGAAATGAGTTACTGATGGTATTTTCCCAATAAAATTTGTGTGTAATATGATCCCAGAACTGTGAAGGTCACTGGGTTGTCACATTGTAATTACATGCAGTCTTTCATGTAAATTTTCATGTTCATAGTCTGTTACTACTTTTGATAGATGTAGACATAAATTAATATTGCAAGTGTTGTTAGATAATGCTAGAATAATAAGGAAACCAGGCTATTCTTCTGAAGTGCCAAGTGTGGTTGGACAAAAAGTTCTAAACAGTGAAATCCTCTGAATGTTTGGAGTTTATCCATAGTAGCAGTATGAGCTGTGTGTTGTCCTGCTCAAACAACGAGTAAATGCAGTAAAACCCAACCTCCTTCTTAGCTCATGCTTGGGATGTGAGAAAAGCACAGAAAAATGCATCAAAACTCTCATCTGGGTTCCAAGCCAGGTGGGATGATATGCTCAGACTTGCACTGTTATCTGTGCTCACACATTACATCCAGTGGCAAATGTAAATTGGCATTTCACTGGCAAATGTGAATTATGTTAATGAGATTTACGTGCTGCTAAGAGGCCAGAACTCATGGTAAATCCTTTCTGCACAAACATTGTTAGTATGGCTGCCTGCTCTTACTTCAGTGAAGCACAGCCTATGGTATGTGTTGGATAGAGAACTTGCATCCAGAGGGAATTGAGCAGAAAAGCTTTTCCTTGGGAGGTGTGAAATCCTTCGGCACATGTGGGGATGACCAGTACTTCTGTGCTGGAGAGCTGTTATCATGTGCCTTGACTTTGGGAGAATAATTTTAGAGGGTAAAGACTAATTTCAAGTTGATGAGCTCAAGGGTAGAAGGCTCAGCTTGGAGGGCTTTTGTTCAGTGAACTTTTTCCCTTTTATGTACGAACATTATTGAATTTCCTTAGAAGGACCTGTCCATATTGGTGTATGGTATGTTCATGTCTCTGCTTTTATTTCACATCTGCTCTCCTGTAGAAAGCCTTTTAGTTGCATGTCCTTGCTTTGATTCCCACTCTGGATGTTAGTAAGCTGACTTTCCAGTTACGCTCATGATAGGCCAGTTAGATAAGCTTATCTAAATGTGACTTAATTCTGTAACAACTGTTGTGCTGCTACAGCATTTTTCAGTTGCATCAAAGGCTGTTTGCAGGCAGTTGAGGAAAAACCTGCTTAAATTGTAGTGAGCCTGTTAAGTCAGATGTCCCTAAAGTCCAGTCTTGCTTCCTCAGACAGAATTTATAAAAGCATATTTGAGCTCAAATAGCTGTTGTGGCTGGTCTGCAGTGAATGTGAAAGGGGCATCATAGGTCACATTCATCCTCTTGTGATTATTGGGAGTGCTTGGGCAGCATTTTGTGTTCACTTAGGCTGGGAATTCTTCATTTGGGCTGGGCAGACATGCTCCTAAAGAAACCTTATGTAGCTTTGACAAGTACTAATGCAAACATCCCCACTAAGCTACAACGCTGTGTGTGATGTCAGTTTACAGGCAGGCCAGTGCCCTCAACATCCTAAAGGAAGGTATGAAGATTGAGGCAACTTATGTGAAGAGAAAGCAACTCCATTATTTTTTGCCAGCAGGAACCTTACAGAAAAGGAAGAAGGTATAATAAAAACTCGGCGCTTCTGGTAATTTTTAATAAAATCTTTAGTAATTACCTGAAGACTTTATTTTTTTAACTGTCGTTTCAGCAAAGGGTGTCAGATATTAGTCAAAATAATAGTGGACTTCAGTGCAAAAGGTCTTCTTTAGGTGAAAGCTGTTCGGATGGTTCCAAAGACAGAGATTCCAGAACACCCTCTAATTCCTCTTCGTTAAATAAGATATCTAAGTTGGACATCTCTACAGCAGAGACAGAAAGGTTAGTGCCATAACCACGGAACTGTGGAGAAGCTGCTTTTAACTGACTCACACTCTAAATGAGGTCTAGGGTTTCTTGTTTGAATCTATTTGGATGATAATCATGTGGAGGGCTCTAAGAGCTTCAGGAACAAAGCTGGACTCTCCATTGGGCACATGGTAGGAGACCAGGTTAAAGGAATCCTTGAAAAAACTAAATAATGTCCATGAACACATAGGAAGGAAGAACTTGACACCAGAGAAATTTAGTCTGGAATATAAATTTTCATAACCTAAAGCTGGAGTATTTTATGTGCAAGTAACTGTTCTTTCTAAGAAAAAGATGCCAAGTTCTAATGAAGTACTGCTGTTGGTCACAGAAACACTAGAGGTGCTGCTGACTTAGTGGAGTGGTATGAGAACTCAGGCTGTAAAAGCATCTCTCACTTCCTGGGAAGTCTGTCTATCCCTAAGCTACTCCCTAAGCACAGGAAGAATACATCATCTTGAGAGTAATTGCCCAATCCTACCAAATGTGTGATACCTGCTCTGTTCAGACGGTTTGATGCTGTAAGAGTCACATGAAAAAAAAATAAACAAAAAGTTGTGTGCACATCTGGGTAAAGCAGAACAATGGTTCAAAGCAGCACAGTGTGCTGGGTAGGATAATCTGGGAAAACAGGACATAAAAACTCAGTAAAGAAAATGCTTGAGTTTAAATCTGCAGTGTGAAATTCAGCAAAATGATGGTGTGGTGCTACCTTGCCTGGGAGGTTGTGTTGTTCAGTAGAGCTCTGACAACGAGCTAAGGAGGTCGATGTTTGTCTTGCATGCACTTTCTGGAAATGACATATACAGTATTTTACAAACTAGCATTTTATAACTCCAGTGTTTGACTTTTATAGAAATGTTGAATGTGAGAGTTGTAGTGGTGCCAACAGTGTAGCTGAGCCATCAACGTCTAAGGGACTTTGCATTCCTGTGACTGATCCAAGTATGTATTTGAAGTGGTAGGTGGAATGTGGTTTTTAATTTCGTGGCCAAACTCTAAAAGCCAGGTGTCTCCTACAGAAATGGAGGCTTCAGTTGCCCTAAGAACATCGGGACCTCCAATTGGTTGCACCATTCCAGGATATAACACGGTTTGTCAACTCAGAACGTGTTTTGTGCAAGGACAGCATAAATTAAGTGGGACTCTAATCACGGATCCTAAGAGTGCTTCACCTAAGCAACATTATTCACCAACCTCTAAAGTATCTCGTCCACCTACAGCGGGAGAATGCCCCCAAAAAGCCATAGATGGAGAAAAGGCAAGAAGGGGGGGGCTAGGCCAAGGAGGGTTTGAGGTAGTACTAATTACTGGTGTAGAACAAATGAAATAACTGAAAAGAAATGCATTTATACATCCCCAAAGGATTTGGGAATCTAAATTTAAGCATATCTAGTTGTACTAGAATGTAGATGTGAGAAATCCTAATGAATATAATACATAACTATTAACATATTTTCAAGATCTGGCACTTAGTGACTGCTTCTCATCTGGTGCCAAGGTCTCTAAATACTGCTGTATTTACCTGTCACTGCAGTGACCAATTGCTGAATGATCTTTCTCATCTGGAAGCAGTTCTTAATTCAGAAAAAAATCATATTCAAATGAAGAAGCTGTGAATCTTATAACTGTAAAAGTATGAGCTAATCTGTTTCTGGCAGATGCTTTTTGAATGTCTGTTGATAGTTTTGCTGCTTTAAAAGTCAGTAGCCTACTCAATACAAATACTTCTGAAATGATAGCGTGGAGTTGCTTGTTCATTCTTGGTTTTGTGGAACTTTTAGATAAATATCTCATTTGTTTTATTGCTATATGTAAGTCTCCTTAAATAGCTGTTCTTGGAGCTTGATCTGTGATTTGAGGCACAGGCAAAGAACTAAAAAAGAACCCTCAGTTTTGACACCTGTAAAGCATCACCTTGTAGAACTGTTATCTAGTACTGAATATTGCAAGTACAGATTTCAAGGTTTGGGTAGCAGGACTTTTTCAGAGGCTGGAAATTCCTGTGGGGTAATGGTGGACTTGTATAAATACGCTTTTAAGAATGGCCCCTAATACATTTAATGTGTTGACTGGAAGCTGTACCCAAATAAGAAGGGAATTTTAGCACAGCAATTATTTTGAGTCTGTGTATTTTGTTCCTCCAGCTAAACGTGTGGGACTCCAATTTCACAGAAAGCGGATACCCTCAAGATGGGAGGAAGACAACCACAAAAAATGTAATTTTTAAGTGATTTTTCTCAGCAGAATAACTGAAAAGCTGAACAATTTAGTGCCTAGACTGCTTCACATAAATACTCTGCATGTTTACTGATGGAAACAAAAATACACTTTTTAGTTAGCTTATTTCAGTCCTCAGTCCCCAAATATTACACTTCTATGACCTGTCTTTTAAATGTTTGATTTGGTAGTGTCCAATTCCTTGCCATGCTTGAAACTATATTGAATTTTCTTTTTGAAACTACTTGATTCACTGATGTAAATTAAAACTGCTATAAAGACCAAAGCATTTGGCCTCTCAAAGGGAAGATAAAGAGCTTTGCAATTCATGTAGCTTGTTACTGAGGCATAAACTCTTGAGGGCACACCCTCAAATCAAGATGAGATCTTGTTGGTGAAGGTTGAAATACCTGAACCACTGTCTGTGGTTTTAGGGCTTCAGGATACCTAAACCCACCCGCCATGGGGTGGAGGTTGTTAATGCATGTATGATTTTAAGGTATCCTAGCTGCCAGAACTTGCTGCCTCTCGGTCAGGAACCTGGCAGTACTGCCTAACAAATTCCTTCTGGCTTTTTTAGGGTGTCCTTGATGGAAAATCCATGCAGATTCCAGTGATCACATCAAGATCACAGGTATTTATTGTGCTTTTGTATTCATAGGTAAAGCAGAGCTGGCATTTTAATTTTCTGTACAAAGATTTATGTGCCATTAAACTTGGTGGTTTGAAGATTAGTAAGGTTTTGCCTGTTGTGCTTCCAACAAATTAAGTCACTGAACAATGACCTTCACAAAAGTGAAGCCAAAGTTTCCAAGTTTTGAACTTGAAAAACCACGCTTCCATGCCCTCACACACTGACAGTTTGTGTCCTGCTTTGGTTTTCTTGTCCTTTTATCAGTACTTGTATCCTGATCTCTGTGATGAGACATGGAAGCTTTGAAGTCTGTAGGTGACTTTAACTGCTGTGTGTCATGTAAAGTGTTGTGAAATTGAGGGCTGCAAGACTGGAAGTGAGCTGGACAGTAGAGACTCTGTTTTGATGGATCTGAGAAAAATCTCCCTTTACTGTGCTGTTGAGCAACTCACAGCTAATTTCTCCCCCATGAGGAATATAGTTGATGCAAGAAAAGAGTTGTGCAGGGGGAAAAGTGCTCTTCCTCTGCATATGGTGGTAATTAAACAAGTGGTGTGGTGAAAAAAAAAATTCTCTGAAAATGGGTTTGGGCCATACTGGTTTGGTACATAAAGAACATTAAATTCAGCTAGGAAAGGGTTTATCTGCTGCTACTTCTGAATTAATGAATTTCAATTAATTCATTAATTAATTAAAAATTCATTTTTTTCTTTTTTTCCCTGTGGCATGTTTGTGTGTTATAGAGGCTTTCCAGTAAAGAACTGCCAGATTCTTCATCTCCTGTTCCAACAAATAGCATTCGTATTATTAAAAGATCCATCAAACTTACCCTTAATGGGTAAGTGGTTGATCTCCAGGTGAAGAGGATAATCACTTGTTACCAGTCCTTACTCTGAATGTGTGTTGTAGTCACTAACAAAGGTAGAAGGTTACTGTGGCCATACTGCAACTGACCAGCTAAAATCATGGTCTTGTTTTCACACTGTTGTTCGATGCTTGCTTCCTCTCGAACTGCTCTTTGCATGGGCTTGTAACAGTTACCTTTATGAGTTTTTAAAAAGTCTAAATTGCCACCAGCTGAAGCAGCTACAAAAGCCAACCTGTCCTGTGCCTTGGATTCAGAATGGATGTCATCAGGGTTAATTAGTTGCTGCAACCACATTCTGTTTTCCAGTGTTTGTGAATGTGCTTGTGTATTCATCTGTGCTCGCCTAATTCATGTGCATATGTTGTTCTTATCTCCAATGATTTTCCCATTTGGCACACGCACTCCTGTGCATGTCTCACAATGGTGCTCAGCTTCCTTGGCTCGCAGCTTCCTACTGTCTTGCACAGCCATGCACTACACAGGTATTGCCTC
This sequence comes from Aleadryas rufinucha, assembly GCA_013397815.1. NCBI lineage: Eukaryota > Metazoa > Chordata > Aves > Passeriformes > Aleadryas > Aleadryas rufinucha. Next base: position 18,521 of record VZTH01015300.1, on the reverse strand, counting down.
CCATGGAGGCCCCTAAATGATTTCAGTACCGAAGGAAATGCAGCAGAGGATGCTACCAAGGTATGGAGATGATAGACATGTCCCATGCTGTGTTATCTGATATTTTTTTTTTTGTCTCAAGACTGCTCCAGCATGAGACTTGAGAGGTTTTTTTGTGTCACTGGGTAGTAAAGCCCAACTCTGAACACACAGCTGAAGATGCACTGAAACACTGCAACAGCTGAGGCTGTCCTGACACTGCTGCCCACCTGCAAGCTGCATGCAGAAAGTGGTTTTAGATGAACCCTGAGAGCTGTTCTAAATGCTTACATGAAAACCTGTAGTAGTCTTGAGTCTGGTTCTGTAAACTGATAACACTGCTTGTCCAGCTAAGTGCATTAGGGGTTTTGGGGGGTGGGGAGAAATTCTGATTATATGAAACAAGTATTATGCTATTTCTCTATTGTAATTTCTTCATCATTTTGTGGTTTCGTAAGTGAACTTGTAAGCTGTTTTTCCAGAGTATTTTTGTATGTACTGTAAAAAACTATCTTCAAAGTGAAATTTAAAATCTTTAGTCTCTTTTTCTTTTTTTTTTTAGTGCAGATGGGATCTGCTTAAAAAATCTAAACAACTAAACCAAGTCTAAGGGATGGGAGGAAGGCAGTGCCAGAAACAAGCGTTCTGCAAAATGATAATGTCATAGAATCATTTAGGTTGGAAAAAACCATTAAGTTAGAGTCTAGCACCTAACACTGCCAAGTCCAGCACTAAACTGCCATAGTAGAGTAAATCTGAGGAGACTGGGAACGCTGCTTTGCTTCCCTGCTTCTGGTACATCTGGGGTTTGATTTAAATCAAAACAGTTTGCAGTTTGCAAACTGCATGACTTAGCTGAAGTCCCACTTAGATATGTGGACAAAGACACCCCTGAATTGTTTTAAAATGAGTTGCCTGTCTTAAAGAGCAAATCTGAGCTCTAAACATCTTAAGTGTCCACCTTAGCGACAACAAGACTGAAGGACTGTAAAGAAATAAGAGGTGGTATCTGTCTTGTCATGTCTTAACTCAGCATTCCCTCTGCTGCTACTATCCCAAACCTGTGGAGAAAGCATGACTCTATTTATCACAATCTAATTGTCTCTTTCCCTTATTCTCTGGTTTCCAGCTTGCTTCAAGTGCAGTTTATCCCTTAGAAATGGACCTTAGTGGGTTTGAGAGGCCTTATTCTTCCTTCTACCCTCCAAAACCCCCAAAACTTAGACTGCAAGGCTTTGATTTAGTCACAGGTTAAAATTAAGAAACAGTACCCCTATTGCTGAAGTAGCTTCTAGCAGAACTCCACCTTGGGTTTATGAAATGGTTGCCTCAGTTTTGTGACCTGTTCTAGAACAGTGTTACTCAAATATTGTCACTTCTGTGTACCAGTTACAGTAGGTATACAGCTTCAGCACCTGTGTAAATACAGATCTGTCAGGAGTTTGAAGGAACTAAAGCTGAAGTAGGCGATAAGATAAACAGCAAAACGAATATGGGAAGTGTTTTGTAGTAGACTACAATCCTGTAATACTCCCATGCTTTTAAATTCTTCCACATGAGTATTCCAAGACTGCTTAAGGGATGATTTTCCCATAGGCTCCATGTCAGCACATGCACTTGTGCAACTATTCTCAAACCAAACCAACCTATTTAATGCATATACCTTTACACAGATCGTTTTATTTTACTCTTGCTTTGTGGTAATCTTCTAATTGCTCTTTTTTAAAGCTTTTTTTATTTTCCTCCTCACTCTTAGGGTTTTAAGAAGAATGTTCAGGGTTTTGAGAAGAACATTCAGGAAGAATTTAGGTTACTAGTTTCTCAGACTTGATCCATTGGTGAATTACACATCTTATCTTAATGTATCTTGACATATAAGATGTCAAGCCTGATGTTAAGTGACGTCAGTGTTCTGGAGTTTCCCTGGATGTTGCAGAAGCTCGATGCTGCTCCAGGACTCTGCAGATTAGAATTCAGCTGTTTGTAAATAAAGTTCAAACTTATTCAACTTCAGTGTTCTCCTCTGTTGAAGTGATTGAAAGGGAAGTTACTCCTGTGAAAGGACAGGCTCTTTGATATCAGACTTCCTCCAAATGTTGTTCTTTTCTCTCTGCTTTCTTAGCTGGTTGCTGGGTGTCTGGCTTGAGATGAGGGACTCGTGCTCAATCTCCTCCTCTGTACTGAAATTGTGTCTGATCAGTAACCCTGAGCAAGAAATTCCCTTTAACATCTGAACATCTATGGTTTTACTCATTAGGTGCAAGCAAAGAAGCAGTTAATGTGAAGTCACCTACATTTTGGCTGTAGCCATTGATTTTCCCGTAGAAACTGAGAGAAAGTAACAGAATCCTTACTTTTTGCCTTAATGACGAAAAAGCAAAGAGGAGAAAAGGTATCTTGAAATTTGTTAATCTTGACTTGGGGGAGAGAGGGGGCTTACTAACCCTGTCTTATGTAATGCTTAGTGACATAAGCTGTTGAGCCTAGAAAGACCAGCAAAAACTCCTGGCTGTATTTTTGTAATTACCTCATCACACTTCTTATAAAGAGTGTGATCCTGTGCATTATTCCAGTAAATGAAGAGCCGTGGTTGCAGGGTGCAGGCGAGGGGCTCAGACCCACCCTGGGGCTGGGGGCAGCCCGTGCCCTGTCCCAAAGGGGAAACCAAACGGCCGTGAGCAGCATCTCGGTCCTATGGAAAAATCCTCTTCCCCTGGAGAAGCCAGCGGTTTAGCTGCCTTCTCCCTCCCTGCAGCGGGGTGGCTGTGGGGGCTGCGTGCCCTTTCCCCGGGGCTCGCAGGGGAGCCGTGGCCGTCCCACGCCGGGCGGGTTCCCGGCCCCGAGCCCGCGGCGGGGGCGGGCGGGGTCCGCGGGCCGCGTGTGCGGTGACAGTGCCCCGTGTGGCTGTGACAGTGACAGTGCCCCTGTGCTGTGACAGTGCTGCGTGTGGCCGCCCGGGAGCGGGGAGCGGCCACCTCGGAGCGTCACTGCTGCTCCGGGCTGCTGCCACCCACGTGGGGGACACCCACAGCCCCCTGCTTCCTGCCCAGCCCTGCTGTGCCCTGCCTCGCCTTGAGCCCTTTGGGACTAAGCAGGGTGCAGGGGGGTGTTGTCTAGCCTGCAGCAGGTGCTGGCTCTTTGCTGCCTCCATCATGTTGGGACTCCCCCATGGATTAGGGTTTCTTCAGTCATCATCTACACCAGGCTGCCAAGCCCCGAGGGCTCAGGGCTCCAGGCTGTTGAACCTTGGGTGTTTTTATGGGAGGATCTTGGCAAAGCAGTAGCCTGGGGGCTGATTTTTCTCTCATTCCGGAAAATACAGCCTGTTAAACTCTCAGCTGTCTGACCTTCAAGAGATTGATACAGACTGTTCATCCTTGGGCAGTTCCTCTTTCTTGGGAAGACACTCTGAATCCTCCTGCTGTCTTCTCCCAACCTTGTTTCTTATTCACACCTCATCTTTTTTTCATTTCTTCTGATCTCAGACTCTTGCCAGCTTTCCTTTTCTCTCTGATAATTCACATTTCCCTTTCTCACCAGAGTCCCTCTTTCTGAATTTGAATTGGGTAATGCATTATTTGATGGTGATGAGTAAAACTCCCATGAGTCCTGAAACCAGAGGAGAAATAACCTTGCCCTGTTTCAGTTTCAGCCCGTGGCAGCCTGGCACTCAGCTGCCTACTGTGGGCACCATCCAGCTCACTCTCTGCATGTGTGTGCAATGGAGAGAAAGCTGAAAATTTTGGCTACTAAAAGCAAATCTGGCAAGCATATGCAAGGTCAATCTTTTCCAAGGAAGAGCAAAAAAATCCCGGCGGTGGCACTAGCACGGCCTCCTTGCTAAATTTCATGTCCCTGTTTCTGAAATGCAAAGAAGTTTCTTAAAAGTTTTCAGAATTCTTTGAATATAGTTAAAGCATGTGTTCCCTGTGGTCATTCGTAGAAATGACTGAGTCATATTTGTTCTGTTTTTCCTAAAAAAAAAAATCCTCTCAAGGGGCAGTGTATGTGATCATGTGAAGAAAAGGTGTTGGCAAACTGGGAGTAACTAAAAATGTGGCCTCAAAATAGGAAGTGTTGACAAGCCCTAACCAACAATGTGTTGGTGATAATATGATAAAAATAAAACAGAGTTAAATAGTAAGTAGATACTAAAACTAGAACATCCTAGAATTTCTTTTATCCCTGCAGTTTTAATTCTGCTCTGTTTTTCCAGTGTGGTCGCTTGGCCAGAACAGAAAGTTATCACACCTACTCTGAGTGCATGCACGCAAGGAAGAAAGGCTGAGGTTTTGTGAATAGCTTCATGTGTAATTCTTGGCTAAATGCCTTCAAGCACTGCTTTGGAACAATGTTTGCTGTGATTTTGTTAGATTGTTTTTCCCTCTTTTATTTATTTGATACTGAATTTTCATTTTATTATGTACAGCCTTAAGCAGAAAGTCACGAACCTGTCATAACGAGCAATCCAACAGAGACTTCTAATAACTAAGCTAAAGAAGTACCAGCTATTTTAAGTTTATGCATTTTCTGCTCTCAAACGAAACAGGCATTAGACTGTCAGGAAACTGAAAGCTGGTGCTGGCTCTGAATTGTATTTCTGAAACTGAAGTCTCTGTTTCTTGCAAGACTTGTAACTGGTTGTTACATTCACTTTTGGTTTTGTCTAGATGGTATAGCATATGTTAATTGTCTACTCTCATTTTGAATGTTTTTACAGGTCTTTAATTAATAATGTACCTTTTTTGCTATGTAGGATAACATGTTGAGAGAGTCTGTAAAGCAACCTGGTATAGCTTTTGTTTAAAGCATTTACCACATTTGCCAAATGGTGAACAACTGGAAAATCATGGAAACAGTATTTTCTGTAGAGTGCTTGTTTGCAGTAATTTAGTTAAAACCAGATGAGACAAAAATATGCCCCTGGGAATTGTATTTTGAGGAAAATGACGGTGTTGCAAGCAGTGAAGTGCTAGCAATGAGAAGGCCAGGGAATCCCCTGTTTCTGTTCCTCTGTTCACCCACTAAATAAATCCTGCCTTACACCAAATGGTAAGTTGTGCAAGTACAGAGATGTTCACTTTGCTGTAATTCAGGGTGAATGTTTGGTACGTGCCTGTAAAAGTATCAATCAGTTTACTCAGTACTATTCCTCTTACAGAAATGAGTAATCAGCAGCATGTTCATTTTCTCTCCCATTCATACATGTTGTGACTTCAAGTGGGGAAAATTCAGTCAAGGTAATATCTCAGTTTTCTCCTGACTTTGGTTATGTGGAGTTGGTTTGAGTTCACTTTTCAGTAACAAGTAAGCTGAGATGGATTGTCCAGCAGCGCAGCTATGGAGCTGAAATAGAGGTTTGTATGTTCAAACTCACATCTTGTGTGTGTTGAGCCTTAAAGGTCACTGCTGATTTCAGTGGCTGTGATGTCAGTGGGGAAACCCTGCTGCACTTTTGTCTGTCCTCGTGCAAAGGTCTGAAAACGTCAAACAAAAGCAAAGCCACTACTTAGAAATGTTGAAGGCTACGGTACAGAAACTAACCACAGGTTCTCAGTGACTTCTAAGCAACACCACATTATTTCATCAGCTCCTGCTTGTATGTGAACCTCGCTCTGTTCTCAGTCACTGCTCCTTTAGCTTTGATTGTTTTGGTTTCCAGCTACTTCTTGAGAAGATGTTGACAAACATGGGATGATCCATTTGTTAAGTGATGGATACCACTAGCACCAATGTTTAAGGTGACTTCTTATCCGAAATAATTGGACAGAGTGCCCACCGAAAGTTCCTTATTTGTATTAAGTTTTGGAATTAAGGATCGTGCATTGTTTTCCAAAGCTTTCCTTCTGCTTTAACAGATGAATCTAAGGCCTAGAGATTAACTATTGATGAAGGGTCAGACAGAAATTTTGTGGCTAAGACCAGAAACTGAAGCCAAGTTCCCTGAATGTGTGAGACCCTTTTTCTTTAGTGTCAGGTTGTCTATGCCTGCAGTGGGGATTCCCAGTGCATAAGTTACTGTATCTGGCTAAGGACTGGTGTAAAGGCTCTGGTAGCTATTTCTAGAGACTACAACTGACACCAGCTACTGATTTTTAAGCCACTACTTACATTATAGCCCACTACTCCTTCCTGTTGCTTCTTTATAAGCTTGCAAATTAAACAATTCTTCCTTTCAGGCCTTGGCTATCTTCTTAAGAGCAAAAAAAACCAAAATCACGAATTTGTTTCTTCCTTATTTTTGTTCCTCTGTAAAAAAAGGTCTCACTAAGAATTTTAGCACAACACATAGTGCCACAGGACTGCCAGATGCAAGTTAACACCTTAAGTGCTCATAGGTAAGTTCTTATGTCCTGCTATTGTGGAGGTGAGTGAGAGTGGTAAGGAGGAATCCCAATAATTCCTTATAGTAAAACTATAAAAAAAACCCAGGGTGACTTATTTTCTAAGGAGTATCTCCAGAAAAGGAGTGGATGCTAAGTGTACATATTTATTTAAAAACATTATTACAGTTACATGTGTGAACTGGTATATTGTTATATTTTTCTGAAAGAATGACAGAGTTTACAGCAAGTTTCTGGAATCCATGTCCCTTACAATACTTAAATACTTAGATGAATGTTCTGTTAGGGCTGTGGACTTTTGTCACTCAAAATTCCAGTCAGCTCAAGTGGAAGTGTTTTCTGAAAGTGAGGTGTGTGATTGGGTTCTTGACTTTTAACTGTACTGCATTGCTGTGAATGTGTTATTGCCTGACCCCAAATTTAATGAACTTATTCCTGGAATCAAAGCTCGTTCGGTGCAGTGAGCACACACAACGAGCACGTCTCCAGCACCAAGGATGTGCTACTGCTTCACGAGTTTCTTAAAGCCCCTCAAATAAAGCTGGAAAAACACTCATTTGAGAGAAGTTGACATACCCTTCCCTCTTCCAGCTTTAGGAGTGTGAATTTTCTGAAATTCCCAAATAGTGCTGTTGAGCAGTCTCTGCTTGAGCGTGTTAGGAGCCAAGATGGAGCTGCTCTTGTGAAAGGAACCACAGGGAATTGTGGCTCCCCTCCATCTCACTGAGCTGGGCCAGGGGCTGATGAAGACACCAAACATCTGTTCATAAAGCAGCGCTGTGCACATGGCATTGGGAAGCTCTGGGCTGGAAGACAGCCAGTAAATTTTGCAAAAGTCAAAAGAATGGTGGGTTAGAGGCTTGTGGAGGGGAGGATATTGCAAAAGAGAAGTGGACAGGGTTGCTAGAGCATAGAATGACTGTTAAGGAGAGGAAAAAAAACCCCTTTAGTAACATAATTAAGCAGTAGCTACTTTGTTATGTACTGTTTTTACAAACCACAATCAGTTGGGTTTTTATCATTTTAGGAGGTTCTTGCTGCCACCTCCATCCCCAGCACACTTGAGTCCTTCTCTTCTTTCCTGGCTGGAGAGTTCTGCTTCATCAGCTGCAGTGAATGGACTGCCTGTATGTAGGTAAGGAGCCAAACACTGTTAAAGGGAGCAAAAAGAACACCATGTTTATTTACCCCTGGTTTTTCGTTATTTCAAATTAATTACAGGGATGTTTATGAGGCAGGATTGTTGACCACACAAATATAAGCTGTTCATAATACATATAGTCTGGGAGAAACTGTAATTGCTATGCTAAATGTAATATATTCTGTGGTTCTATTCAGCTATATATTTAATTTTATTTTTCCATTCTTCTTCTAGGGGCACTAGTAAACATTCTTCTAAGCAGGGATGGTAATGATGAGACAGTAATTGTCTGAGTAAATTATCCAAGTGGCCGCCTTTCTTTTTTTTTCACTTCCTACATTTCTGGTGTCCTCTGGCATCAGAACAGAAGTATATGCTAGTCCTAGGCTATGTAAATTAAAAGTTCTGTCTGCATTGCAATTAAAAACATGTCAGGTCACATGGTTTCCACTTGACCAGTTACAGCAGTGCTGTTTTGCAAATAAGGTTTTAACTGTGTTGCAAGTGTGAAGTCCTGAACTGACCAAGTCTGTAGTAACTGGGTCACCTGCCAGAGTTTTTTGTGATGTAGGTCATGGGAATATTTGCAGAAGCAAAAGTGCTGTAATTGCATAGCTGTACCAGTATTTATGTTGACATTGAAACTTCAAGATGCATATTCAAGAGGCAGAAGCAATACCAGGTGTAATTAAGATACGTAAAAGGAATATAAATTCTAGTTTAAAAAAAAAACAGCAGATAAACAACGTGGATTTTTGAATTAATGTCATTATTTCAGATCTGTTTCCTAATGGGCTTTTTGCACCCCGAGAGCACAGACATAGCCCCCTGTTAGGCAAAGAGAATTAGAAGCAGTAGCATAAGAGAGCTCAGGAACCCCAAAAAGAAATCAGTGCATCACATGGAAGGGTTGGGTTGCCATGCAGCCAAGGAGCTGTAGTCTTGGACCACCCTGTTGTGCTGTGGAGGCAGGATGAAAAACCCCCCCAAATCATCCCAAAGCCCTGGCAGTCTCAAAATAAACAGGTGAAAACGGTGAAACAGGGTAGCACAACAATTTACAAGACAGCATCTGTCCTGGAATGGAATACTGTCTTGGAAAAAAAGCTCAGGATCATCTGGTTCAACCTTTCTTGGCAAAAGCACGATCTAGACAAGATGGCCCAGTGCCCTTTCCAGCTGAATCTCAAAAGTGTCTAACACTGGGGAAGAGAAAGCTGGAATTAAAGAAGGAGTTAAGGAAAGGTGGGATTAAAGCTTTCCTTGCAGCAGGAGCTTTCTCCTGGGAGCTGTAGTCTCACTTGGTGGCTCAGGTGAGTTTGAAAGACTTGGGGCAGTAAAAGTATCTGGGTGTGAATCAGGTCTCACTACGGATCTCACAATTGCAACAGTCCCTCTGCAGGCTGATTATAGGGGGTGTGGAGCATAATGAATATTAATTAAGTGTGGTAGCCAGTTTTATTTTAGGCAAATATCTCTGCTATTACCATGTCTGAATCTCCCGCAATCAGCCAGCTACAGAATCCACTTCTCTACAGTATCCATGCCTTTGGGACCAGATTTGGGATCTCTCTTACTGAACTATGAGTCTCTAGTATCTCTGGAGCTTTGAAGTGGTGTTAAATCTGGACTGGTTTACTCACAGGATTTTGCTTTTACAGGGTAAGAGAAGAAAAACTGAAATAGCTGTATTATTTTTAAAAAGTAACGAACTTCTTTAGACCTATAGATTTGGCTTTTTGTCTGGGTTTTTTTAAGCAAATGGTTATGTACACGGACAGAAATACTGTTCAAGTGGGAACTTTGGTCTCAGTTTAGTTTCAGTTACGCAGATGGTTGTTTATGCAGGTTTCCTTTTAATGGAAACTCCTGGAAAAGGCACAGTCAGCTCTCTTTGGCTACTTTTCTTGGAGATGAGAGCTCAAGATAGTGCACAGAGACTACAGTTCTCTGCTTTGCACATGGAAATCTTTACCCTCGTGTTCTGGGACAAGCAGTAAACCAGGAGTACAGGAGCAGTGAGGGAAGCAGGATTTGTGTGCCCTGTGAGGAAATCGTGGTGGTCACCACGAGGGGGCATTTTATGGAGACACCACAAACCCAGGGCTGTTACTCACAATGGCTGAGGCAGTGGCACCAAGGCCCTTAAGGGACAAGCTGCTGTGACAAGCAGGAGTAAGAGCAGTGGAACTGTGTTCAGGGACTTCAATCCAAATGCCCTCCATTCCTTACTTTCTGCTCTTTGGAGACTGGAGCCTGTAATGCTTATCTTAGAATCCATGGGGCTGGCAAAAAGGGAAAGTTTAGGTAGCAGGTGCCTGTCCCAGCCTTTGAGGAACGGAGAACTGAACAGGTTGACTTTCAGCACTGCTGACTTGACTTGCACCCCAGGGTCTCACTGGAGAATAATCAGGAGTGGAGCTGGGACATCAGTGGCTTTAATAATTTGTCTTTTTTACATCTACCTGTTAAGGAACCTTTCCATAAAGCAGTTGCCTTTTCTTTATATTCGGCTTTATATGTGACATTGCCCTTGTAGCCATCACTAGCCCTTGTTCTAATTAATCCTTCTAGCCACTGGCTCCTTTCTGTCAGCTCTTTCTTGGGTTTGGCCTTCTCCTTCCTCTGGTTCCTGCACGTACTTGCCAGAAGCAGCTTGTGGTGTCTGTTGCGTTTCCATTCGACAGCCTGAGTCTAGAGCTGTTATTTCCACTGCACAGAGCAGAAAATCAGTTCAGTTCCTTTTTTTAAAATTTTTATTGCACAAGAGATCTCTTGAAGAATTGGTCTTCTTGGCTTATTGTTCTTTTTAGTTAAAAAAAAGTCAGATTGATATGTGTATTCTTTACTTGCATACAGTGGGTAAGGTACATAGAGTATTTTTTTCAGGCATCTGAAAATGTTCTGAATCTCATGGTGCCTGACACATTTGCTATACCTAAGGCACGATGTTTCAGATTGAAAACCCAGAGGTTGATTTTGGATTTCATCTGTTTTCAGCAATATTAAGGCTCACAAGTGGAAGTCCTGTGCAGGTGAATGAGTATTTACCAAACTCATTGTTATATGAGAGGTTAACCACAACATCGATTGCAAAAACGATGTCAAACTTTCCCCAAATGTCCTAAAAGCAAAATTGACAACTCATGTAGCAACTGCCAGATGAACAAGACAATGAAACAGCACAACTCATCACTGTTCTGGGTGAGAAATCAAGGGCTTTCAACCCTGTAATTCAGAAAGCTCACACTAAAAATGGTAGCCTCACTAAGATGTGGGCCTTGTTAATAAATCTCAATTATTTTATTGCAGCGTGGCAGTGAACTGGCTGCATGGGCACAAAGTGCAGGCAGCAGCGGGGTGAGCAGCCCGGCTTCCTGGGATTTGATTGTGGCCAACTTGATTGTGGTAAGGCTTTGCGTGGTGAGGTGGCACCTGTGACACACAGCCCCGGGCAGTCTGTAAGAAAGGGCTATTGCAGGCCCAGATAAGAGGTGCAGTGGCCAATTTACAAACTGCAGGTTTGCTTTGCATATGTAGGAGGACTTGATGTGTAAACTTGTCCCAGAAGGTGTTAGGTGTTTACCTTTGGCCTGAAGAGTGGTGTCACTCTGTCGTTCCTGGGTGTAATCCTTTAACTGTACAAATCAGAACTGCAGGAGTCATTGGGCTAGAGGTCGAAAATTAAAAGGTGTGAGACTCCAAATTAAGAGGAGATACATCTGATGGGGCTGCACTGAAAGAAGGTACCTTTTTCACCTCTTTAAGGTGCACTTGTCACTCTCTGCAGCTCCCTGAAAAGAGGTTGTGGCCAGGTGGGGGTCAGGCTCTTCTCCCGGGCAAGCAGTGATAGGACAGGAGGACACAGTCTCAAGCAGCACCAAGGGGTTTTTATGTTGGACATTATGAAGAATTTCTTCACAGAAAGGATGATTTGATATAGGAATGGGCTGCCCAGGGAGGGGTGGGTTCACCAGCCCTGGGGTATTTAAGGAAAGACTGGATGTACCACTCACTGCCCTGTGTGCTTGGGTGTTCAGTCAAAGATTGGGTTCTGATCTCAAAGGTCTTTTCCAACCTAACTGATTCTGATTATTGGCTGTAGATACAGACTTTTGAGATTCTTGAAGCTCAGGGTGGTGGTAAGGAGCTTAAACTCCTTGTGAGCCCTGAGGGAAAAGGGAAGTCCTGTAATAAAAACGTGGATGAGCGATTGTTACGCTCTGCAGTGGATCCAGTGCACGGTGACTGCCTGGTGTATGCTGGGGTTTTGGGGAGCAGCAGAATTACTGTAGGCATACATTGCCTGTACATTTTTAATATGCAGTTTTCATGACAAACTAAGGTACTCTAACAGCTTGCTGTTGCCAAAGGGACAATTCCCATCCTTCCTTCTGCCTCCTTATATTTGTTCTGTGGCTGCAGATAGAGCAATTCTGTTGCTTCCCTTTGAAAGCAGCAACAGTGATCTGGCTTATAGAGGTAATCTATTTTGAAAAAAAATCATTCTGGGCAGAAAAAGGTTATTTTCTGCTGACTTAGCTCCTTCTGCTCAGCTTGAGCTCATCTCTTCCTTAAGTCCTCTCCCTACACCTCTACTGCATCAGATGAATCTGGCATAAGGAAGGAGTTTGCAGTTTTAGTGACTACTTCAGAGGTCACTGATCAGCTTCACTGTAATGAGAGGCTGTTGTGTAGCACAGTGGAAAATGAAAACACTACTTCATCTTTTTCTTTGCCTGCCAACAAATATTTCATGTTTTTCTCTGTTAAATAACGCAACTCCCAAAGCGTGGTATGTGTTTATAGCACTGGGATGAGGAGAAGGGAATAGGAAGCACTTGAGAGGTCTGGGGGAGAAAGTGCTTGAGAAGTTCTGCTCGGAATACTAGTTCTGGGAAGGAAAGAGTGTGAATTAAAAATTTCAGGGAAGGTTTATCAATTTCTCAGGCTAAAAATACAGTGTTATGCTACAGTTCCATGACGTTAGCACTCTGTCAGGAAGCAGGCACCTCTGCCCAAATTTGTCTTCCAGCAACTTGTTCTGGCCTTGGTGCCACCACATTCCTTCCTGCTGGCAGAGTCATTTCTGTGATTGTACATGGAACTGGCTCGGTAAAAACTGAGCCAGCAGGAAAAAACCAACAATCTTGTTCCCTCCAGGTTACTTTTAAGTAGGCTCCTGTGTCTCCAAAGGAGTGCTTGGAGCAGTGTAGGAGCACACAGGAGTGAGTTACCTGGATGGAAGGAGACAGAGAGGGGACAGTGTCTTTTTCTGACACTACCCCAGTGTTCATGAAGCTGTCATCGTTTTGTGCTTGGCACTTCCATGTAACGAGCGGTTCATCCCCCGAAGAAGTTGCATCATGAGTGAATAAGGCAGAAGTGTGGGAGCAAGGAAGTATCTCCTCTGATTTCTGCTGGGGAAATTGAGGCTTAGAGAATGCAACGACTTGCCCAAGAGTAGAAAGGCTGACTTGCCAAGAGCCAAATACCAATCTCCTGAATCACAGCCTTGTGCCTTATCCACGAGACCAACCTTTCTCTATTAGCATTTCCCTTCTCTCCACCCTGTTTTGAGGGAGGCACGGCAGCATTGTTCTATGTCAAACAAACTCAAAGCGTGGTACAGGAACGCTTCCAGCAGAATGACTTGAACAACCTCTGAGTTTATCATTAATCTGGAAGCCATGACTTTTTTGAGAATGGCTTCTGTATTAGAGCCTTCGACAGGACCAATAACCATAAAAGCTTTAACCACCAAAAGGTCTGACAGTGTTTAAGTAAGATGCCTTTGAGATTAAAAAACGTACTTCAAACATCAAAAGGTTTTTAAGGCATAGAGGATTGGAAATTTCTAATCTGGCAGTAGGTGAGGCTTGAGATACAGTGGACAAGAAAACAGGACTTACCTTTATTCCATTAGGAGAAAGGGGAATGATTTTATTAATATTATTTTCACTCCTAGTATGATGTACGTTATTAGGAGAGCCATATGCTGAAAGTACCTTGGTGTCTGCCTAACCAGGGCAGTGTCAAGGGCCTTATCTTTGATCGAAGTCAGATAGCCGGGAACAGGAAATAAAGACTTAACAGTTTGCCTGTGCTGCTCGCTTCATTGGGCAATGCCTGTGCTGAGCACCACTAAAGAGCCATCATCCCGGGCTTGACAAACACCCTGTCAAACACTCACTCCTTTGCTGTAGGAGCTTCTAGTGCTGGCTTTTTATCCCTCCACTCTACTCTTGCTTGCCCCACGACGTTCCCTGCCAGAACAGGGAGCTTTATTCCTTATAGCAGCATAGGTGTTAACTGTGCTAGGGCAGCAGCCAGTGAAAAGCAGGAGGGTAGGACTTGCCTTTGGACTTGGTGAGTGGAGAGAACTGGGATCTTAAAACGCTTGCTTTAACTGGAAGACAGGAAGTGAAGCACTGGATCAGACTGGCCTAAGAATTCTGGTATCCCGCCTCTGGCTATAGCCAAAGTCAGCTGACAAAAATAACAGTGAAGCACCTGGCTTTTGTTATGCAATGCTGCAGGAGGGGAATTCCGTCTGCTTTTTGCAGAGATCTGCATATACCCAAAGCTATGACATGTTCTTACACTTCGTGTCAGTTGCTGACAAGGTTTCTGTGATTGCCAAAGCTCTTCTGCAATCCTCTAGTTCACCTCACTCTCCCGGGATAATCCCTGTGCCAGGGATTCCGAGCGCAGCAGAGCAGAATTGCATGCAGGGTAGTCAGGAATAGAGGAATATCCTCGTGCTTGCACGACTTGGAGTAAGGCCTCTTTCATCTGCTTAGGTTTTTGCCTTTTTCTTGGGAAGGCTTCTTGGTTTCCATAGAGTTTAGGAACATGAATGTTTTATAAAACAGCTACACTGGTCTTAGACTAAAAGCTCCTTTTGTCCCACTCTTGTGCTTTTCCCTGGCCATCAGCTTATGGCTACTGCTAGAGAAAAACCATCAAGAAAGCATCTCCTTTTCATGCTGTCCTTCCTCCAATCACTCTGTTCAGTCTGTGCATTCTGATGATTGGAGCACACAGTTCTTACACAATGAAACTCTTCATGTGTTTGGTTGTCCTCTTATCACAAATTGTTTTCATTTGAAGGAAGGGATAAAGTTTTTGGGATGCTCTAAGAAGTGCAATCCATTCATATTTTTTCTTAAAAATAATATCAAGGAGCAGTTTGTACCAAAGACACTGCTGTGTATGTGAGATACCACCTCAGTTTCGAACGTGCAATCTTAAGGATTATCTTTGAGTAGCCTGTTCCTGCAAGCCCCAAGAGTTCGAGTTCAAAAGAGCTGGGGAAAAGCAGGGAATGTTTATTATGTTTTAGTCATAACATGGTATTTGTATTGCCTGGAATACTGCCCTTAATTTCACATTGGTTTAGATTGTGTACCTTACAATAACACTTTGCTTCTGAAGAAATGAGTAGATACTTCTATTTTGAGCCACAGTCTCCCTGGTGCCCTGGTCTGTGTTTATTCAGTAGTGTAATGGGCTGGAAAAATAGGTGGGAACCAGGGATATAAACTGTGTTTAGGGAAGCACCTAAATTCATTCTTTCTGAAATGTCAGTTTTTACTATCAGAGATTTGGCAAACCAGCCTGAAGATAAGTAAGGAGAAATATTTAGTCATTTCATGCATCTGTACTGACAACTTGCTTTCCATCCAAACTCAAAACTCACCTCTACAGCTTCAGCCATCCCAGAGGAATTGCACCCCTTTCCTTTTAAAAATCCTGTCCAGGTCACTCCTGTGATCTGCAGGGATGCCCCCAAATTGGGGACATTTCTCTGGCTGTTCAGCCCTGGGAAGGAAGGCTTGTACAGAACTTGAACCACCAGGTGATCAATTAAAAAACTGAAGGATCTTCTAATATGAGATGTTGAGGAGCTGATTGTTTGGATGGGGCACTTGGCAGAGAGAATTCAGGTTGGGTGTTTTCCAGTTTGCTGCTTTTATTGCAGAGCAGCACAATTTTATTTGTGGTCTCTTTTTCAGTTTGTGCTTTGGGGTCACATGTGCTCCTGTAGGTAAAGTCCAAGTTCGATTTAGAATATGAGACCCACTTGCCTGCTTTATTGTACCTCATCCATCATGGGGAATCCAAGAAATCCCTGAAGATGTAAAAATCTAGTCTGAATTTCTCATACTTGTAGGGCACTGCTGGTTTATATCTTTTGTGTTGTTTTGGTTTGCCTTTTTTTGTGGGAAAGAAAATAAGAAATTACGTTTTTTCTGGCAAGAAACTAACCCACAGCCATAGAATTATTTTATTATGACATCTGAATAATGTAGGTTTTCTTTTCTTTAATCATCTAAGGCTAATGTCACAGACATTTTGATTATCCTGTGTGCTCCTTGGGATTCTTCTACTCCAATTTCAGTTATAAGTTCGACAGGGGTGCAACAATCCTACCATGTGATGAACTGTGAATCTTAAATAAGGAAAGTTTTGCTTGTGGGGTGAAGAAAGATAATTTCACTTTATAGGAAATATGCTGATAGTTCAGCAAAATTAAGGTTACAAAGAGAAGTCGTGCTAATATGAGATGGACTATGGAGCAGGAAAAATAATAGGCATTTGGCAGCCTCTTCTGCTTAGTTACATGGGTTGGTGTATGGATTTGCAGATCATAGAACAGCATTTTCAGCTGTGCTTCATTTCTGGACATCCCAATAACCTTAACTTTAGAAATAGGATAGTGAAAAAAAGTAAAAACCTATCAATTTTGTACCTCACTTGAGTGTTCCTTCAGGCTTTTTTTTTGTTATTTTATTAGTCTTTCGTTTTCAGGGATACTAATTGATTTAACTGCATTTTCACGTGGGACAGTTTATTCCACTCCCAGAGTAAAGATGTAAGAAAAGAAAAATTAAATTTTGTTGCTAACTAAACAGTCTTACACCACAGCTAGGTGTGGCCTTCCTGTTCCTTTGTGTTCCTCTTTTTTCAGGTGTTTTTAAATTTCCCCCCAGATTTGCTTGTTTGTTACTGACCTCTCCACCTGCTCCAAACATGGGGCTGTGGGGTTGTTCCCAGTGTCCAACTCCTTCGCTTCCTCTCGCTGTGTCAGAGCCAAGCCGTGAGATTGAGGATCTGGGATGCTCTGAAGGTTTGGTAGATTTAAAGTTGATCATTGTGATTTAATCACTTGTTGGTGATTAGTTTTTACCTCACCTGCAATGTTGGTCTATCCCTGGAACGTACAGCTTAGTTATTGAATCCCAGAATGGGTTGGAAAGAGCATTCAAAGCCCCTCTCGTTCCAACCCCCTGCTTTGGGCTGGAACATTTCCCACTAGACCAAGTTGCTCCAAGCTCCATCCAGCCTGGCCTTGAACATTTCCTAGGATGGGGCATCCCCAGCTTCTCTGGGTAGGGTTGTTCCAGTGCCTCACCACCCTCACAGTAAAGAATTCCTTATCAGTGTCTGATGTAACCCTGCCCTCTGTCAGTTTAAAGCCATTCATTCCTTATGGGCCTTGGTAAAAAGTCTATCCTTGTTCTTCTTACAGACTCCAAAAGGGGCTTAGATAGGCACTGGAAGGCTGCAGTGTAGTCTTCCCTGGAGTTTTCCCTTCTCCGAGCTGACCACCAGGCTCCATGCAACCGAGAAAAAGATGGATAACGAGAGCGCTTGGTGTCCCGAGGCTGACAGAGCGGGGTGTAGGAGTGATGCTCTGCAAGGGCGCGGGTGTGGAAGGAAACGGGCTCTCGGTGTATCTGCCGTGCTCTGAAATCAGAGGAGTTGAACTTTTTCCTTTGTACTTCTGGCTGCCGGGCAGGGCAGGAGCGGAGGACAGACGTATGCCTGCCTTCCCCGCGCAGCTCCGGTCGCGGAGCGAGCTCTCGGTGCCGCGGGGGATCCGCTCCCGCCGGTGCCGGGCCG
>VZTH01015299.1:3198-16006 GCA_013397815.1 Aleadryas rufinucha | reverse complement strand
GATATTTCTGTCCAATCAGTCTAAATCACCTTGCTGCAGAATATGGAGGTGTAGAAGGAGGAGAAAGAAGCCTGGAAAACAACAACTGTCCTCCATCTTGGCTTTTTTAGCTACTGTCTATTCACTACATAAACAATCCTAAAATCTCCAGATTTTTCACTCTGGGACATCACCACAAACTGCTCTGACATTCAGTTCAAACCATCTTAGATTCAAAAGTTTCCCAAAGAGTTGGCAGCTTCCTCCATGGATAGAGATCAAAATACACCCTGTCCAGGGGGGTCACACGGCTCAAAACAGGCAGAGGAATGTCCTCTGCATTTTGGATATCAACACCCCTGGATCCCTGGCAGTGTCCAAGGCCAGGTTGGACTTCGGGGCTTGGAGCAGCCTGGGACAGTGGAAGGTGTCCCTGCCATGGCAGGAGGTGGAATTTTGGATCTTTAAAGTCCCTTCCAACTCAAACCATTCTGGGATCCTGTGATTCCATGAAAAGACCAATGCTGGGAGCTGGCTGCTCCTCTCAGTGCCACCTTTGTCTGGTGGCTGTAGACTTCACATCCTTGTGCTGCAGTCCAGTTTGTGTTGCAGAGCAGCTCCAGGTAGAAAGCCTCTTTTTCCTGGAGAGCTTTATGTAACTATGCTTTTTTCTCCCCATCGTCACCTTGATGTGTCGCTCTCGCTGCACAAAATTTATTCTGGGTTTGGTTGTTATTGCCGTGCTTTCATTTGTTCGAGGTGAGATTGGGAGATGATTGCTCAATGAAGAAAAAGCTCATCTTGTTAAGGAGATAGCTGGATGTGACGGCTCTCATTGTCAGTTTAAATCATTGTGCATTGCAAGTGCTTCTTCTGGCATTGTCTGATACAGCTGCTGTGTCAGAGGCAGTTTTTCATTACAGATAATAAGGTTCAGACTCTTTAAACATCACTCAAAACATAAAACACCACGAAGGCGAGGTAGAAAACAGCGTTTTCAGTGTTGCAGTGGTTACAAAAATACATAAAAATGTGGATTCCCTTATCAATTCCTCCCCGGGGTGTTTTATGTCGTTGCAGGCACTATCCTGGTTGACAACATGCTGATCAAAGGCACAGCAGGAGGGCCTGACCCCACCATCGAGCTCTCCCTGAAGGACAACGTGGATTACTGGGTGATCCTGGACCCCATCAAGCAGACCTTGTACCTGAACAGCACCGGCCGGGTGCTGGACAGAGACGTAAGTTTGGGCTCGGTTTTCTCCCCAGAGACATTCATTTCTAATTAACCATACACACAGGTCCTGCTGGAACAGAATTCCTGCATCTGTCTTGTCCACAGGTGGATGTGAACAGAGTTAATCCCATCCTTTTTTAGGATTTTTTGGGAGCACACAGGACTGTACGTGCAAATATTATTGTGGACGAACACAACAACACAGACCAAACAAATTGATGTGAGGGTTTTGTGTCTGACCAAACTTGACTCGTTTGTTGAATTAAATTCTGATTCTGGTTTGCTGACTGGAAGAAGTGCTGCTCACCCCGTGCCCTGTGACATTTATTAGCAGCCTGCTTTTCCTGTGTACACTGAATTATGAGCTGTGAGAGAGGGCAAAGGAGTCGTCACTGCCACAATTCACTCACAAAACTCGACAAGTTCCATCGAGAACGTGCTGCTTCAGATTCTTTTTTTAAGGCAGCCTAAAATTCCTTTGCTGTGCTCGTTCCTGATGGTGTTAAGGAAACATTGTCAGGGTAAGTTCGATTTTTATAAAAAGAAGGATGAAAAGCAAAAATAAATAGGAGTGTTCTCATCTAGGTTAATTTCATTGAAGAGAAAACACTCTAAAAATAGAAACATTTCCTCACAGTGTTGCAACTTTGCAACAGAACCTGAAAGTAAAATTGACTTCCAAGTGCTTTAATCAATATGGCAGGAACGCTGTAAAATTCAGGAGTTCTCCTTGGAGTGCAGGGAAGTTTGTTTTGTATCAGCTTGATTGATTAATTTGTCTTCCCCATGTGTTTTGAGAGAAATTCATAAGTACCAAAAACAACATGCAAATTCCTCCTCATTTCCATTTGCTGGTGAAAGGCACTAATTGAATTCAGCTGTTCTTAATTTTGTTTCAAATCACAAACTGATTTCCCGTGCAAAGCACGAAGCGTGGCAGAGTGGTCATGGTGGCAGATGACTTCCTGGAAAAGAGCTGGCACTTCCTCCAGTGCCAGTCAGCAGCTGCTAAAACAGCTTTGGCCTCTCAGGTTTAATTTTAAGCCAGAGCAAAAAATGAGAGCCTACAATGGGAGGCAAGGCTGGAGAACCACTCGTAAGAAATGTAGGGTCCATCCTTATCACCCCACACCCATCCATAGGGAGTTAGGAGCCAAAATCCCTGCTGGATCAGTGCTAATTCTTCTTTTTGAGGCCATTTATTGGCACTTTTTTGTCACCTGGACGTGAATCGAAGTCGATGCTTTACCCAAAGAACCTCATCAGGTTATTTGAGTTTCAATATTAGTCACAGTCTAAACCAGTTCCCATTATTGTGCATTCCCAGACACTTTACAGGGATGTTCTTTGCCTGAAGTAGACTCAAGTTCCCAGGAAACAAGTGAAGTGTGTGCATTTCTTAATTAAATGCAGGTAATAATGTGTTTACATTGGTATTTAAGGTATTGCTTCCTCCTTTTTTTACAATGAACTGGAACTCTTGTTATCCCTAATGCTGCATCAAATCATTCATCTGTGGCTATTGAAGTTTGGTGGGCTATGAGAAGAAAATCTGGGCTCTGAAGTGATGTGGATTTTGGGTGTGATGCCCCCTGTGCCTCTCTTGCATGGCCTCAGGGAATTGCTGTCACTTACAACCCAAAGAAAACGAGAGCAACCCTCAAACCCTGCAGGGACTGAGTAAAAACATGAAATGTGTGTCATGGGCTTCCTTATTAGGGCTGTTTGGGGACATGGGCTAGTGCTGGCTGGACTCCGTGGTCTTGGAAGTCTTTTCCAACCTTATGGATTCTCCTAAAGGATATTTCCAGCCTTCAGAACCAGGGCTGTGCTACCCCAACACAGAACCATGCAGTGGGGGGGGGTCTCTTTTTGTTAACAAAAAACCCCCAACCTATTTTTCTCGTCTTTCAACTTAAATCCACGTGAAACTCGGCAGTACCAATGAAATTGGGAGTTTTATTAAGCTGAACCTTCAGATTCGGTTTTTTATTACAGAGCAAAAATTGGAGTTTCTGATTCACAAATGATCGTGTTCCATGTATTTGGATACTCTTCCCATTTTTCTCTCCCTGCTGATTCAGTCACCCTCATCCTGTCCTGTTTTTATTTATTGCCTTCCCTGACAGCAAATCTTCCCAGATTTCATTGATTGTTACTAAGAATGGCAGTGTGTTTTCCAAATAAAATCAGGCAAAAAGAAAATTCCAGATTTTTCTTCCAAAACTTTTTTAAGTGCTTAGGAAGAATGACCAGTGATAAATCAGAACTGAAGGTGCAGGGAGCTGCTGAAAGGTGCTGGGATGGTTTGTCCCTGGGTGCATAAACAATATGCACCACTGTTTATTTCCATATTTTTGTAAATCCAGAATATCAAATATTTATCAAATATCTGTCATTTCAAATAATTACATTATTCTTGGGCTTGGCTAATAAATCCAGATATACTCAGTAGTGACTGCAGCTTATTAAAGGCAGCCTAAAAACTCTTGGATCATACTCAGATGAGCAGTAAAAGCCATTCCAGCTTAAATTTCTTTGTCCATTCATCAATTTGGGAGTTACTTTGATTTGAGCATTGCTGTGTTCACTGCAGTGAGAACAACAGGATTTTCTACACTGAAAGTTGTTTCTGGATTATTTGCAAATGTAAGTGGTAGCAAATGTGATTTATTTCGGACTTGACCTTTCCATTCAAGACAAGAAAAGAAACAAGAAAGACTTTGGGGTGAGTCCAGAGGAGGCCACGGAGCTGCTCCAGGGCTGGAGCCCCTCTGCTCTGGAGCCAGGCTGGGAGAGCTGGGGGAGCTCACCTGGAGAGGAGAAGGCTCCAGGGAGAGCTCAGAGCCCCTTCCAGGGCCTAAAGGGGCTCCAGGAGAGCTGGAGAGGGACTGGGGACAAGGGATGGAGGGACAGGACACAGGGAATGGCTTCCCAGTGCCAGAGGGCAGGGCTGGATGGGATATTGGGAAGGAATTGTTCCCTGGGAGGGTGGGCAGGCCCTGGCACAGGGTGCCCAGAGAAGCTGTGGCTGCCCCTGGATCCCTGGCAGTGTCCAAGGCCAGGTTGGGTGAGGCTTGGAGCAGCCTGGGACAGTGGAAGGTGTCCCTGCCATGGCAGGGGGTGGAACGAGATGATCTCGAAGGTCCCTTCCCACCCAAACCCTTCTGGTATCCAATGAATTCCAATAACAAGAAACCAAAGGCTCAAACAGGAGACATTTTCTGGGTCCCTCAGTCACAATTTCTTTCTCCTTGCAGCCGCCAGTGTCCATCCAGTCCATCGTGGTGCAGGTGCAGTGCGTGAACAAGAAGGTCGGCACCGTCATCAACCACGAGGTTCGGATCGTGGTGCGGGACCGCAACGACAACTCCCCGCGCTTCCAGCAGCAGCGCTACCACGTGGCCGTCAACGAGGTCAGAGCTGCCTGCTTCTCCTCCTCCTCCTTTGGGTGGGCTCGCTGTGAATTCCAGCTTTTACTGCCTCTCCTTTGAAAACCCCAAAAAATCCCGTTGTTTTCAAATCCCTGGCATTTGTGCCGCTCCAGAAAAGCTCATCATTTCAGCAGGGTTCAGTTTTCAGCATCACATCCTGCTTTTCCATAAGGAATATAAAGAGCAGCACATTTTTCACCAGGAATATTGCAGAAGACACCCAAATCTTAAACAGTGTCTTCATGAAAGAAGGGTTGATTTCTGTTAAATTTAAGCACTTTTAACAACAAACCTGGAAGTAAAACAACAATATGTATGAAGAAAAGAAAGTAAAAAACCAGTGTAAAAAGGTTTATTAACACTGTTGAATCTTGGCAAAGTGCAGGTTGCTGTTGCTCTGTATTAAATGATTCCTGGGAAATGAATTATTTTATTTTATATTATTTATTACAATCAATTTTTTTGGAATAGAGAGCTGTGGATTGGACTTCGCTGTGTTACTTGAAGGAAAAAAATCATTTCTTTCTTGAGCTGGTACAACTTCATTTCACTTTCCAGTGAAGTTTTTCATTCTGTTAAAGATTGAATAATCTGCCAATAAGCAGTACAAAAAGTCTGTGTTTTCAGGGTTAGCATCTCAGGGCTTTAATAATGAGTAGAAACAGGACTTACATGAAGTAATGGAAATATGTGGGCTGAAATTCTGTGGAAAATGGAAAGATGGGTCAGTTTGGGCAGGTGAAGACTGAAAGAAGGAGAGTTACACTTAAAAAATAAATGATGTTAAATAAGCAGCCTGGTGGGGTTTGCTTTGTGGGGTGGAGGTTTGTGAAAGAGCTCAACTGCTTTGACTGTAATAGAATTGATTTGAAGAAATTTCCTATTTTGTTGTGTTTTGGAGCTTCAGCTTTTCAATGTGTCCCTGTGTTGCCTCTGGTCTCCCTGACCAGACATGTGCAGGACAGCTCATTGCCCTGGGAAAAGGATGGGACATTGATGAGTTTGGACCTAATGAACCCAAAAGTGTAGAGGAAAAACCCCCCAAATCCACACATTATGTTGGACCTGCAACTGAGATAAGGATAAACAAAAGGTTTTTCAAACTTCTGGGTTTTAAATTAAAAACAATTCCCTTCAGAAAAAAAGTTTTGGCGACTCAGTTGCCAGTGTGACTTCCCTCAGGAATTTGGGAGCACCAGGGAAGTCCTCCATGGGCTTGTTTGTGCCTTTCAAACCGGCCTTTATGTGGCTGTGGAATTCCTCTGTTTTTACAGACCCAGTGCAGGAACGTTTCTGGTCTGGGGTAAAGGCAGCATCGACACCAGTCTGAAGTGCCTGTGTGGGCTGCGCTGCAGGGCCCCCATGACTTCCACAACCTGCATCGTTTTTGCAGTAAAACCCAAGGCTGGGGGTGTGGCAGTGCTGAGGAAACAAGGATTTTCCCTAATTAGGGAGAAGTCCAAAAGGCAGAGTGCAAAATGCAGCATTCCCAATTATTTGTGTTCAGAAACTGAGCAACGTTCTGAGGACACCGAGCATTTATGGGAGTTACTGCTGGGCAAAATGCACTGTTGCTCTTTCCACCAGCTGCACCCTGATTTAATTAATTTCTTCCTTTCATTTTATCTCTGTTCCATGGATAACATCTGACATGGCACCACTGTGCCCTTGAGCAGCACCCAGTGAGTTCATGCTCTCATTAATTAATTAACAAAAAAATAATTCACGAAGCATCTCAGGCTCTCTCAAAGGTTTTAATGAGTGATTAAATGTTTTAATGCTCGCTTATTCTGCTCATAATTGGTGCTGCCTCTGGTGAATTTAGCAACAGGAATGCACTGGGATGAAAGGTTCATGCTTCATTTTTGCTTCTGTTTTCAGGTTGCTTGTAAACCAAAAAGTTCAGAAATTTCTCTTCTGTAAGGAACATAACTCCAAGGAGAAGTAGATTTTATATATTTTGGAGAAATGGAATGTTTGTTACGTCCAACAGTTGTCTTCATATTTGAACTGTCCCCAACATATTAAGATGAGTTTGTCAGAGAAGCTGAGGGTACTTGTAAATAGCACCATAAATCCTGGTTTCACTTGTGGTTTCCATTTGCACAGAAAAAGGCATGGTTTTAAAGTAAGCCTGGATTTTTCCAGAAGGCTTAGAATGAGATGGATGTG
This sequence comes from Aleadryas rufinucha, assembly GCA_013397815.1. Lineage (NCBI taxonomy): Eukaryota > Metazoa > Chordata > Aves > Passeriformes > Aleadryas > Aleadryas rufinucha. The sequence goes on along the minus strand of VZTH01015299.1, from coordinate 9,184 downwards.
GTAGTGTCTGTTCAGTTTTGTACCAAAAGGAATCTTGGTTTTTTTACACTTGGGATCACTCTGTCCTGAGTTAGACTAAAAGCTCCCTTAATCCAGGGTGTTTCCTTTGCCAGTGGCCTGGCAGGTGCTCTAGGAAAAGCACAAGGATTGGGGAAAATGCAGCAGTGCTTCCCTAATGAATTACCTGTAAAATCCTGTATGGAGCAGCTTCAGACCAATTCCGTCTTTCCCAGCTGCTCGTGGACATGGATGTGCTGGTCCCTCCTTTCCTTCCTTACTCCAGGTGTTCTGTGGCCTTTTTTTCCAGCATCTTGTGCCGTAATTTCTCACTCTACTGCTTCAAACATCTTCATCTGGACCCTCAGAACCCTGAGACATCTCAAGACATAAAGGGTGTCTGTGGACTATTCTGCCCATTGTCCAACAGTCCTTAGGGATTTAAGTGTTTCCTTCCATCATTCCCACACTTGTACCTATAGAAGACCCTTGGGTAAAGGTGATCCCAAATTAAAATATGCAGAGAAATCCGTGTGAGTGGTTTGAAAATGTGGCTTTTGCAGCTAAGAATCCAAATCACCATTACGTGTTTATTGAGGAAATACTTTTTTTTTTCAGGATTTTAATTCTTCTGTTAAAAGTATGGACTTGTCACAGGGAGCTGGGCTTGTCCTCATCAGGGTTGATGGAGGCTGGAATGTTTGTCAGATGAGGTGGCTCGGCTGGGAGTGGCAGTGCTGGGATTCCTATTAAGTTACAAATAAAACCGATTTTTTTAAAGTCCTAGTTGAAAACAGAGTTTAGGTTTCCCCACCATTTAGGAGCGAGTTTTCCTTTTCCCTTCCTAACGCTTTTTACAAGTCCAAGTATCTCAGCCAGCTCCAACTGCTCTCCACAGCATTAGGAATCTCCTCATGGAAGTACAAAAAAAGTGAAGGTTGATGTCACCATTTTTATGATAATGAGAAATCCTCTGCAGAGTTATTCCCTTGCTTTTTTTTTTGCATGACATATTTTTATTTATATGAAAATATCACATCATTATTCAGTTAGGAAAAACTCCTGACAGTGACATTAGCCTGGGGCTATCTTTGACCATATTTGTGGCTTGAAGATTTGAGTTATTGCTGTATTAAACCAAAGTTCTGCATCTGGGTTAAAATTCACAAGAATTATGCAGCTCAGTTAATATTCCACAGGCAAATCTATAGCACTGCCACAAGGGGTTTGAATTTATGAAGCCTAATACAGGGATTAGGAAGTAAAATCTTGTACTGCTGAGGCCCAGTGGTGGTGTCTGTGTTTTGTGTTAAACACAACTTATCTGGATCATTTTTATCTGAGCTAAATACAGCTCCAATTCTGCATTGCCTGGGCTTTATCAAACTGACTTCCTTTGGTCTTAGTTTTTCACTTTCCTGAGTCCTACAGGGAAAGTCAGGAGCATTTAATAGCAGGTTCTGTTTGGAAGTGGAGGTGGAGTCCCTGGAACACTGTTGAAGCCAGTATTTATTAAATGTACGTAACCTTAGAGCTGCTTGTAACCCACAGTTTTAGGGTTGGTTTGTTTATTGGGTTTGGGACTTTTTTTCCTCCTTTAATTTGGCAGAGATGGGAATTCTTTGCGAAATAAGTGCCTTTCTTGAACTTCAGCATCTCAAAACTTCGGGCTTGGGCTGTTGAGAATTGGAACTTGTGCTGAATTTTCATTTCTTGTGTAATTATTCCTCTCTTTTTCCTTGTGGTATCGAAATAATTAATCTCTGCAGGTAGACATCATCAAAAGAGCGTTAGCTCAGGATGATTAACTGTAAATCTTGCTTTGCTCTGCTCTTTGGGGCCACTCTGAAAAATTATTCATTTTTAACTTAGTAAATAGGCAATAATAGGGAAATTTATTTTCCAAATGTTTTATGGAAGAGTTGAACGTTCCTGTCTGCAGCTCGACTTCTAATAGCCATTAATCACGCTGAAGGAAGTTTTTAAGCGCTACTGCTGTAGACTGTGGAAGAAGAAGATTTATTGTGTGCATCTCCTCTCCATTTGTTTAATTGCATTCTTTTTGGAATCTTCCTTCTTTCTTGTCATCATGGTTCTTTTCCACTGGACTGAGTTCCCACGGAGATGATTTTCCTCAGGCTGTCGCTGGCACTCCTGGAATTGTTCCTTTGCAATTCCTAACGTTTTGTTTTGCATAAGGCAAAGCACTCAGCGTGGTTAAACCCTTTGACACAACTTCAGGCCCTTTCCCTAGGAGATACCAAAGGTTCCTATGGAGAAACAAAATTCCACTCTTTCAGTGAAGGACTTTTTCCTAATATCCAACCTGAGCACAGCCTGAGGCCATTTCCCCTTGTCCTGTCCCTGTTCCCTGCCAGCACAGCCCGACCCCCCCCGGCTGCCCCCTCCTGTCAGGGACTTGTGCAGAGCCACAAGGTCCCCCCTGAGCCTCCTTTGCTCCAGGCTAAAGTTGCATTTTATTGGGGCAACTGAGTTCCTCCGTGTTGCTCCGACAAGGAAGTGACAGCAGTCTCTCAGAAATCCCTCCCAAACGGTGGGAAAATGCATTATGGCTGCCTAACGGGAAATACCAGAGTAAAAATCAGCACCACGCTGACATCTCTGTGTACAAATTTTGTGTGGCTTGGGATGCTGAGGGCCTCTCCCACACGATTGGAAGTGGATTTGAAGTATCAAGTTAAGTGCTCATCTGAATTTTTCTAAAGGCTGCAGGAATCTCTGATGTGAGATCTTGGGCAGGCTGGAAATCCCAGAATCCTGGAATATCCTGAGCTGGGAGGGACCCACCAGGGATCATGGATCCAGCTCCTGGCCCTGCACAGACACCCCAACAACCCCACCCTGGGCATCCCTGAGAGCGGTGTCCAAACACTGCTGGAGCTCTGTCATCAAGGAGTGGAGAGGATTTTTTCCCCAGTGTTCTTTTCTGGTATCATTTGTGTTGCATGAAAGAAAGATAAAATGGAAACGTCTGTGTCCTGAAGGCCTGCACATCTGCAGTCAGTTTTTCTGGGTGTAATACATCAAATGCAAGACTAGCTTTTGACTTTGACTGTTAGAGCATGGAGCTGGAGTTCTGGTGTTCACTGATGTGTAATTTTTGCAACTGTCTCCTTTGTAATCACTTAATAATGGGCTTTGCAGAGCTGGAGCCTTTTTATGTTGGCCACTATTTATGGGCACCCTGTCGGAATGGGCTGGTGGGAGCTGTGCCAGCAGCTCCAGGGTGTCTGTCAGCTCCTGGGCTGCTTGCATGGGACAGCATTTTTACAACATTTAATAGTGTTAAATATAAGGGTTGGTGTTTTTTTTTTTAATATGGGATGTCATCTGCAGTACAGTGTCCAGCTCTGGGATTCCCAACACAAGAAATACGTGGATGTGTTGGAATGAGTCCAGAGGAGGCCATGGAGGGGCTGGAGCCAGGCTGGGAGAGCTGGGGGTGCTCACCTGGAGAGGAGAAGGCTCCAGGGACACCTCAGAGCCCCTTGCAGGGCCTAAAGGGGCTCCAGGAGAGCTGGAGAGGGACTGGGGACAAGGGCTGGAGGGACAGGACACAGGGAATGGCTTCCCACTGCCAGAGGGCAGGGATGGATGGGATATTGGGAAGGAATTGTTCCCTGGGAGGGTGGGCAGGCCCTGGCACAGGGTGCCCAGAGAAGCTGTGGCTGCCCCTGGATCCCTGGCAGTGCCCAAGGCCAGGCTGGACATTGGGGCTTGGAGCAGCCTGGGACAGTGGGAGGTGTCCCTGCCCATGGCAGGGGTGGGATCAGATGACCCTTAATGTCCCTTCCAGCCCAAACTGTTCTGGGATTCTACATGTCTGATGTCTCCAGAGCTGCCCCTCTCTGCTCCATATGGGAGCACCGGGACTTTTTCCTGTCTGAGCAGCAGAAACCTGGGAGATTTCCATCACATGCCACCCCATGACCAGCCAGGACAGTGCCTGGCTCTTTCCACTAATGAGCACATTGTTTAAGCAGGGATTAATTGGTTAAACTCTCTTATTTTGAGTTACGGGGTGTCAGTGCCCAGGCAGGGCCTGAGGGGTCTCTGTCAGGAGAGGTGGGAGCTGCCCTGGGCTGAGGAATCCACAGGCTCCAGCACTGGGAACATCCCAGCCCTCAGCCAGCCCCACGGTGCCTCAGGAAAACGGGGTCAAGAGAGGGGAAAAGTGGGTAAAGAGAGGGGAAAATGGGGTTAACAGAGGGGAAAATGGGGTTAAGAGAGAGGAGCGGTCCATGTGGCAGCAAGGAATGAGGAGAAAATAGTGAGGAGGAGAGGAGTTGGCAGTGAAGAAGTGACGCTGAGCCTGGGCCAGGGGCTGGGAGAGGGGACAGTGCTGGTTTGTGTCCCTCTGTCCCCATCCCAGGGTATTTGTTGCAGGCAGGATGTTAAATCCATGTTCCCCATGGCCTCTGCCCTGCCTGTGTGGGCAGTGGGTGCCTGGTCTCCCTCTTTTCCCTCAGGAACACTGGATTTTCCTCTCCTGAGCTGCTGAGGAGGCTGCAAGGGGGTGCCTGAGTGGGCATCAAGGAGCAGCCCATCCGCAGCGGTGGGAAAAGCCCCTGGCAACCCTCCTGGAACTTTTCCCAACTGGTTTTTACATTACTTTGGTCTTCTGTCCCCTTCTGCCCCCCACACATCCCAGCCCATGAGGGTGCACTCAGCTTCCTACACCCACGTGTGGCACTTCTGCTGCCTGTTCCGGGAGTAAAAAAGTCAAGTTTGTCGCAAAATGTGAACATAAAGAGTTGTGGGGTAAGTGTGGGTAGTGGTGGGATTGTAAATTAAACCCCACTTGTTTTACCATAAAAAGGCTTCGAATTGGTGGGTTTTATTTCAAAGATTCAGTATTCTCAGCCCTGAAAATGTTTCCCAGAGAGCTCTGCTAACCATTGCACCCTAAATTAGCAGCTTTAGAAATAAAAAGGAACTCGGAGTGCAGGAGGAAACGGGGAGTTCAGCCTTTGCTTTATGGTGAGCACTACAAAATAGGAACGTGAAATAACATCCACATCTGCACCAACAGCTGGAATGACTCTGTCCTTTGCCCCTGCTCTTCTTCCAACACTTCAAACCTTTTTAGGCCCTCTGGGTTTAAATATGTGCAGCAACTTCGTGTAAATGCTGGAGGAAAGAAGAGGGGCCAGTGGGACTCTGGGAATTTAAGGGCCACAAATTTGGGGGTGATGAGAGCAGCAGGGAGCAAGGGCTGTGCTGATTCCACGAGTGTTTGTTCACTTGTTTTGCACTTTCAGGTTGATTACTCGCAAAGTTTCCTGAATATTAAAATTCAGAAACGATGACTCCCAAGAAATCTTCTGTCCTTGCTCTCAATGGGCCTTGATTTCGTGCTATTTATCTGCACGAGGATAATTATAAATTGATTCATTTTCAAAGCATCATTTAATGGGTATTCAATTGCTGCCAACACAATATTGGAGCAACAGAATCACTCTTGTGTTTGTTCAAAGCCATGAAGCTCTCTGGGTGTTTGTGTTTGCATGTAACAATATTAATCTGGCTCTGTTCACGTTGCCATGAAGACGCTGTCAAATAAGTTCTGTTTACATTTGCAGCTCGTCCTTGTTTTCCTTCCTGAGTCTGAAAAAGGAGCTTTTATTGGGTTTAATCTATATTTATTTCATGGGTTCTTTCAGTTTTAAAGAGTGTTTTTCTCATCNTATATTTATATTTATATTTATATGACATGAAGTAGCAAATGAACAAGAGGTTGCTGTTGGACATAAAGAAATGTTTTCCTTCATGTCGAGTATCCTCTCTGCCCATGAGCCCTGTAACCACAGATGAACTTCCCTCTCATTGCCTCGCTGTCAGCAGCTGGGTTATTGCACTTTCATTAATGCCCAGAGAAGTTGTGTTATCCCATCCCTGGCAGTGTCCAAGGCCAGGCTGGACAGGGCTTGGAGCAGCCTGGGACAGTGGAAGGTGTCCCTGCCCATGG
>VZTH01015296.1:0-78582 GCA_013397815.1 Aleadryas rufinucha | reverse complement strand
TTACAGCCTCTCCCATTTGTCAGTCCAGCTGTACCACATCAGGCTGCATTTGGTGAGGGTAATGCACACACCAATGCCATTGGGCACGTGCCAAAGCTCCCAGGACCCCATTCCCTGGAATGGACCCATTCAAGCAGCAAGTTGAACACTGGCAGACCATGACCTGCCTGACAAAGCTGGGTACTCCTGATATCACTTGCAGCCAGGGCTTTCTCCTGACCTTACCCATTGCTGCTGCTCCCCAGGAGTGTCTATGTGCAACACCTCCACCCCACTCATCCATGGACTGCACCTCTGAAATGCCAAACCTCCAAGCCAAGAGAGATCTTCTCACCCTATTTGTCCAGCATCCAACACAATATGGCCTGAATCCAGGGCCTTCTTATAGAAAACAATTAATTATAACAACAGCAATAGTAATAACACAGATTTAAGTTCAGGCAACTCAGAGCTGCAATGGTCCTATTGCCAGCAGCAGAATAACAGAATCAACTGGGTGCCCTTTTCCAATCTGGTGCAGCTCCCCAGTTCCTCCCCCAGCTGGGGCTGCTGCTGGATGTTGTTTGATGTGTTCTGGCAGACGTACATTTTTCCAGGCTTTCCACTGCCAAGGTCTGGGTGAGAGCTGCGGCAGCACTGGTGGAAGCACCCGATAGCAGCCCTCCCCCTCAGCACGGAGCATGTTTCTTCTCTACCCTTGAGGGGTGTGATAAGCCTTTACAGGGGGCTTTAAATCACTTTGTGGAGGATGCATAAAGGCAGAGGAATGTTACTACAGCTCAGAGAGATCAAAGTGCTGCCTCGCCGTCGTGTAGCGAGCGCACTGACAGGATGGGGATGTGGAGAAACTGCCACAAAAACACTGCTTTTGGTGCTCATGGAGACTATGAAAACAGGCATCTGATGCAATTTTATGTGTGGGTATTAACTACCTTAGTAAAATGCCACAACACATAAGAAAACAAAGGGGTTTTCTTCTGATAATACCTTAGAAAGAGTTAGGACTGACACAAAAACTTTGAGGAACGCTGCAACACATGGTCATACCTTCATCCCTTATGTACAATGAGCTCAGTGACAGAATTTACCAAACCATAGAGAATCTTGCCCCACAGTGTACATTATTTTAATGTATCCTGTTAAGAAAAATCAAGGTCATAGTGAGAATAAAGGTAGCTAAAGTTTCTATGGTAACAGTTACTAGGATGCAGTTGCCAAAGGTGCTTTCTTGTTGTTCCTGAAGTAGATTTACTGGCTGCTTTTCCTTCCTGTTCACTAGTCTTTTTTGGTAATATCAGTACAGACATGATGCAAATGTGCTTTCATTGTCAGTATGATCTTGTAGACTATTCCTGCCCATGAGCTGAATATACAGGACATATCATGTGTAAGGGGAAAAAAAAAAAATTAAGCAGTCTGACCTTGAGATCCAAAGGGGACACAACTGACTTAAAACATGTACACTCTTCTGAAAAGCCAGCTCCTTGTTGTAATTGCAAGTGAAAAAGTGAAAAGAAAGAATTTAAGTTTCTCTTTCGTGTCTGCTTGTTTACTTTGTACATTGACAGCATCTTGTCTCTTTCTCTTAATGGACAAGTTTCCTTGCTGTTTCTATTGCTCAACCAAACCTTCAGGCAGGAGGAAAAGTAAAAACAGCAGCCTAAGCACAGCAGAAAAGCATCCCTATGAAATTACAGCAGGATGAAAGTGGAAATGCTTTAGAGCTGAAATGTATATTCCTTTCTCAGAGACAGATAATTCCATGCTGCTGCAGCCCCCACACAAGCCTTTACTCTGTGGGGAAGCAGGGGCTCTGCAGTGCTGGTCACTCACCAGAGTGAGTAGTTAAATGTCACAAACAAGGGACAAGCTGGAATTGCTCAGGAGGGTTGTTGTGGCCTGACAGGGATCTGCTCCACACCGGGAATCTGTTCTGGTGGTAGCAACAGGGCATTGCTGGTGTGCTTTAGCAGGATGCCTTGCTGGATCTGAACGTGGAACCAGGACTGCAGCTCGTCCTGAGAGTGATGCCATGATGCTTTTTTGCNGAATGCACCAAGGATCCTTAAAATAAATACCGAGGTAAAACCCCTTTTTCCGTTCTAACCATGTTTGGTTCTTGATTTTAAGACCAAGGATAGGCATCAAGAGCAAGGCCCTTGGAGCTCCCTCACTTCCTGCCTGGTGTTGCCCTTGTTCCATCGCCTGGGGCCAGGCACCAAGGGCTGCTTTGCTTTTGCTGTGGGTCCTTTGTTCTTGCTGTATGTCCTGGAGCACATCCTAAAGCACCACTTCCAGCTACCCTTCCTTTCCCAAGCTTTCCCTCTGTCACTATCACCACACTCATCTGTGGATTCATGGCAATTTTGCACTCCAGTGCCACTTTCATACAGTAGGGCAGATATATAGGATGGATGTATATATATATATATATATTCATAGGAAGTGTGTGGTGGTGCCTGCTATCACCTGCTGCTCTCCAGCCTTCACAAATCATGCTCCACTTGATGCTAGGACTTGATTTCACTAAGGTCAGAGCAGTTTCCACCTTCTGCTCCTACCTAAGGTCTCCCAAATATTTGATCGTTGCACTGGATCTTTACTGCACCTTCCTTGAGGCTGAAACAAGGTGTTCAGAATTGGATAAGCTATATACTGGGGATTAAACTGAAAAGCAAATTTACAGAATTTGTAATCCCTTTTTAAAATCAGACTATCTGAGCTTCCTCCATTTATTTTAAACAAATAAAATAGAAGAAAGAGAAACAAATTGTGTATATCCCAGTGCAGCCACATCCAATAGAACTACTAAATTTAACCTCAAAACGCATCTGAAAACATCTACAACTGCAAATACACTCCTGTTTTTGTTTTTGTTTTTGTTTTTGTTTTTGTTTTTGTTAAGAGAGCCTTACTCTTAGCACTGCTCCCAGTCTGACCAATCTGTGACACACAGAAGAATTTTTCTATCAGTGTAGTTTTCCAAATGTGCTTGCTGTAAAACACCAAGCACGTGTCACTTTGAGCCAAAGAATATCTTTGATCGCAATCATTTGATTTTCTCTCGTCTCCAAAAGTTATTTCTTATTTCCATTGTACTCTGTTCCTTGTAAACATAAAACAAATTGCTGCAATACATCAAGGGGGGAAATGCAGTCGGATAAACAAAATGAAAACAACACAAAAGTTCTGTTTGGTTAAATGAAGAAAAGTCAAATTTCAGATATCAAGAAGAAGGCTTCTGAGGCATCACATGGGAAATCCCAGAGACAGATTAGCCCTTGTGCAGCTAAGGAATATGCCATCTCCCTGACATTCCTACCACGTCCCTGCAGCATGGTTTTTAAAGTAGATTCTTGAGGTTGCTCGAGCTTATCTAAAAATGCAAATAAATGGTTTTTCCTTGCATCTGTCAGGTCAAGTAGTAGAGATATGTTTGCTGCAGCTGAGTGACATACATCTATTCAAATCCCTTCTGAACTGGAATCAATATTAGCTAGATCCATTACCGCCTGTTTTATTGGCAGCTTGGGTGCTTGTTCAGAAAACAGTCCCTCCTAGTAATGTAATAAAGCCCCCACCTTGGAGATAATTAGATTGCCTGTGATATAGAATCCACTGATGATCATTTCCCTGCTGATTTTGGCTTGCTACTCCAGCTCAGGTTGCAGTCTCCATCACTGCACACTCTTACATTAGACCACTCGAGTCTCATCACCTAACAACTGCCATAGCAGATTTATTTGGATTTTTTTTTTAACTCTTCCATAATAACAGCAACCAGACAAACCTCAGAGTGTCATTAACATGCTTTTAAAAATGCACTGAAATGGCTTTTTCAATTACCTCAAGATTTAATATCCTGGCCACAACACAGATATCCCTCACTCTAACAACAAGTCCTTCCAGGAGAGAACACATGACACCACCCTTCCCTGAATTTCCTTTGGGTCCTCAGTGTATCCCAGGGAATTCAAACTGGGAGCAAAAGCATGTTCCACAAATGCTATGGACACTCAGACATGGCCTTGCCAGCTGTCTTTCCTTACCACACCTTCCTGCTGCCTCGATGGGTTCCCGATTTAAGTGTCCTCGCTTGTCATGAATTTCATTACTAATAAATGAGGGAACCACAACCTCATGCATCTACTTCCTCTTAACTCCCCTCCCCTGATCCTGTGGTGCAACCTGCCCCAGAAGGTCCCAGGCAAGCAGATTTTGGTTTGCCATTGAACACTCTTGCTCTTGGCTTTGATCATCGAAGGGTGAGAGAAAACAAATCCACTCGTTAGATAGGTCAGCCTGTAAACGATGCTTTCCCTGTCCCAACAGGTGGGGATACAGGACTTTGCACATCCCCTGGGGCCTTAGGATCATCTTTCCAATTATCTTCATGCCTTTAAACAATGGGAGTGGATGACTAGCAGCAGCTCTGTGCAATGTATAGCAGGTGAGACAACACTTGTTAATTCTGAGCTAAAAAACCCAGTGTAAGTAGGGATATTTATTACCCATTTTTGGCCATTTAAACTCAAACCTTACCCAAGTGGTATTAAATACTTAACTAAAACAGCAAAAGGCTGAAGAAGAAAGAACTGAAGCATAAAGGGAAAGCTGGTTTCCCTTGATGTCACAAACACTGACAGTTTTGATGTATTTATCAAAACAAGTACAAGAACACTCGGTTTGAGGGTGTCATTTTCTTCCTCTTATACTCGAGAGCTGCAAGTTCTCCCCTGGCTGCTTCAGGCTGTAATTCTCTCACGGGCACAGTGCCTCCACCAGAGGTTTTCTCCAATCACGGCTTTTTGCTGACACGCTGCAATTTATTAACTTTCCTGGGAAGGAAAGAGGGCGGGTTTGTTCATATGCCTTGCTAGAAACTAACCCTTAAAACCACACAGGCTGCCAATATATAAATACTCCATGGATATTGGATTGGTATTTAACTTCCCACCAGCTGAACAATTCCAAAGCAGCAATAATCAACTCTTTCAGCATTGCCCATGAGCAGCAGCTTTCTGCCACCACAGCTCAGGTCATCAGTGAGAACAATGGATATTCCATGACACAAAAAGTATTGTTGCTGTGCAGAACACTCGTTTTTTCCCAATATCATTGCCTATTGGTTTGCAGAGGCTGAGGTTCACCAGCACAATGGAGATTGCCAAATCCAGGGATTCCCGGGAAACATCCCAATAGTCTTGGAGTTCTGCCTGAGCCTGGATAAACGCAACGTATTACAATCAACAAAGGGTTTAATTAATGGATGCTGACATTGTACCTCCAGAGGAACAAACAAAGGGGAAAGCATGGCCCTCTGCCCAAGGATGTTGGAGTCTAACTCAGCCTGGCAGTACGGATCAGACGCACCAGGCCTGCAGAGGGAAGGCTGACACTGAGCTTTCCCTTTGTCTCATGTCAATACCGATACAGGCAGTGGCAGCAGAAAGCAAAACGTCTCTCCCCAGGACCTCAGGGATTTTCTTGCCTTTTTGTCCACAAGCAAGCTGAGATTTTATCTTCCCTTCATCTCCCTGCTGCCTCTCTGCACACACATGCCTTTTGTCTCATTGAATTCTTCCCAAGTTAAACCCTATTTTTTTGCGGTCTTCCACATTTGGTTCTACCAGCTCAGAACATCTCCCTGCAGAAACACATCATCTCACCTCCTCCCTGCTCTTGGCCTAACACACCTATCTCCCTGGCTCAAATGCTCTCACATATTTGGCTCAAAAGCTCACCCATCCCACCACTCCAAGGTATTTTCCACCTTTTCCTACAACTCCTAACAGCCTTCAGTCTTTGCATGGCTTTTAATTTCCTCTGACCACACAAGATCCCATCTCTTTCCATCCTATCCGAACTCTTCCACTTCCATCAAGATCATGAGAAGCTGTCAAATAAAATCACATGCTCTGACAGTGTACTTGGACCCTGAGGATGGGATGCAGGAGGAACCATTGGCATCTATAGATGGCAGGGACATGAACAAAGTCCTTTATGCAGAGGATGTTAGTATGCCCCTGGATGTCTTCACTGTCTATACAATGAGAAAATGAAATACATAAAGTCTACAAACAAATCAAGTGCAAATGTAGATCACAACTCAAATCTGAGTACCTTCCCACCTCCAAAACACGCTATTTTTGGGACATTTGTTGATTTGTTTATCTTCCTTTGCCAAAAGCTAGGAATTCATCATCAGTTTAAATCCCTCCAGGTTTTCTGTTTCCATTCCTGTTTCATTTCCATTAAAATACTCTCCACTCAGCCAAAATGTTACTTAGTTTTCACTGGTTTTTTTTACCGAGAAGTTCAAGTGTATTGAAAAAGAACTGTAATAAGGCCCCTAAAGATTTTAAACCTGAATAAGTGACACGCAGAAACTTCTCTTCCCTGCAGTTGAGAAAATTGTATTACTATGCACAATATTGTCATTATCCTCTCTCCTATTATGCCTAGACACAAGGAAGTTGAAGTATCTACTTCATGCTGGTGAAAAGTGGACAGAACTAGAGGAAAATACAGCAAAAATAATAATAATAATAAAGGCAACAAAACCAGACCAGAAGTGAAGATATTTTTAAAGTACTTACCCAGCATCAGTGCTATTGCCACACAGTAACACATCTTCTGTACCATTCTTTATGAAATAGTTCACTGCAACAGAAATAGAGAAATGGCTTTTTAATAAACACATTCTGGGAATGATAACATTCAAAAATATCATCCGCCAGCCAGCATATTCAATTGGGACAGCAACTGAGAGATGAATGGTGTGGTTTTGCTTTGTTTTGCTAATTTTAACTTCTATAAATTGGAAAAATAAATATGTTTTTTCAAATCTCTGTAAGCACTTGCTGTTTGTATTCCGAATCTGACCAGTTGAATAAGGTGACAATGGGCTGTGGGCAATGTTTTTAGGAAATGCTATTCAGCCATGTCCCTCTCTGTTCAAACCAAGAACATTGTTACTAAATTCTGTAAATGTAATGAAACCAAACCATATGCCAGCCTGTAACTTTTAGTCTCTGCACTGATGAGACACATATTAATTGAGGTTTATGGTAGAAATTACTGACTCATAGGTTAAAAACGTAACCAGCTATAACTCAGAATGTAATAATATTAACAAAGCAGCCCACTCCCTCAGTCTGGTGGATTCTGCTCAGCACAGAAAACACATAGTATAAAGCAAAAGAAACAAAAATGCACCCTGTTAAAGATCAAACAAACAAGGAAGTATTCACAAAGACAAATATTTATCACTGTAGTCATCTGTAATGGCAGTGGAGAGAGACAGACACTTCTCAAGGGAGCCTCAGAGGAGCAAGCTAAGTTTAAGTGCTGTGGATCATTCCCAGGCTGACTACCAATAAGGCTCAAGGAAATTAGCATCTCCAGGCTAATGAGAGACTTTGCATACACACTTCTTCTTCCATCCCCAGCCAACCAAGTCTAACATTCAGGGTAACAGAACAGGAGGCCAACTTCTTCTCAAAAGGATAAGCAAAGCCTCTGTTCTGGAGGGAGTGTGAAGAAAAGGAGATGTTCTAAAGAGCATCTCTAAAACCTGGATGGTAACAGGGAAGAGCAGATAAAAGCATTGATCTAGAAACATAGTAAATGCAAAACAGAGGTGTGCAGCTCACTGAGGAGGGGTAAATAATCTGGTGTGCTTTGCTGCAGCGGAGAGGACGCGATCCCCTCTTGACTAAGACATGATGGTGGCAGCCTTGGCTTTGTGAGCAGAGGGGCCTCTGCAGATGCTGCTCACAAGAGGTTCTCCATTCCAGGCTAACCCTCTGTTGTGAAATGTTTTAAAAATCAAGAGTGACAGCTTATCCAGGCGGGCTATGCAGAGAATGCTCAATGGCTCAACCACCGAACAGATGTGCTGTGGCTTTCTCCGTAAGCTGCGAGCAGTGGAAAAGCCCTGCTCTGCCGCATGCCAAGAGGGAATTACTGCCCAGGAGCTTGTGGTTACAGGGGCACGTGATGGTGTTCACAAGTTATCAGAGCACAGATCCTGCTCAGACTGGATGCTTTTCCACTTTGTCTGATATGTGGGCTTCTCACAGAAACTCCTTTTGTGACAGCAACGCTCAGGACTGAATGTGGTTGAGGACCGGTGATCAATCACCACAGAGTGGAGGAGGATGCCTGGTCTGCATCACCTTTCACCCTCCAGTTCTGCTGGGCAAAGACTTGTGCTTTTCTCAGGACAGGTGGCATCTGGGATACGCAGAGTTAGTGACACACCACACCACTTTCTCTCCAAGCTAGATGGTCCTTAAGTGGTTTCCAACACAAACCATTCTATGATTTTATGATTCAAGGTTTGATTGAAATTCTGGAGCACAGTGTTGGTTGAAAACCAAAATGACACCTCCTAGTCAGCCAAATCAGAAGATAAGAACAGAGTCTGAGCATAGGATTAAGGAGGACAAGGATTCTCTATGTGCAAACAAGAAATTTGAAATCCCAAGAACAGACAAGATTCCGTTGTCTGCTGCTGACTTAAACATTTACATTTCTAAGACAAGCAGTAAGGCAGGTGCTGAAGAGCCCCATGAGATGCAGACACACTTCCAGTTCCAGTGGGGAACTGGTGTGTAGGTGCTGCTGGGAGGGGACATCTTCACCATGAGGTCTGGGCAAGGAAGTGTCACAGCCACTGTGACAAACCTCGGGCTGAGGAAGAGGTGAGCTCCTGATTCCCCACTGATAAATGAAAGGGGGATTAGAGCTTTATACCCAAGGAGACAAATTGCTGTATTATCAAAACTGTGCACAACAATCAATCTTTCCTTCAAAGCCCGTTGGTTTGGATTTCAATCAAGCCTGCTGGGCAATCAGAGGGCTGCGAGAAGCAAACAGGCATCACTCTTGCTTTAAAGAACAAAAACCCTTGGTACCATATTAACCCATGGCCTCAGCTTCCCATCAGTTAACTCTAACGTGGGCAAAGAACTAGAAACTCCTTTTTCATGTAGAGTAGGATTTTCTCTCTGAAAACTGCTCAAACTGAGCAACACTGCCTGAAAACACAATGGTTTTTCATTGCCTGGGAAGATTGCGATTAATTTTTGTTTTGTTTTGTTTTTCACTGAAAACTTTCAGCTTGCGAGTGGGAAAAAAATAGGGAAACAAATATGGAAAATAAAACTGAAACACTCAATTTTAGGTGTTTGCTTTTGGTTTTTTTTTTGATTTTTAAAGTAAAATTAAGTCAAAACCATGATATTTGTAGCACCTCTGTGTGTGCACATAAACTTTATGCAAAGTGCCATTCCTTCCAAAGGAAATGCTGATTTTTTTTTTCTACCAGCTTTACTAAAATGTTGGGCTCACTGTTATAAGTCATACGTTGCCTTTCAGGAATTTTTCTACAGGAATTTCCAGAGCAAGGTAACTACCTGGTCATATTAAAAGAAGTAAAAATGGTCTGAATAACAAGGTCTCCTGCAAGTCCATGCTTTACCTCCTACACTTCTCAAAGCAAATAACACTGGCCATAATTTTAAAGTCACTATGTTCAAGTGAATAAAACCACAATTTCCCCAGGTCTATTTTTGCAATGTCTTCCTTCCAAAGTCAGTTCCTCATCATTCTGTCAGTTTCATTCAGCACTTTTTCTGATTTCTCAATATCTTCCAGGTTTCTGCATTGCTCCCTCCCACACCAGGTGATTCTAACAGAGCAAACATTCACAATCTCTCTACTTGTCATATTAGCTGAAAAAAGAAAGCAATATTCCTCAAAAAAAATTTATTCTAATTAAAAATATGTTCTACCTTATGCTTTCCACACCTCTATCACACAACTGAGCAGAAAGCCAGTAGGGTACATAGACTGCAGGGCAGAAACCTTCCTCATTTCTGTGTGAAGGAAAGCAAAATTTTCTAATTCAGAAAAACAAAAAATGTTGGAGTCAGCTTAGAAAACACAGTTTCTGCCTCCAGCTTCTGCTCCTCCTTCAAAGGTCCTACCGAAATGTTATTTTGACTCATCTTGCAACAAATTAATTCCAATTTAAAAAAAAAAAACCAACAACAACCCCATATATTATCACACTTGCATAAAGAGCAACATTCAAATATCATTAGTCACTGCCCAGAGAAGAGTCCTCTGGCTGACTTTCTAACAAAAACTTGAGAGAGGTGTTTGTTATCTCAGACTATTTATTGCAGCCACACGGGCGCTCGCTGGTTGGAGGCTTTCTCCCCGCGCTGGGGCTGGCACAGAGCACTGACAGCCACCCAACGTCCCCATTCCAAATTTAAAATGCAGTTCAGAAAGCTCCATTTCCTTATGGCTGTGATACGTGGCACGGAAAGGGAGCAGGCACCACCCCCTCCTCGCCCTTTCGCCCACCGGCACAAACACGCTTTGCCTCCTGGTAATACACAATAATTAAAACGAATCCTCGCTGCACTTGCTGTGTGCACGCTGTGTCACACACGGCGAGGCCTCTAATAAATGAAATTGAGTTTGAAGATGAAAAACATGCCTCACAAAAGCCACGGAACAGGCTGTATTAAGGGTGTTATTAGGGGAGAATGCTGGGGAAAAAAGTGGCACTGCTGGTCAGTTCGTCCTGGCTAAAAGGGGTTGTAAATAATTATAATAATCAGTTACTCCCCTGTTGCTCAGCCCATGACAGGGGATCTGGCTCTCCTTTGCTGTCCCCTGGCATCTGCTGCTGCTGACCCTTCTGCTGAGTTTCAGAGGCTCTTGTGTGCTCTCCTCTCCTTGCTTCCCACCCTCCCTCTTTCCCTGGGAAACCACTTCTGGCCCAGCTCTCTGCTGCCTCCATACCCTGTAACCACGTGGAAGGACACTTCCAAAACTTCAGTTCAAAAAGGAACAGGAGGAGTTATGACCAAGATGGTTGGGTGGGTAGAAGGAGCAGAGATCAAGGGGACAACTTTATATACAGCACTGGCAACTGCATGACTTTGTGGTAAACACAGCCTGGAATTCCGGGCATGAGTTGTCCTGTAGGAGATATGGAGGGGCTGGGAGGAGGTTGTAGAAAATTATACAACCAGGTGGTGAGATGAAAGTGGTCTCCTTCAGTTTGAGTCTCTCTGGTAGGCTCCTATTAGTGCTTCTCCCCACGCTCCAGACAAGTCAGAGAAGCAATTTCCCTGCCAGGCTCAGCAGTCGCCACAGCACAGAAAATCTCTCCAATTTTGAGAGTACAGCTTTTTCTCCCTTTGAGAAAAAGCCACTAAAAATATCAATCAAGCCCTCTTGAGCTAGATGGCTCCTGTGCACTAGGAAGAGGCTCTGAAAGCCTCAAAGATCCACAGTACCTGGTTTGTGCTGCTCACATGGTCTGGGGGAACAAAAAGCACATCAGGAGAGGAGGAAAAGCACATCAGGAGCTTTTGGAGATGTGCACTAGAGGAGAGCAGAGAATTTATATGCTGTCAAATTGGCTTGGGGACCTCGCCAAGTCCAGGAGCATCCCCAGGAAGATGAGACAGGAGACAATGACTAGCAATAAACACACATGCTGGCTTTTAAACATCTTCAGATAACCTCCTTCTATGCCTCTGTGCCTCAGCAGTCACTCAGACCCACACACTTAGGGCTGTAGGGTGCATAGCATGTAACTAAAAGCATTTTTTGTACCACTTGTTTAGACATATGCTCCACATGAATAGGCAGCAAAGTGCTGAAGTGCGCTCTCTGGAAGTTCTGTAGACGTTTTGTGTTTTGTGGAATTTTTTCGTATGTTTCACAGAAAAGAATTAAAATCAAAAGCTGCTACAAGGGTCGAATGCATTTGTGATTACAGACAAAAGATGGAAAAATAGAAAAAAACCACAACTTCTGCACTAACTGTGATAAAGAAAACAAATAAATCGGATCAAGAAATGGCTGGGAGACAGAAAACATAGGTTAAGATGAAAAGTCAGTGTGCAGGATCTCTGCGGGCTAACAGAGGGCTGCACCTGCACTTCTTTTTTACATTTGTAAGTACAAGGGAAAAAGAGGGTGAGCAGAGAGGTAACAACATCTCCTGCACACAGTATTTTCCTGGTAAATAAAGTCTGAGGCATGGACTGAATGAGGAGCACTAGAGAGACCTATTCCACTAAAAGAGAAGAGTGGAGAAATGCGAAGTGGGATATTAAGTTGTCAGAAAGTGAAGTAAAGCAGAGAAGGAGAAAATCTCACCTATCCATAATCTCGTCAGTTCTTAAATTCCCTGTATAAGTTCAGATAAGAGAGATGGATTTTTTTTTTTTGGTAGGGTTTTTTAGTCAACACTTTAATGTAACATGAAGCTATGATCAGAAAAAAGTGTAATATTGATATATAGGAGGGCCAGGATGGAGTAATATATAGAAAAGAACTCATGAGCAGTGGCTTGTTTCTATCAGTTCTGTTTAATAATTTTTCAATGATATGGACAAGGGGATCAAGTACACCCTCAGTCAATTTGCAGATGACACCAAGATGGGTGGGAGTGTTGATCTCCTGGAGGGCAGGAAAGGCTTCTCACTCTCCACAACTCCCTGACAGGAGGATGCAGCCAGGTCAGGGTCAGTCTCTTCTCCCAGGGAACAAGTGATAGGACCAGGAGAAATGACCTCAAGTTGCACCAGGGGAGGTTTAGTTTGGATATCAGGAAATATTTCCTCATGGGAAGGGTTGTTCAGCATTGGAACAGGCTGCCCAGGGAGGGGGGGGAGTCACCATCCCTGGTGGGTTTTAAAAGAGGTGTAGATGTGACACCTGGGGACAGGGTTTATTGGTGGACTTGGCAATGCTGGGGTAATGGTTGGACTTGATGGTCTTAAAAGTCTTTTCCAACCTAAATGACTCTGTGATCCAGAAGAAAGACCACTTTCAGTGCTTTCAGTAGGGTATCTGCCAGACTGGAAAGTATTGAGAAGGTAATGAGAATGACTGGGAAGATTTAAGAAGAGCAGCAATTGAAAAAATGGGCATCTTTTATCCTAGAAAAAAGGTGACTATCACAGTAAAAAATAGCATGTATTCTGGAAAAGCAGAACAGGGAGCTTTGTGTGCTCCTAGTGACAAGAATATGATAACAATGTTTTTTGCCGTAAGAAAATGGAGGGCGAGAAAAGAAAAGAAGAATTTTCAAAACTAAAGATAAAGGAAATATTTTTCACTATATTTCCCATTTGAACAGCTGAAGTTGCTGCTGCAGGCTGCCCCTGTGGACAAAACATTCAAAGAAAGATTTGTTGCCTGTGTAGATAAGAATATCCTGAGTTCCAATAGCTAACAGAAAATTAGAAAAATATCTATACTTTGAGCTGTATTAATTGTTTTCTGGAGCAAATGGGGCTGTTCAGTGCCACAGAGAGATGCTGCTGTAGGTATGCCAAGGCCAGACTGAGCCTGGGAATTCCCATATTTTATCTCCACCCCACTTGGGGGAATTCAGCACTGATGAAAATTATCAGGAGAAAATGTATCTTTACTTATTCCTTAAAACCAGTGCAATAAGAGCAAGCAGCAGTGCAAGTTATTCTCTGCTCATGGTGCACCTGGGCTGAGTGCTCAGAGGTAAAAGCAGAAGATGCCTCTTGCCTTTGCAATGCACTTTACACTGCTGAACCTGGAGCATGGAGCAGTCCACAGACAGGGCTTAATGGACACATAGAAAGTCCTTTTAAAAGCACATCACTGTGCAAGACAAGTGGTGCTTTAATTCTGTAGTTTATGAACAATTTGATGGTGAAGGAAAACTGAAAATGTTTAGTCTGAATTTTTCATGTCAGATCTTTCCCCAAGTAGATCTCTTCTTTCTGTGTGAAGAAAGAAGAGTGACCAGTGATGAGTGCAAAGAAGGTGTAATTGAGGTAAAAAGCCTTCTGTTTTACAAAATATTTCAAATATTTGCAATATAAGAACTTCATCTTTCACCACGAGGCCCAAAAAAATCTTAATATATGGTCAGGAAGAGACTGTATTGGATTCAACATTACCAATTCCGAGGTTTTTCTGATCCTTGCACTTCTGATGGGGCTTTCTTTTTCTATTTAGCTTAAAACATTAAAGTGCCCAGGTACAATACCCATGTTAATAACACATCAGAGCATTAACTTTTGAGCATTGATGAAGCTATTTATCAAAAGACCCACAGCACTCGAACAAAGCCACAATATTTACAGTTAAAGTGGAGTAACGTCAATAGACTCCATGCTGACAAGCACAGTCTGAAAGCCCGGAGAGGTTCCTTGTTTTAATCACTGGTTCATATACAATCATACATAATAAAACATCTATTCCAGTCCCAACTTGATTTATTGCTTCTCTCTTTCCTCCACCTCCATAACAGTTCATCAAACACTCGCTGTCTTCTATTACCACCTCAGACAACGCCTCAAACACTTCAGCTCTCCCCAAACTGGCTACATTTATTATCTGACTTGGACAGAACTCTGTTCTCTACAGCTCTCATCCAGATTCAGACTATCTGTTCATACAGCTCCATTTCAGTGGTTCTGGAAACAAAGATGATTTCATCAGGCAGAGATAACAATCTGGCACAGAGCTCAGAGAAGACACACACAGCCTCATCCACATGCAGACATACATTGCTATATATTCACAGATCTGTGCCTCAGCATCTGTTCCACACAAGTCTTTGATCCCTCCTCAAGTGCCCAAGAAGACCATGATTTGGATGGGTATCCCCAAAACTTCACATAATCGCCAGAACTTCTCATACTCTATACATCTTTCTAAATCTAGAACTTGAAGCAACCAGGTCTTCCTGGTCTTCCCATCTTCCAGGTCTAACCGGAGGTGACAAAAAAGATATGTTTATCTTGATCTGGATTTTTTCTTTTTAGTTGAAGTTGTTTTGGTTTTTTTTCCCCAGACCTTTGTCAACCACACAATTTGACTCCAGAAGTCACAGTTATTATTTCACTGCCATGAAATGAGAGCCAGAAACTAGTCTAGAAGAAAAAAAGTAACAGCCCTGAAATACCTCTTTTAAGCTATAAAAATAGTAGCTAACTCCTCCCAGTAAAAGGTTCATAAAGCTTCAACATTCATTTATTTTACTTGTTAATTTTTTTAATGTCAATTGTTTGGACAGGTCTATCTAAAGGAAATTACAGGGTTGCTCTTTTTACCTTAAAAGATTCTGATTTTGAGAGAAAATATATATAGAACACTTTGAAAACAAGACTCTTTCAGAGTGTCTTAAACAAGGTATTTATTCTAAAGAAAAAGAAAATGCTGGGGTTTAAGGCTATCATTCCATAAGTGACTTTATAATTTAATTATATTTTAAGGTTCTTTTCTGAAGCATTTTTTCTGATGTGTTCAGCCCTTACATTAAGCCCTGCTCACAAAAGGACTCAGATTTCTGCTTACTGACTAGTCAATAATCCATTTTCATAATGGAATACATAAATGACATTAAAGATCCTAAAATCATCAGCTACATGAATCAAGTGCACTCATTCCATTGGTACATCTCTAAGCCAGTGACATATCTGACATCCTACAGCTTTTAATTCGTTCTAACTCACACGTTCATAAAGCTTCACTTCATCAAATACGTCTTTAATTTAAACACCACAACCCAAGACGGGCTTTCAAGGCTGTTACTTGGAGCTGCTTTCCTAGAAATCTTTACAAGTATTGAAATTAAGCTTGCAGTTTTTCAGTCAGCTGGTATTTCTAAACTATTAACTCTCCTAATGATAACCAACTGCTCAATGACTTTGATATTGATATATTGATAGCATAATTTTCATAATGTTGTGGATATAAACTATCATTATTTTCAACCTTTTTTTTCCTCCCTTTTATTTCATTTTTATATACAATCACTGCTGCATCTAAAACTCCAGTCTTCCAGGTTTGTTATTATTAATGTCTAAAAATAATCAATCCTCCTTGGGCTTATTGATCGCAATCTCTTACCAAATCTAGAACTGCAGGTAGGAAAATAATTACCTATCAGTAGTCACTGTTTCCCCAGATGAATGATTCTAATTTTACCATTGGCACTTGACATGAAGGATTTTTTAGCCTGATTTTATCTGATGCTCAACTGTCTCTCATCCCACAAATCATTCATTCAAAGAGTAGTTGTGCAGAGGAAACTGGGAGACCTGATGAGCTACTTACTTCTGCCTTAATCTTCATTTTTCTCCCCCTCTATGTTTGCAGTGGTAAGCATTACTCATTGGAGACAAAGCCAGAATGGAATAATTTTTCTTATAAACCTTCTTCTTAGAAGCTGCTGTTTAAATTTTGAGCCATTTAAATGGGTGGAAAAAAAAAATAAAAATTCTCTTGTTCATCCTGAAGAGAGGTGCTCACCAAAAGGCAGATTTTAGACCTGTGTCTCCACTGTGAGTTGAGGAAAGACTAAAAATTTGTCTCATCTTACCATGACTGCTGTGCCCAGTAATTAAGCTGAAACACCAGAGGCACCCAGAGTAACTTAGCAGAAGTTTCTTTCACAGAATTAAGCTTTTAATCACAATGCCATGACATTTCCCTTCTTGACAGTCTAATCAGGAATATTTGCTGACACTTTTGGTTGTTTTGGTTTTGTATTCTAGGCCTTTGCATTCTAGTGTTCAGTGAACCTGAATAGGAGCCAGTTTGATTTTCCCATTGGATCTCTGTGCTTATAAGCTTTGCCTCTTCCTTCCCAAGTTTCCTGGCACTTCCTCCAGCTGCAGAAGCTGTTGAAATGATGGCAAGAACCAGCAGAGTGTTGGGTGGACAGGCAGGAATTCCTTGTGGGATTTAGTGTATGATCATCTCGTGCCAGACAGGAGAGGAAAACCCAGAAATTCTCAACAACTTTAGCAACCTTGCAATGCAGGATTGACAAGATCTAGGAAAAAGAGATTTTTTTTTTTCTTCTGCCACTACAATTCCTACACCACCACTACCAGTGCTGGTACTCTGCCTTTACTGGAGGTGGAGGCAGGAATAGGGGCAGCAGAGGGGCCAAGCAGCGCCTGCACCTCAAGCAAGTTAATTGTGGTGAACACACTGGTGGGTCTTGAGTATGGAGTTAAGGGAAGGAGTTCCTGAAATATGGGGTTGTGGTGGTTATTTCCTCAGGGATCAACCAAAAATCAAGAGTTACTTCATAACTGTGGTAAAGCCAGTGATGATGCAAAGTTTATAAACTGACTTTTTTCCCCATATATGAAACCAAAACGAGAGGATCGAGAAGAGAGATGAGAAAAAACATTTCCAGCCTGCAGGCTGAAAGCAGCTAAGGAAAGATTACAGAACTTTGTCCAGACACGAAGTAAGTTTTGAACAAAAAAGCAGACCTGAAGCTATCCCAGGCCATCCCAGATGGCTGTCCCAGGGACACAACCAAAATGTCTCCTTCAGCAAGTGCCCACAGCACACAGTTATCTCAAACTAAAAAGGGCTTTGAAAGACTCAAAACTGAGTTCTTATCTTTCTTCACACCTCATGACTAAGTCTCTCAACTACTTCCTCTGCAGCACCAAGCAATTCTTCCCTCTATTACCCTTTTAAGGGATTTTACTGATTTTTGTTTTTTCATTCATGCAAAAAAAGGTTCAAAGGCACAGGAGGAGGCTGCTGCCATTTCAGAGGCTCCCTGCTGCCCTTTAAAACATTAAAAACACTCTTAAAGAATCCAAAGCAAATTTTTGCTCTCCAAGAAGAACAGAACTGTCACATCACCCCATTTTAAAATCTCTATTTTGGTGTCCTGATGAACAGAATTAAGAATATCTCCAGTTTTAGTTTTCAGCAGTTTTCACTCCTTTATTTCTTTACATCCCCCTTTTTCTATAAAGTGTTATTATGGATCTCCAACAGTACTTCAGGTTTCTGTTTTCTGTGTTTTTTAGATTGGCATTCCTGCTCCAAACTAAGTGACTCAGCCATGCTGGTTTTGAAATCTCCAAAGAGCTCTTGTAATTGTCTGTGCTCCCTTCAAGTGAACTCTACTATCTCAACATGCTGGCCAATTTTCTTCTCTAGTTCTTCTTCAGAGTAAACACTGACACGATTCTGCTCCTTAATATATTCCTCTTTTTATCTAATTTGCTCTGTCTACACTTTAATCTAACTGTATGTATTGCTTAATTCCCTGCAGTACTTGAAATTCGGACTGTTATTAAATTGTGGTCAGTGCCTCTCCTTTAAACGGTCACTTCATTTCACCATAATACTTACGCAAAATGAAACACAAAGCACTATCCCATCTCGTCACAAAATGAGCCAGTCCTTCCATTTCTGAATTGCTTTAGTGCAATAGTAAACATTAAATGAAAATCCTACTTAATATTGTTCTTTCTTGCCTAACAGCTAAGCCTCCTTCTTTAGCATTTTGAGGAAGGCTTCATTGTTCTTATTCAGAGGTCACTACTTTTTTCTCATAAACCTACTCTTCTTCTAGGTCTTTAGGGGCCTGCTGCACTGCCTCAATGCTTTAACTATTTAAATAATTTCTGTCTACCCAAAGTAAGTGACAACTGCTTCCCATAATGCACCATGTCTTTATTTTCAGACATTATTAAATATAAATTGATATTATTATTATTATTACTTCCTTGCAATGCCACATGGTTAAAATTTAATTCAATTTAATCCGTTATCTCGCCAAGTTGATTATCTTTGTAATAGGTAAAACTCCTCTAGTGATAGCAAGTATATTTTCATGACCCTATTAACCATTGCTGGATTTCCTATACAGATTTTGCGGAGTGTCTGCCCTCCTCCCCATATCAGGACCACATAAATAAACTTGCTCATGGTATGCTGGAGCAGCTGTAAAATTCCTTGCATTTAAAGCAATGCTGCAGCTGGCCCTGACATTATCTGTATTTTAACAGACTGTCCTGTGTCACATTTACCCTATTTCCATTTCCAGAGAGCCAGACTATCTCCACAGCTCCATTCCTTCCTTTCACCTTTATTGCAGGGCTTTATGCTTCCAGCCATCACTATTTTATCCCTCAGTGCCTCTGTGAGAAGGCGGAAGCAGCACTTCACACAGCTCTCAGTTATCTGTGGGTAGAGGAGCCCTTAATCCACCACAGGTGCACAAATATCTATTATCTATTACTATTTTCTCACTCGTCTCCAAGCTGGAACTGGAGGGAGCATGGATAGGGTAATCAGCAGGTTCCACACCATCCAGAAAAAGTCCAAGAGCTCTTTCCCCCTTCAGCTGATAAGGGGCTCTGATATGGGGGACACTGAGAGGACACATAACCTGATGGTCAGGGCCAGTTCCAAAGACAACCCTCACTCAGCCAGAGCTTTGTGACCTGTCCTTCCTTAATGCTGCATCAGCCACATCATGCCTTAAAGACACCCATGTTGAGCTTTTTATTCCTTGAACAAAACCTTCCTAACACCACTGTTTCCAGGGCTGCTCAGACCACAGGGAGAGGAATTGAGCAGGAAGTCCAGAAGTCACCAGTGGGGAATGGTGGGACTGCCCTTGGCCTAATCCCGGGTTCAACAGGGCCCTGGGTCAAGCCAGGCAACTTCCTCGAGTCAGATGTGGGGTTTTAATAGTGCAGAAGGCTGGAGATGTAGGACTGTGGGGTCCACACAGTCAGAGCAGAGGTACCCCGTGACATTATGTCACTGCCTCTCAAACAAAATTCCAGTTAATGAGTTGACTATGTGGTCATTTTTCTCTTCAAAATAAATAAAATACCAAATTGGGTCATGTACAGGATGGCCTAACTCAGTAATGAGTTAGGGCCCAAACAGCATAAGATTTCCTTAAAATGTTCTCTTGGGATTTTTCAGATTAATAACGACTGAATTGGTCTGCTTTAGGTTTTGATTTCAAGACTATTAACTCAAATTTTGAAGTTTTGCTAGAAAATGCAAGACATATAAATTGTCTTCAGAGAAACAATGGGCAAACCAGACCCACATACACAGAGTTGAAATTTTCATGTGATTGCTCAATTTCAGGAAACAGAGTTTTACAAATTTATAAGACACCCTAAAACTGTGGAAGTCATCAGTGATGCAACAAGGGACAGGACCAGAAGTACTTTCAGCAGGAACTGTGAAGGCACCATAGAGATTCAGAAAAAACTTTCAAGGTCTTTCAAAACCACACTAACATCATGAAGAGCCAGTAGTCACATTTTGCTGATTCACATACAGATCTTAGTCAATATAATTAAAAAAAAAAACAAACCCAAACAACACAGAACAAACAAACAAAACAATAAAACCTCGAGTGACCAGAAACCAGATTGCAGGACAAAGAAGAGCTTACCTGGGTCACTAAGAAATTCCTCTGAGTTGTTCCACGTCCTACCATCCAAGTACAAGGAGCCATTGGTGAAGTTAAACATGGTGTAATCCCTGACACATTTGTGTCTCAAGTTGCCCATGAAGAGCTGGAGGCCTATGAGGGCAAAGACACTCAAGCAGAAAACGGTCAGGATCATCACATCTGTGAGTTTCTTAACAGACTGGATAAGTGCCCCTACAATGGTCTTCAGCCCTAGGGAGATAAAAGCCGAGAGTTTATAGACTGAGGGACTGAAATATGTCTGCAGACAGCTGCTTTTCATGATGAAAATCTCCATGGAAAGGGAAATCTGAAGGGCTTTGAGTATGTGTTTGCAACTGGACGTCAGAAACGAGGGACGAGTGATCACTATGAATGTATAGTTTGGTCTGCTTTTGGACAAAAGTCCTGGAATTGCACAAACACTGATTTAAAAATGGAGGGGAAGCACCGGATGGAGGGATAGCGAGACAAAAAAAGTATCCATGGATAAAGAAAATATGGAATGTGTTTTATATTTTCATGGAGCTGCAGTAAAGGCAGTAAAGCCCAAATCCCATTGAATTTTGAGAACGTGAATTACTGTTAAATCTCTCCAGTGATTCTGATAACTTTATCCCTGACATAAACAGATGAAGAGGTATGGAAATGCTGTTTATTCCCTGATTATTTTACATATTTTAATGCCAAGTCCAACATTCTGTCCTCCCATGAATAATTCCTCTGCCTTCAATTCATTTGCTTAAGACAACAAGAATTTGGGATTAGAAAAAAAGCCAAATACTGCCAATCAAATAAACGCAGTGGAAATTATTCGAGTAAAACAACCTGAGGCTCCAACAATACCTGGGCAAAGTTAATCGTTTTATAATATGCTGCCAAAGTAGATAAATCATCCCATTGCATAACACCAAAGGCTTGGGTCACACAAATTAGCTTCTCCTTTATCATTTCACCCTGTAACACTAGCTTCAGTTTATTCTTCCATAAATATTCAGATAGAAATAATAATACAGTTTTCTCAGTGATATTTCTTGAGAACACTTCTGAAGTGTTCCTGGAGATCAGCAGTGTTTGAGCTGATTGAATATTACCTGATTACAACAGAAAACCCCATTCCTTTTTTAAAAAAGACCCTTCTCTTCTAAACTGGTGTGCTGTAGCTGGACATTAATATCAGCTGCACATTGGTGGCAATTTTGTCATTTCTTTCCTATTTATATTTAATTAATACTGGTAAGTAGTAATAAGTGCTTCTGATAATCTGTGTCACCAGTATGGCAGCAATAAGAGAAATTGATTTAAATGGAAAAAAAGAAAATGAAAAGAGGAAACAGGAGGAATTCTCCTGGGCAATATTCAGAAGCACATTGATTTGTTCACTGAATATGATCATACACATTAAATCTCAGTTCCTTGGAATTCCACCCCAAGAGTTTGGCAGCCACAAAGGCTGTGCAATTGGAAATAATATGAAAATGTACTTCATGATTCATAGGAAAGCAAAATTAGCTTTTGGCTCTGCTTAAAAATCTGTGGTTAGAGTGAGGGGACATCAGAGTTTCTCAAATGAGGATGAGCTGCTGGAATGGCCAACAGGTGCAGCAGTCTCTGCATCCAGCAGCCTGAAATACTCCACTCCTGCATAGGATTTTGCTAATCTGTGAATCATATTGACATCTGTAAAATGGCCCATTTAACCAAAAGGCACTGACCCAGCACGTGTGGGAAGCTTTCCCTATTAAATTCTTTGTTCACCTCTCTAAAATTAGTTTGTGGCATGGTTAAGGGGGTGAGGTTAGACAGCTCCCTGCTCTGCTCAAAAATAAAGCATAAATTATTGCAGGACAAACATTAGGCAAAAGCTGGATTTTCTTGCAACCCCTCCTCCTCACCAGAAAGAGATTTTACAAATGAGGTCAGTTCCACTCAGGTACTTAGGAAAAGGCTGACTTTGAATTTTTGAACCCATCTGTAGACTTGGCTACCTGTTCTGATGCCTAAATAAAAATGAAACCTCTTCTGCTAATCTAGTCTTGAATAAATGTTTTACCTGAATGGGAAGTAATTTTAGATGAAGTCCAGTTCTGAAAGGACTTCTGGGGTGTCACCCTTGCCCAGCATTATAAGACCATTAGGACAGCAAGGTCTTAAACAAGTAGTGAGGTGAGGAAAAAAAATTGCGAATGCACTAGAATTTAATTTTTTTTTTTTTAGTCTAATATCCTGAAATATTTTCAGTGATTCTTATCACTGGTTGTCCTTTGAATACACAGATGTTGCTTCACTGAAGCTGGGTAAACTTGGGAAATCCAAATGCAAACTGAGTCTTCAGAAAAGGAAAAAATACCACAAGTTCTTTTACTGCCATACTCCCTTGTGAAATCCCTGCAGAACATTTATTTGTTTGTAATACAAATACAAACTTGGAGTCTGTATTTGTATCATCTAAGTGCACTAATTAATCTTACTCATATGGGCAAGGAGAATGGGAGTCGTAATGTGAATAGGGATAATATTAGGGAAAAAACCCTACAAAATTCTAGTCACCAATAAAGACTATCTGTTTTCAAAATCAGGCCTCAGTGTTGCCACTTTCAAGGTCATTTCAAGAAACACGTTTTTCCCAGATTACTTGTTGGAGTTTTAAATAGAATAGCAATCCTATACTATTAGTTTTACAAGTTCATTCCTTGCAGGTATCAAATAATTTCTTTATGAGAGGTTTTTCTTCTTTAGTTCCTTTTTAACTCTTTTTTCTTTTGTTTTCACAGCTTACAAGCTTCTGAACAATTTAAGAAGACGATGCTTTAGTAATACAATTTCTGTAATTAAAGACCATTTAAAAATAACTTGTACTCTGCCTCCTGGACCTTTGCTAAAACTTTCCAGGAAAACCATTTGGAGAGTGTCATACTTACAGTTGAACTGTTTTTCCTCACCCTTTAAAAACGAAATTTTCTCAAATTAAGTAGCATCCATCAAGGTGGTTGACACAACTAAGTGCCAAGGCTAAGGAAAATATTTAAATCACTGTTCATTTAAACATTCTGTGCTTCTAAAATGGAAGGGCTGGGGGGAATTAGGGACACCCAGGACCTCTTGCAGGTGCTCTGCATCTCTCTGAATCAATCCAGTGTTTTGTAAAAGCAATGCTAGATGTATTCAAATTTAGAGCATGGTTAAATCTTCTGGATAAATAATCCTTCTTTGAAATAGTGCCAATGAGAGCACTGCAATATAGCTTAATAGAAGACACTATTTATGGGGCATTAAAGGCATTTACTTAATTCTTGCAAGTCAAACATCAAACCAGGCAGCATGCAGGAAAAAACCTGAGGATCTGATCCAAAGCTGAGTAACATCTACACCCATTAATGACAATGGGTCTATCGATTACTCCCTGAGGAATAAATACATAACAGGCTTTTTCTGAATCACTGACTTCTTTCCACACCTCTGGGCCAAATCCTGCTTGCATGACATGAAAAACACCACGAGATCCAAAATCAGTGGAATGAGGGCTATATGGGCAGCCTGACATCTGCAGAGAGCAAGAAGAATTTGGCCCAAACATTCCTGTTAAGGCAGGTAGAAATTATCACATTCAGAGGTTAATCAAATAATCATTTTTTTCAAATGCAAATCAGAAACCATAGAAAATGCAAGCAACACCAAACAATGAGAAATGGCAAGATCCCAAAACACCATCCATTCCTTATGCGAGATGTGAGGAAGTATTAGCATAATTCAGTATGACATCCATACCAGATGTTGGCAATCACCTACAGAACGTCAGACACGTTTGTGCACAGTCTGGAAACAAGTGGGGAGAAAAAGAAAAATAAAAAAAAACACCAAAAGAAAGAAAAAAAAAAGAAAGAGAGAGTGACTTGCAGCAGGATTGTCCTCACCAAGCCCATTCCTTCCCTGAGGATACACCCGTGTCCTGTAAATGCCTGCACGAGTCACATGCGTGTAGGGAGAGAAGGGCTCACCCTTGATGAGTGTATTTTGTCATTAGTTACTGAGACATGGGGCAGCAAAGAGTTTAACAACATGTTGGAAAACCTGAATTGGTGTCAGCATTCCTGCAGGCTGGCTTTGCGTGGAAAAGTGACAGACAGGCCAGTCTCCAAGGAAAACACAAATATGTCATATTTTTCTCACCTCTGGGATAGTTGCTTCTCGAGTTAAGTGATTTAACCACCCAAAGGGTGACATTTATCTCTCTGCAGCAGGACTTCAGCGAGACTGAAGCAGTGAAGGAGGGTCAGTCTCCCTCCACACAGTCTCAATTCTTGTTCTCTGAGCTCTGTTCTGGCTATCACTGAGGCACTGGATAACATTCACAGCACTATTTATAGCCTTTAGTCTCACACTAACTTAAATGGGAGCTGGATCAGGCCCCAAAGTGCCTTGGCCCAATTTTCTATGAGGTCACCTTTCCCCGGTATCCTGTCGTTTCGTGTGAGATGTCCGTGGTGTACGCGCCTGCTCCAGAAAGAGCAGGGGAGCTCCTCTGGATACAGGCAATTACCAAAATCCTGGGGATGATGATGAGAATGATGGTGATGGCCTGCATTTGGTGGTCTTTTCATGGAGAGGGTGTACCTCAGGGTTTATGTTATCTCAATCAGTACTTATCAAAACCATCGGTGATTTCCATGAGGATAAAATAAGATTCAAGACCCTCTGTTGTTGTTCCTATTGAGCTCACTGGGATTTGGATACTCTGGTAATGGGATGGTAATGGGAGATAAATGAATGGCTTCAGTGGGTTGTTCTGCTGCTGACCATGGTTCCTATCTAGATGGAAAAACGAATCCTGTTGCCGTGGCAACGTGCAAGACGCCAATTAGTAAATCAAATCACTGAGAGTTGAAGGTTTTAAAATGCTCCCATAGAGAAAATGTTACTTATTTTTAAGCACCTGAACCTGTACAAAGCTTGTTTTCCTCTTGATATCATGGGCCACTGGAAAACAGGAAGAAATGGGTGTGTTTAGTGCAGAAAAGGGAAAATGGAGGGGCTCCATGAAGGTCTTCTGGCATGTTAAGGGCTGGCACAGGAGGCAAGGCACTGACCTGATGTCTTACACAGCTCCAGGGTAAAAAAGAGAGAGCTGATAATGCAGCAAGAGAGAGGGAGGCTGGATTCAGAGACAGGACCTGCAGGTCCATGGACGTTTAGAGCAGGAGATATTGGCATTATGGCACCCAAACTGAGCCCCAGCTCTCCAGTGAGAGGGAAACTTGCTGGTAGATGCCAACATTTGCGTTGTTGGATCTGGATCTGAACCATCCTCCTGGGACAAATCTTCTAATGACAAAAAGCAATGAGTTGCTGGAACAGTTCCTGGACTTCTCAGGAAGACCCTGGGACCTCCACCTTTGAAGGACTGCTCGAAGAAGCCAGCCAATAAACATCATGCCATGCTTGAGCTGTACTAAATGCAGCCTTAGGCCAGGGGAATGGACTCTGAGTTTAGGAGATCTTTTTCAGCCCTGTGAGCCCGTGTCCCCCTAAACATCCCTGTGCCCCGCCTGAGCACTTAGAGCCAGACATTAAAGGTAGGTGAGATTTTTAAAAGCACTAATTGTCAGCTTTACTGACTCCCTCTGGAGTCAGTAGAGAAACTCATTGATTCCAAGTGAAGCAGAATGCCTTTGAAAGCCAGCCTCTAAGTGCTTTGCTGGACAGAAGCCTCGCACCACGGAGGACTTGGCCCGTGGCTTTCCGTAAGCAATTTCACTGAGCACGGTGAGTCCCAGTATGTTTGTGCAAATAGAAGTACCTGATGGAAAAGTGATCAATTTTATTGAGGGAAAGCTTAGATATTTCCAAAGGAGAACACAACTTGGTGTTTTTCACCTGAGACGTGCAAGAGGAAGCAAAAATAACAACCACCTTCTCCTCCCTATTGCAATTAGCCCCAAAAATCTCATGAAAGACATTAATGTTCATCATCTTTTCATTTTTAAGCCTACTGGGGAAAAATATTTCACCTCAGCATAAGCCTATGTTATCATTAAAACTCAGACTGATCTCCAGATAAACCACAGCATCATGTGCAATATTTCTTTTCAAATATCTGTGTCTATCTAAAAGATGAACTGACTCCTCTGAAATTATCTGCTAATATTAAAAAAATACACCTTGGCTGTGTTTCACTGGCAGCTATGGCAATTTGTAGCTCTCCACATTTGTAATTTAAACATATTCAGGGCACAGGTAATCTTGATAAAATCAAAGGCCAGATATTCTATTAGCATATCTTCATGCAGTTATGTCACCAAGTAATTTGGGACTTGTACATAAAAATGCAGTTATCAAAAAAAGTAATAAAATATTCAGTCAGAATGAAAAAAGAGAATGTGAGTTATTATGTATTACTTTAATAAATAATACTCCTCTCTTTTTTTTTCCTATTAACCAACAAATGGAATAACTCAGTGTTTAATATCACTGAAGGGTTTTGGTGTACTTGAATCTGGATTTTCTGAATCTTAGTACTCAATTTTTTTCTCCACTAAGTCATATCTTATCATGTGATGTAAAACAAGCTTCAGCTCCTCCTCTGATATAGGACAGCAGAAAATTGTTATATATATAACTCAGAAAAATTGACAGGCTCTGCTCTGAAGAGGCTCAAGCTTGAGACAAGATGTAAGGTGAAAGGTGTCCCCTGGAGATGGATGTCCCTCCAAGTTACGTCTTCAAATTGCTAGCAGAGGAATCTAGGAAACAAACTCCAGCTTTCTCCCTGATTAGCCACTACCCTCTCACATGATGTGTAAAGCTGTGTTCAGCTTTGTTTCCCAAGGAAAATAAAAATCCTTTCTCAGTGGAAACACAATTAGAGAAAACTTAAAAAAAATCCACAACCTTCTGCTAACAGGTTATTCTTCAAATCTTAGAGAGAAAAATTAAGGCAGGTACTGATATCAAGGACCTAATGAATGATCATGTTAGAATGTTCTTTAAAACCTCTATTTGGACATACACTTTAAATGAAAAGTACCTTGCTTTCCCAGGAATTTCCCTGATTTTCATTACAGTGGTATTGGAATGAGAGACCAAACTCAAGACCCAGATATATCTTAACACCTCCATTCCTGAATTCTCATTTCTAGCTCATACTCCATGTGAGTGCTGGTGATTCGTTTTAATTCATGTCCCTGTAAGTTTACACCTCAGAATTTGTTGAGATTGATATTATAGTGTGGACATGCATAACAGAGTGGGTGGAAAAGCCTTTCTAACCTTAAAGAACTGTGAGTGAGAATCTGAGCAGTTCTCTTGATGTTTTGAGTATTTTTGACATGTAATTGCCAACATCTGTTCAGGATTATCACAGATAGGATCTACCATGCATGGTTTTTGCTACCTTCTCTACCTTGTCATGCAGGTTGGAGATGTTAAACACTGAGGCTGAATGAGACCTGTCCATAGATAATGCTCAGCAAGAAAGTTTTGTCATATGGTTAGTCCTCAGTCGACTCATCTCTGCATAAGTTACTTTACTTAATTTTTTTTTTTTAATAATAAGAGATTATATAGAGAGCTTCTTTCACTACCAGATGTGTAGTAAAACACTGATTTTTGGAATTTTTTTTGGGGGGGGAAGAGGGGAGAAATCATATCCTTGAAAATGTAAGAAAATGTGAGTCGATGAAATGTTGAACATACACAAATAAATAATGAAATGTTTTCTGATCTCTTGAAGGCCCAAAATTTCAACAGTGTTTCTCTCACATGCAAATGGATAAACACCATGACAAATTAGGCTATCTGTGCCTGCAGTCCTGAAACCTCAGCTCATAGCACAGATTTAGATTCCTCTATCGATGTGCTCTTAAACATGAATATGCATTTTGAGGTCATTAACCCTCCATTTTAAAAAATCAATATCCGAAGGCTTTAAAAGATTTTCATTGCCATTTTCATATGGCTCATAAATGAGCCCTTTATGTCTGTGACTCACGAGCCACCGTTCTTCCTGCAGCACTTGTGAGGTCTGTAATTTTGGAGGCACTGTCATTCCTTCTGCCCACAAAAAACCACACTGGAAAAACATGTTAAAAAAAATGTATTCTATTGACAGGTCACATTCCCTACATTCCTCCATTTCCTGATCAGTATCTATGGTTAAGTCTTTTGTAATTACAGTGTTTACTACTGGAAATGGCATGTAGGCTTTAACTGCAGCCCGAGTGTTTAACCTGATTTTCACCTGAAATGACTGAGATTGTTTTCAGCGCCCGCAGTACTCTGAACGTTCGTAAGGCTGAGACATTGCCCAGGTCCACAAATTCAGTTATGTATCTGTAACAAGGGAAAGTCACACACAGACAATGACAAAACACCAGCCAAAGAAACAACAGTCAAAGGGACAAAGAGAGACAGAGAAAGAATCACTTGTAGCTGAGAGCCAAAACGTAAGGATCAGGGCGTCTTACCTGGGATTACTGAAATAGTTTTTAAAGCTCTCAATACCCTGAAAGTCCGAAGAGGTGAAACACTGCCTACATTCACAAATTCTCCTACATACCTGTAGAATTAAGTCACAGTTATTTGGAATTATACAATAGAGTATGAGACTTGTCTGAATGAAGAAAGCATTCATACACAGCCGAATGAGAGGTGCATCCACTTTTCAGGCCGTTCTTTGATGCCATTTGCCCCGAGTTTTTATTAGTGCACATCATTTCAAATGCTACCTGAACAGTCAAACTTTTCTAATAGGCATCAATTCTTTAAAACTACCGAGTGAACTCTGTTATTGTGCTGTTCAGCCATAAATACTTTAAAGATTTTACCATCATGTAATGGAACAAAAAAAAAAAAAAAATCTTTACATTATTGAAAATATTAAGAGTTATGTTGCTGCTCTAAAAAAAAATAAGAACTTCAAATACTCAAGTAATTTTCACATAATAGCTTCTGAAAACTACATATAGGACAACATAGCAAAATAGTACAAACATTTCGACTGGGTTATTTAGTTTAAGATGTACTCTGTGGTACAGCAAATTTTGGGTTCAAGAGATGCTTTAAATTGTATTTTGTTTTGTATTTCAATTTCATGCCCTTTGGCTGCAGGAAGATGGAGTCTAAATGAATATAATTGCCATCCTACTAAAAAACCTCTTTATGATTAAAATACCAATCCCAGCTGTTCCCTGCCATGCCTCTTTTGGCCATCCTGGAGACCCATCACATCTGAGCTAAATGATCCCAGGGGGGAGCATTCCGGTCATGGAATGAGTTTCATTTTATCAGTGTTGTACAAAATTATTTCCTCCAAGTCAGTACAAAGCAAAAGCATAGTCACCACTGCATCTTCTGAACAAAAGAGATCTTGGACCCTTGAATTTCACTTCTAAAACTCCACCAAATTTCATTCAACTGCCCTACTTCTTTGAGGCATTTGTTGTTACATGTTAAGGAAAAAACTCACCTGGTTATTTTACAAAGCCTGCTTAAGTGGGCTTTGTCCAAAGGCCCCTGGGGAGGACAAAGCATCCTCTCCATAACTACTAATCCAGATTATAGCCTGAAAGAACAATATTGCTTCTCTTCATAATCTCATAGGGGAGTCTGGGCAACGATTTACCTATTTCCTCCCCAGCTTTACCCTGTGCTTCCCTCCCAAACTCTTCTGAAGCATGAAAGGTGGAGGAAAAAAATAGTTTGGGGAGAAGCAATAGGATGGGAATATGGTTTTGCTGACCAGAGGTTTGTAAAAGCACACTATAAATATGTGAACAAGCACATGAAGCACATAATACTGCTGTTTGTAATAGTTAATTAAGGTTTATTTTGGTCATTTCTTCAATCAAATTGCTGCTGACCAGTTCTTTTGTACCAGGGAGTAAGAAGCAACTGTAAGTAAGAAGCAATTCCCATCCTGAATTTTCCCTTTATCCAAGGAATTGCTTATTGTCTTTAAGATTTTGTCTGGGCACTTTCCAAGCCAGAGTTACAGCTGCCTGTCCCTCACCTGTCCTGGAGGGAGCAACTCACTAGTCTGGGAGAGAGGGATCTAAACAGGAGCAGCTTCATAATTTCCCTTGAACCCCCCCATGGCCCCAGAGAGGGTCACAAGCCATGGCTGTGCCCACTGGCACAGGATGGGAGAAAAGCCCTGGAAACCTGCAGCCCTTCTCACTCTCCAGTGTGCTTTTTAAATCTACTCTCTGTGACCCAATCTGTGCTGTTTCTGCCCAAAAGAGCAGACGAGAAGCTGTTTAGCAATAACTCTACAGCAAATGATGGTCTTCCCACTGTAACACTCATCAGCAAAACAATTATATTTTCTGTTAGCCCAAAACCCTCAATCCATCTGGATCTCATGGCCCCTTATCAGGCTCCTCCATTTTGAATCCTCAGGCCATCTTTGTTTGCAGATGCAGAAATTCCTCTGGCAGCGCACAGGCTACAAGCACAGACACCACCAGAGTTACCTGTGTGATCCATCTTACTTTAAATTACTTGCAAATTGGATTTGTATGAAGGCTAAATCGTATCAGAATAGATTCCATTATCCAATGCTCTGTGCTATCTGCTGCTTGCATACTTGGGAAGGAGGTTTCATTGTACGTATGAAGATCATGTTGCAGCCACTTTTAACTCTCTCACTGCTGCCTGTGAGCTCAAGGAAACACTTTCCTATGTCTTTTTTCACTCCAGAATTCCTTCTTTTTTCCCCCATTCTCAAAGGCTTAGTATAATATGCCCTAAAGTAAGAAACAATAGGAATGGATGCTGGTTTTGAAGAGATAGTTTGATATTAAGAAAATAGTTTGATGTTAAGAAGCTTGATATTTCACAGTTGCAGGTCCCTCTGCTTTAGGGATGTTCTAAGATGCGAAATATCATTTGGAAAGAAAATCGAAAGGTAGTTAGGAAAGAAAGCACAGACTCCCAAGCCTCTCATTAGAAAAGCCTTAAGGATTTTTCATGATCCTTGGGCTGGAGCACTGGGATTCAAGTCTAGAGTTGGAAAAGGAGAAAAGAGGGGTAAACCCACAAGCTGTGGGCACCAAATCCTGGTTCCTACCAACAGGGAGTGAATAATTCCCCTGTGGGTAACTGTTCACCTCAGGGTCCGTGCAAACCTTCACATCTTTCCAGCTCCCTATGTCCCAAACACCCACAGATGATGTAGACAGAATTTAAGGGATATTCAGACCCTCTCCCCCACTGACTATTCAGACCTGAATTTCAGTCTGAGATGCCCCCAGAGTTGGGGGTGATGCCTCAACCTCTGCCCGAGTTGTGAAGTTGAGGTGGAGCAGATTCATGGTCAAAGCTGGAAGCTGTGGCTCCTCTTGTCCTTTGCTCAGCTCCTTTCTACCTTACTGTCAGAAACCTCCTTCCTTCTACAAAAGTGAGAACCCAGGCACAGAAATTCACCATGTTGTGCTGAATTCGGAGACCTACAAATGAACTCATATCCTAATTCACAAACAGATGAATAATTATACCCTGCTTTGGTCACCTGCCCAATGGACAGGAGACAGGAGAACAGGATGGTGACTCTGTATTGCTGTCCTGCCACTAAATGTTGCAGGGGAATTGCATTTAGAAATGCTTGAGAAAAAGTTCAGCTGAGAAAGATACCTAATGTGTGCTGACCTCCAAAAGATTCTCCCCATCTGCACTGATTTTTTTTTTTAAAAAAAGCTTATCATAGTGGCCAGATGTCAGTTCAGCCAAATCCATAGGAATGCAGTAACAGATACCAGGACCTGGCCTAGGGCTGGCTTACATCCAAAGCCTACTGAAATAAATGGGAGTGTTCCTGAGGAAGTTCACATAGGTCTCACACACTTTCACGCTGTTCTGATAAATGCTGCTAAGAACCACAGAATTATAAAATATCTCAAGCTATGGGAAGGGACCCACAAGGATCATGGAGTCCAACTCCCTGCTCCTCACAGGACTACCTAAAACTAAATCATATGATCAAGACCATCATCCAGAGACTCCTTGAATACTGTTCTTGATCCCTCCACCCTAACAGAATTGTCCTTTTAACATCAGTAGCCCTCACTGCTGTTTCAGCTAATTTTGGTTGGATGCTCTTTCCTGATTTTGATTCCATTCAAATTTCACAGCCCCAGGAGTCCAGCAGAGATATTGGTGCTAACACACTTGAATCTCACTTAACACTGTGAGTTATGGAGTTTAACTACAGCAGTGAGAATTAACCCAAAGCCAGAACTGAATACAGGTATCATTAAGCAGAAAAAACCAAGGAGATCAGATCAGATCCTTCCATGTTTAGGAAGTGGAGCCTTTGAGGCATCTCTACCAGCTTTTACTTCAAGAAGACACGTGTTCTTTGCCTGATTTGCTCTCTTCTATGACTATGAAGAAATCTGGATTTCTATCTTAGCTGGAGGTGCTGACGGTGTCAGACCTCTGCCTTTGGCCAGGGCTTGGGCTGACCCTGAGTCCCCTGTGAGTGCTGGCTGACTGCTCCTCTACCCCTGTGTATTTTTAGCTGTCTGGATGTTGCAAATCCATCACCTCCTTCAAAGCACCAGAACCCCACATGGCCGCAATGAACTCTAATAATCTAGGCAGAAGCACACAGCTGAAGGGGAATATCATGGTGAGGGCCAAATTTCTAATCCCAAGATATATAGCAAGTTTCAGAGGACTATAAATTAATTCTCTATTGTAAAATAGCACTTACTTTTCAAGTGAAAAGGGTTTGTGAAGAGAGGGACATGAAAACAGCTTTGATGATGTTATGGATAGATAGAGTATAAATAGGGATTTAAATACATGGGTATTCAGTCACACTTACAACACTTTCTATTCAGGGGTCTGAAGCTTCCCAAAACTACATTAGATAGGCAGATATTATTACAGGTATTTTACAAACAGCTCTCTCTGTGCTCCACAGAGAGTAAATAATTTCTCCAAAATGGTGTAGTAAATTCAGAGAATTCCTCTCACTTCTTCCTTTGAAACCACTCAGGAAAAAAACACCTCCCTCCTAATACACTTCAGCTTT
The DNA here is from genome assembly GCA_013397815.1 of Aleadryas rufinucha. Lineage (NCBI taxonomy): Eukaryota > Metazoa > Chordata > Aves > Passeriformes > Aleadryas > Aleadryas rufinucha. The sequence continues at coordinate 45,256 of VZTH01015296.1, read as the reverse complement.
TCCTCATTTTCCGTAAAATTTGAATGAAGAAAAAAAAATAACATCCAGACAATCTTTTAAAAGTTCTATTGCATATAACTCTCCTGAAAAATACGAAGGTGTGCTACTTACGCCATAACAATAACACTGAAATCCAGCCAGTTCCATGGGTCCCGAAGGAAGGTGAATTCTGTCATGCAAAATCCTCTCGCCAGTATTTTTATCAATGACTCAAAAGTGTAAATTCCAGTGAAAGTGTACCTGGGGAACAGAGTGGCCAAAGAAGCAAGAGAATTAGCAAGCAGTAGACGGGTGGAATTGCAGAGGCACAGCTCTGGGGTGGCTCGCGTGAGTCACGGCTGCAGCACTGGGCTGTGCATGAGCAGCCTCAGATGAGGACCAAGGAACAGGTAAGAAGCAGCAAAGCACTCAGGACGGTCTCAGAATGAAGATAATTTTCATCACTGGGTGTCCCTTGATGAATCCTCACTCATTAAGTCAAGCATGGACACTACGCTGCCAAGCTCTGCTATGGGAGCTTTGAACCACTGCCATTTCCAGTGGAAGAGTGGATCAGGGAATCATGGTTTGGGTGGGAAAGGACCTTAAAGCTCGTTGTGCCATGACTAGGAAACCTTCCACTAGTCCAGGCTGGTCAGAGACTCGTCCAACCTGCCTTGAACACTCCCAGGGATGCGAAGTCCACAACCTCTCTGGGCAACGTTATGCCACACTCCTTGTTTCTCTAGTTGCAAGGAAGGTGTTTGTTCCATTCATACCTCTCATCTCTTCCTGCCCAAGACATTTTGGAGATTAAAAAATGCCACCACTTGGTTTTATCAGCTGAAAAGGGTAACTGTCCTGCAAATTCCCTTGTGTTTCACTATCCATGGTGAATTGCACCAGTCTTGAGAATCAAACAACAAAATTCCCACACCAAGAAAGAATAGAAAAACTCCCACCTGACTGTTTGTAGTAATTTTGATCTGTCTGACAGTAAAGGAGACACAAGGCTGGTTTTTTCCCCTGGTAAATTAAGTTATTACCAACAGCCCCTTGACTGTGATGATCTGGGCTAGAACACAGATCTTACCTTTTGTAATAACGATGGCACTTGCAATAAAATTTAGCAAAATCTCTGTGGAGGACAGTAATGCCTCTGATTTATAGCTCTCAGATCTGTATTCACCCAGGGCTCTACCTGCCATCAGAGACAGAGTTCAGGGCATACAACAGCTCTTTTATAATGCTGCTGCCCAAGACACCTAGCCCAATGGGACTGGGCACTCTAGGCCATGTCTTAACAAAAGAAATAAATGTTTAGTGTCTTCCACCGGCATTCCCTACCCCTTTTCTCCAAATGAAGATGCAGATGACACCAAAGCCTATTAAAAAACCTCAAACACCTAAAATCCACTAAAACACAAATCTTAAAAGTCATGATGTTAAGGGCTTTCACTGGAAACACTGGACTGAGTTTTCTGTTCAGTCCCTAAATATCAATTGGTGCCACCATATATAAAAAAAATTTTAACAGTTAAGATTCCTATTTGGTAAAAAATGATATAAGCCATTGAAGGTGGCAATATAAGGAAGGACATTATGCATTAAATATATTTAGCTGTATTCTACTGATCTGCAACTGGGCACACACACACAGAGTGGCAAATCTCATGCCCTCCTGCCATCGTGTCACACAGTAGGGCTACTCACACGTTATAAAATCTCAGTGTGCTTCATCTTAAAATGGGGATTACCAGGACAGTTTTGGTGCAACAGTGGGCATTAAACGTTTCTTGCAGCTCCTCTTTGACCATATACCTGAGCATTATCTTGTATCCAACTTTTTCACAGCTGCTATTTAGCTTTGCTCTGGTATTTCGAATATAGGTCACCCATGTGACAGTCTCTTTAAGCATGTGTATTCAGTAATACACACAGAAAACACATGCAAAGAACTAAAAAAAATACTTAACAGTACATAAGCTCATTAAAATGATAAAGCACTTGTATTTATTCAGCATGTCAGATGGGTTTAATTGATTGTATAATCACCATCTAATTCTAAATGGATCGGGTAAAGTCCTCCAGCAACTGAACAGCTTCTTTAACAACAAAAGTCAGGATTCTTAAAAAAATTTTTAGTGGGGTAAGGCTGAATTTTTCAAAATGGTAAGGAAAATGCTTTAAAGGAAGATCTAGGACAAATATTTGCACAAGGTTATTCTCCTATCCCCTGTGAGTCTCTGAAACAGCAGAACAAAATGGATTAGATGTATCTTCTCCAAATCCAATATTAATCAATTTGAATTACAGTTCATTGGGTTATTTTGCTCCTCCAAAGTACTTGACTTTGATTTCATTCTATGCACTTGAGGAGGAAAAGCTGAGAGACATGAGGGGACACAGGAGAAGAGGAAACATGGAAGGATTTGCTCCATGCTCCATGAGTCCATCTGCATTTCTGCTCTACGTTTCTTGCATGCTCTGCTTGATGCACTGATAAAATCATCCACATTCTCCTGCTTGCAGAAGACACAATACTATCATTTTTGATATTTCCCTCCAGAATGTTTGAATTCCCAGCTGTACACCAAATAAAGAAATTTTGATGAGATCATCACATGAATGAGACGTCCGTGATTTGGCAGAAAGCATCATGGCAATGGTTATGAAAGTTTTCAACAGGAAAAGGACAATATCAGGGGAAAGGACAGCCACAGACATACTTGAGGGTGCCACACTATACAGAAATACATGAAACATCCTGGGATTAGGATGTTATTGTGATGGGATGAAATATTTGGTTCAGTGCTGCCTATAATTAGTAATTTATGGCCTAGAAGATGTGTCCTGCATGATTTTATGGAACCTAAATAAGGGCGTTTTACTGTCTTTTCTTGCAGCCCTGAGTAGACCAACCACCAGGCTATGAAGCAGCAGATGGCTGTGTTTATCATATGTCAGTCAAAAATAAAAAGTGTGTTCTGATTGGTTCAATGAGCCAAAATAATTGTTTAATGCACTGTAGGTTGATTAGCTTGTGCATCTGGTATCTGTTTCTAAAAGGAATATTTTAAAGCAACTTAAAGAAGTGAAATGAGTTTTCATTTCATTGAAGCCCCTTAACCTCTTTTAAAATTAATTTAAAAACCCACAACAACAACAAAAAAGACCTTTCAAGCAATGTCTTTGCTATTTTTCCTGAAGGCTTGTCAAGCTAAAAAGACAGAAATTCTCACTGAGGTGTTCCCAGATAATTTGATGCTCATAAAATATCCCTACCAATTACTACAGGGGAACACTTCTCATGCTGTGCTCAGTCAAAAGGAAAGTTTTGCTTCCAATAAGTTTCAGTTTGAGGATAGAAGTAAGTATGTTCAGGAAGTATTCTCTGAAATAATTCAACTCAAGCTCTATCAGCCTACTCTGATGTGTCCAACCATCAGGTCTCTCTTGCATGGGAACTGTGGAAGGCTGACCAGTTTCGAGCAGGGTTGTCCTCATATGTGATTTCATCCAGATATAGCATAAAAGGTGCCTCTAGCAATAAGCATGAGATTCATGGACTAAAAATTTTTAGTTTGCTTACTAATAGAGTTTTCAGAAACAACTACCTGGAAAAACATTTAGTGAGGGCAGATACCATGGTCAGTACTACCGGAAAGAAATTAAGAGAACAGCAAACAAGATAAGAATAAGAACATAACAACAGGAAGAAGAAGGATGAGATGGGGATGGGACAGCTGCAAACCAGCAAGGATACTTACTCAACATATTTATTCCATGACGGAGTCTCTGATTGTGCCATGAACACACAATTAGTTAAAATAGTGCACATAATAAACATACTGAACAATGTAAATAACTGAATTAAGGAAAACAACATTTGATCCAAGGTTTCATAAATTCTTGTCATTTCACACAAGATGTGACAGCTCAATCACAATTTGCAAGTTGCTTCAAGAACTATAAACATTTGCTTGCAAGTGCATGAGGAGACAAAAAATTATATAAACATAGAAAAATGAGGGAACCTTCCCTGCTTTGTTTTTTCTTTTCCTACATCTTTTATATATACTTTATACAGTAAACAAATGTACTGACTCTGCAGTCTTTGGAAAACACAATACCCCAAATTTACAGCTGTGTTGGTCAGATGACAATGTGCATAGGTGCACAACTTTGTATGAAAAGAGGGATTAGTCTCATTTAAGTATCCACAGAAAAACCTGTGTCTGCAAATTCCCACTTCATTTTTTATCCTGAAACATTTCTCAGGCAGTAGGGGAAAGTTACAAATCTGGTTTTTCTAATCTCTTTAATGGGCTTGAGGTCTTGCTTTCAGTGTAAAGTTTCACCAGAAGCTAGCATGAGTTTCAGAGCACTAATTTTAAGGCTTGGTCTGCAAACCTGCTTGGCAAATAGGTAGCCTTGGTCTGCAGAGCTCTCTGCCTCAGCTGAGGGACCAGATTCCCTATCTGGAGTCTAAAGCAAACCTCCCAAGTGCACAGTCCACGCACTTTGCTGCTAAGCTGAAACCATAAATATAAAAAGCACCCTAAATCAAATTCCTGAAATTGAAAATATAATTCACTGGATGGCTCTCTTAAAAGCACATGCCACTTTCTATAAACAATTGCAAAATATTATGGGATTCTCCTGCATCAATAGCTGGTCCCATGCAACTGGGTAAGTCTAACTAAAGAGTTTAAGTGTGTACAGAAGATAAGGCAAAGGAAAACAGCCTGCAACTCAGTCAACAGGCAGGGACCCTTCCCAGGGAATATAAGTAACACCCAAATGTAAATTTATTTTGCCTTTTCTAGGAAAAAAAAAAAGAAGTTTGGTTTGGTTTGGGTTTTTTTCACCTCTGTAGTTGATTCCATTTGTGTTATTTTGTGTTTGAGAATAGTGATTGAAGAATTTAGTTTCAAACCTACATCCAGAAATGTTTGCACAAAATTTATCCTTTTGCAGAGCCAAAATCTCTGCTGAATACAGAGTGGAATGTTTTCCAATGGGCCACATAAGCAACTACAAGGTTAAATTGGTAGTAACCAACCTCTGGATTCCCCAGGGCCACCACAGAAAGCAGTAATTGAACTCACAGGGACTGCTCATCTCACAAACATTTTCCACTTCTGGGCCAACACCTCCTACTGAAGGACTGGGAAGGGTGTCTGATACCCAGTCACATTTGCTCACATCAGCTTCAGGTACATTTCTATAAGTTCTGACATTCTTGTTAACACAATTGTTAAGTTGCAGTTAGCCTAGAAAGCACTGGAATATTTTTCAGCTACAGTGAAGTTCTATGGATGAAGCTCAAGAAACCAGAGTGGTATCTTCAGACCACATCAAACAAATAGGATATTTCAATTCCAAGCAAATAAATTTCTCTACTGGAATTTAGGGTCACTGGTTTGATTTCTCTATCCCTGTCTCCTCGTGATATAAACTGAACCTAACAGCTTTCCCAGATGCTCACTTACAGGCAGGTGTCATCACCTCCTTATTCAAGAACCAAAGAGAATAAACCAGAGAACACAGGTGGAAAATGTAAGGAGTCAGCTCTGGGACAACAAATACACTATGAATTCAACCTGTGTTTCATGACCAAGCTGAAAACTACAAAGAACATAAAAGAATGAAATGTTTCAGCTGGTTATGCACCAAAGTTAGTGGTCTGTGTTAAATAAGAAAGAGAAAACAGAAATCCTCACAGAATGAAAATTAGCACTCCTACCTGAAATCGAATGTAATTGTTTCCATTAGAAAAAGTCCATGATGATGATCTACTCAGAAAGGACAAAGCAAAGAAGATAAAACTGAGATAAACTATATTAGCAGCATTGTCCATTCCCTATTTTAGAACTGCTATTAAATCACATTTTTGAAAGCCTACAAACTAAATATACTAAGCTACTCATCAGGATCCTTTCTGCAATAAATTAAACCTATTATTTCCAATTTGAGGTTACAGAATAGGCTTTGCACAAACCGATTCTAAAAGTTATAAATTTTTATCTCCTAGCACAAAGATATCAAGTCAAACGCGGCATACTTCTATTCTAGACTTCATTATGATGGATAATTGTTAATTAGCAGACTGAATACTAGAGGCTCTTTAGGTGATCATTGCCAAATTACATATAATATGTGCAAGCAAAGGTTAGTCCCAATGAATAGAATGTATAATTGGTGCTTCACAAGGTCTCATTTTGCCTTATGGAAAGTGTGCAAAATCAGATGCGAGGAAAGCTGCAAGCAGAAAATATGAACAAAGATTGGAAATTCTCTAAGAAGATTATTTTTCTTTTTCTGATGCACCAGAATCCATAATTCTAGCACCAAGGAAGGTCATTTTGGCCAAACCTCCAGCCTGGAGCAGTGGTAAGGTGAGAAAAACTAGCTATAATACCTAGAAAAACTAGAAATAAAAATTGCTACAGATTTTATACAGGCCAGCAATCTGCTTGGAGAAACCAAGGACACCACAGAATGGTCCTTGGCTTGCAGGCAAGAAGAACTAAGAGGAGTCTTTTAAACACAAGTCATCAAGGAAATGTTACCAGTGATTTAATCTCATTAATAGGTGGAGATAGTTAATGAAGATGTTAATGATGGCTAATTATGATGCAGAAGACAAAAAGCGTTCATCCGGTGAGACAAAATCCTACACTCCCCATGTCCTCTGGGACAGAAATGGAGCAGGGCCACCTTCTGGGCAGCCATGTGGGCCCTGGCCCTTTCATGAGGCCTCATAGACTCTGAATAAGAGGAGTAATACCCAGAAGGGCTTTAAGGATACATTATTAGTTGTAATACACATTACTAGGAGGCTGTGGGAGTTTTTTCCCTTGGAAAGGTGTATTTTTGAAAGACCAGACCTCTCAGGCTCAGCTTGATGAGCAGTGAACACCCAGAATCTATCCTGCCTGACATCTCAGAGGAAGAACTTCACATACAGCTACTTAACCAGGAAATGTGACCCCCACAGCTTCTTTATAGGACAATTTTACTCTGTCCTCTCTATTCTGTTCCACTGCTGGCCTTCACGGTGCACTCAATGGCTGGAAACTGAAATATGGCATCCACTAAAGAAGCTGCTTCAGATATTTACGTGACAGGACACCATTTGCTAATGCTCCTTTCAGGCTCCTGCCCTGGGGAAAATAAAGATTGCTTGATTACAGTCACGCAAGACGATAGATCTGGTTCCCAGGTCCATGTCTGATATTATCTGCTTGAGTACTTGTGGGTTCGGGCTCTTTTCTGCCTGGGATATTGACTGCCTGCTCAGCCAGTTGGCCTTTTGTATTTCAGGTTGATACAAAACATATTTATTGACAGAAAACAAATCAGTGCCTAATGCAGGAACTTTGCTGTTTTGCTGGGACTGGGGTTGTCTCCTGCCTGTGCCTGCCAGAGACTGAGCTGTTGGATCTCTCGACATTTTCAGCACAGGGTGATAATTTGTGTCTTTCTGGAGCTAAACTTGTATTTGCATTGAGATCTGCCACTCCCAAAATTTTACACTTCTTATCAGACTGTATTTATTTCCTGGCAGATGTTTCAAATGCTCTCCTCTGTGGTCTTTATCCTTGGAAGCAATGTGATAAGGATTTCTTGCTTATTTATCTTCTGGTTGACTGCTACCAAGGGCATGTAGCTCCTGTGCTACACATTCCTGTGACCTCTTGGCTTCACCAACCAGTGTAGAAAAAAGTGAGGAGAAGACAGAACAAGCTTCCAAAGCTGGAGGCAACACTCTCAATTTCTTTCTGAGAAGCTCAGTTTTCATATTCTTCCCTTAGCCATACCTGAGCAAATGCAGTGACCTCGATTAACTTCAGCAAGGCTGTGCTGAGGTAACTGTGCCTAAAAAACTTGGTTGGGCTCTGGGTATGCAGCAGCATGTGCTGCATTGTGTGCACATATAATCTGATCCACCAGCAAATGTCTCTGCAGAATTCTACAGTGTATTCTTAGTAACCATAATAATATCTTGGCTGATAACACATATTCATTTTTGCACAGAATTATTGGAATCAGAAGCTTAACTTGTTTTTCCTTTTGATAGAATATTTATATTATCACCTTTATTTTCTCCTCACTCTATGGAGTGAGAATCTGGTTTATTTCCCTATTCGTTTTCCCTAAAATTTGATAATTAACCAATGTTTCTAAGATGCTACCTACTTGGTATTTATTAATTCTCTGTGGTGGACATGAGTGTTGCAGATGAGGGATTTCCATCACTAAAACATCACAGAATGATCAGAGCAGCATGTGGACTCTTTGAATTATCACTGCCAGGTCTCCCATGTGCACCCTAGAGAAAGCAGCCAAGTCATGAAACAAGATGTGTTTTTAGTAATGTTCACACAAAGCTGAACATTTGGGTCAGTTTGGCCTTCCAGAGAGATGTGACTATGTCAGAATATAATGTTTCTGGGGTTGTGTGAAAAAAACAAGCCAAACCAAACCAATGCAGTGTGTCTTGCATGACTTCAGAACCAGAGCTACAGGAAATCAGGCACTGCCCTTCCATTAGAAGGCCCAGCAGGACAGCCTATGCTTTTTTTCCTAGTTAGATAACATATCCCAATAAACAAACTAGAAAAGAATCAACAAAACAATTTTTGAAACATTCTGTTTCAGGAGAAAAAAAAAATTCAGATCTGAGGCAGTTCAAAATTAAATTGTGTCTGCAGACAGTGTCACAGAGTTTTACCTCTGGGAAGTGCTTGGTAGAAAAGCTCTCCATCAGTGCAGATTTCCTCTGGTTCCCTTCCTTTCTGAGGTACTACACCCACTTTCCCTTCAGTAAAGATGATCAGTCTCTTCCCATCTTTTAATCCTGAGTAAACTCACCAGACTCTCCAGTTCAGCTCACATTATGTGATACCAGCAGTATGATACAGTCATTTTTATAGCTCACATAACAATATAAAATGAAACAAACCGAAAATCCAAGTGCATTTCTGCTTGTGCAGGCAAATTCAGCCAAAAAGATTTAAAACAGCTTAATGAAATAAAATGGTTTCTAACTTCCATCCATCTGTGTTTAAAACCCATATAAAATACATGAGGAGGAAAATCAACAGAAAGGATATGAATGTACCAAAATTTTAATTGCTGCTCTTCTGATTGGATGGAAAGGACTAAGTATATACAAGGCAGGAGTGGCACTAAATCGAAAGATTGTCTTCCCTTTGTTCAGTACTATAAATGTCTGGAAAACAAAATAGAAAATGAGAACATTCAGTATTTGAACTTAGGCTCAGCTTTTCCAGCCCACATCCCACTGGGAAATTCCTGCCAGAATCCCATAGTTTTTCCCCCCTCCTAAGACTCGCAAAATCCTTCTCACTTGGTGAAAAGTTTTGTCCAAGGCCTTCCCCACAGAGCTGTTGATTGTCCTGTTGTAATATCCCAAGTATTTTTTCTTTCTTCAACCCTTAGTGGGTCCTGTGCCATCACCTCCACCATGGGGCTGGGAAGAGAGCAGAATCACCTTTAAAAATAAAAATTACCTGGAGACTAAAATGTGGTGGAAGGACTTATGTGGTGCTCTTCTTCCCAGATGCTGGGGATCTCACTATGTCATTGATCCACCTTCTCTACTTTGAACACTTTTTTGTTCCCAACTTTGTCTCACCAAGTAAAAAAGTTGTAGGAGGCACAGTTCCACATCAGGATCTGACCCTGGCACTGAAGCACTCTCATTGCGCTCAGATTAATATGGACAGAGAAAAACAATTCTCTGAGCTATCTTAAACCCAAAGCAAAAGTGAATTGGATGCTGACCCAATTTGCAGAGCTCTGAAGATGCCCCACCATGCATAGGGGAACTAATATTTGCTCAGAGACAGAATCGAGACACCCAATATATAAAATCTAAGCAATTCACCCACTTTGAGTCTAAAAACTTCATGGCACTAAAATTGCAAATCTATATCCTGTTGCTTACGCCCGGGGATAGCAGGCAAATTAAAAGGTAAATTAATTCTGGCCCTTCCAGGTAAGTAATCTATTTGTCTTTACCCATTTAATTTTTATTCTGTAGCTCTAGCACCTGCCTCTACACTGTTTTAATAGAAGTACCATCATGGTCATATTAATTCATTGTTTACAGGAAATAGTATAGCCCAAAATCAGGAACAGCAGTACCTGAAAAAACTGGAAGCTGCCTAAAAATACACAGGGCTTCCAAGCTTTATTTTGTCCCCTGTTTTGTGAAATGTTTGGAAAGGGGAACAAACTGTAGTAAGCAACCAGCTCTGCTGTCAACAGCCTTTTGACAGAAGCTGTTTGCACTGTTGTGGCTTTGGTCCAGCCTGCACGTGATCCCTCATCAGGTGATGCTCGCTTTGGGACGAAGTTCACCCTTCTGCAAAGTGCCAGCACTGCACATGCTACTCACACCTCCCTCCAGCTCTATTTTGGTCATCTTAAATGGAGTTTTACTCTTCCTCAGCAGGAACAGAACCGCTGCTCTCCAGAACGGTTGTGAAGGTGCCTCCTGCTCTTGCGCAGAGTGCTTGCACAAGGCTCAAGTCACCCAGAAGCCCTTAACATTAAGGGGCTTAAGTGATAAACAACAGACCTGTGAAGAGTCACAGCTCATGCAGAAGGCAAGATAGGGCAGATAAAAACCTCTGGCTTAAATTAACTCGGCTACTGCTCTGCTCATTTCAGATATTGTATATTCATACTCAGGGTTATCTGAAAACACACAAGTTTACATTACGCTTTTTATCCCTTTTTTCCTTCCTGCTGAGATGTTTTCTGGGAGCCCTGCTCATGCCAACATTCTGATCCTTAATCTGGGAAAGAAATATTTTTACTGGCTGTAGAAAGATAAAAACCAGAGCGCTCAAAACAGTGGGCATGCTTTAGCAAAGGCAGCGGAGCAGGACCGATGGTGGGTGCTCACCTTACGGTCATTGTAGAAGGGGTCGATGTCCTCCAAGGGCTCCCCAATGAGCTCTGGAGAAACAGTCCCATAGATATCGGGCAGCTTCTTGCAGGCTTGCAAATCAAACTGAGGCTGAGGCTTCTCTTCCTCGGCCAGCTGCTCTCTGTATTCCTGCTTGGCATTCCTCGCAAGCTTCTCCGCAATTCGCTTCTCGATCGCAGCCAAGGACTCGGGCGTGAACCGGTGGAAGCTGTTAGTACCCGGTGGTAACAAGAAGTCAGCCATCTTTTCATCCTGCTCTGTCTTTACTGGTCTTTACTCCTAGTAGTGGAAACAGCTGAAATAAAACAAAGTTACCAAAAGTTAGCGGCACAAGAAACGCAAGAAGAACAAAGCCATCAGAATAAAAAAACCCCTCCAAACTCAACCCCCAAATAACTTGTTATATATTATCAGGAAACCCCTCATCTGTTTTTATGTGGTGAATAGAACATCAAGGAAAACAAAAATGACTGAAACTGTAATTTCAATAAGGAATCACACATGATCAAAGCTAAACAGATGTTACGGACAGACTATGAAATACTCTTCAGCTCTTCAGTCATTTGGGATCCTAAATCCAAACTAAGAAGTAACTTAGATTCACACAAGCTTAAGTTTCATTGAAAGCCACAGAGATTTGGATTCCTAATTCATTTTTGAAAATGCAGCTCTGGGAGTGGATGAACAATGTTCCTAAGATGACTGCAAGGCAGATTTAAATCAGCCGATGTCTGGCCACATGATGCAAAATCTAAAAATGCCCCAGCTGTTCTATTCCAAATTTAAAGAGTGAAGGGTCAAGTTTAGATTCTTAAATCCCATAAAAATTCTTCATAATCTCTGTCTTAGGCTTCTGCAATATAATTTTCATTTTCCTTTGGGATAGGAAATACCATCTTCAAGATATCTCTCAGGACTTTTGAGCATTTTCTTTTCCTCCACACCCTGCAATCTGAAGGATGCTGGAAGCCCAAATGTGCCTGGAAAAGCTCTGGGACCTTCATGAGAGCATGCCAAGCCTCCAAGATGCTGAATAGCCACTGCTGCCAGTTCATCATCTGAAAACCAGGCTCCTTTCATCCAACGCCAATTTGAACATCCAGGAGCTGGACTCTATTATCCTTGTGCCTTCCAGATCAGGATATTCTTTTATTCTCTGATTCTAACCCGAACCTGTGAAGTTTCATCATCTTGTCCCGACGGTACTTCAATGCTAACACTTCCAGTCTCTGCCTGAATGAAAACAAGTAAGAATTGCCACATCTCTTCAACTTACATGAATAAAACCAAGCATGAAAAGCACAGCTGAACAAAAAAGCCTTCTTGTACCTGCACTAAACAACATGGATAGCTGTGAAAATTAATGTAAAACTACTGTTTGAAAAAGGATGAAGCTTATCCCTGTTCTAGTAGCCTGCACAAATCCATCCAAGTTCACTGAAGCCGTATTTTGCAATTTAAAGTGACTTTAGAGGCATGTTTTTCCAGAGAGAGAAGCCCTCACTCCGCAACAATTAAAACTCATTTCACAGAAGAAACACAGACCTTGTATTTTTGCCACTACCAGGCCATTCATACTCAATCAGAATACACTCCAGTGACAAACAAAATAGTAGATTTTGAGGTGGGCTACCCTCTGTCATTCAGCAACATTTGCAGGATCCCATTCTTTGTTCAGCCACAACTGTTGTTTTCTGCTTTCAGACAGTATTTGTCTATTTACAATGGACATTTCCAGATAGTTTGCGTCTATTAGGCTCTGTGATGACAGCATTTTTGTTAGCAAACAAGACTCTAACTGGACTCTGCATGACAAATAGCATATTTATTGACTCAATTTCTCTGAGTAAGGGATGCTTTCAAACAACTACTGTTTCTCCTATTCTGACTTCATTTTAAAATGAATTCATTAAATTGTCATTGATCACAGTCTATCACACAGGAATGATTTACTGAAGCTTGTACATTATGCTCCGCGTTACTGCTGGTTTGAACAAGCAGGGCTAAAATGAATTATCCTTCCTGGAGTTTGGGGTATTCTGACATTCTTCTTTTGTAAGATTTATTCTCCTTATTCCTTTCCCCTCTCCCCTCCATGTCATTTGTTTTATCCCCTTCCTCCTGAAAAACAGGAAATTAGAAGCTTTCCCTCAAATCAAGTTTCTTACGCTCAACGCTTTGTGACTCAGCACCAGCGTGAGCAAATAGAGTTTCACTTTCTATAAATGACATCAGTACAGGTGGCCAGAGAATTCTCCGAGTTTTTTGTGTCCTTTCCATTTTTGTTTCTCCAGAATGAAACCTGTCTCAGTGCTGAAGGGGACAACAAAAGCCAGTGGCTGATCAGTACTGCTGGAAGAGCACAGACGAGGTCTCTAAACTGGAGATGAGAACATTGTGGACTGTTAGCTGAGGTCCAGATGATCATGAGCTCTGTGAAGACAGTGAACAGGGAATGACTATTTCCTTTTCCTAATAATATGAATGGAGAAACTTTGAATGAAACCACAGAGCAGCGGCAAAAGGTCCATAAATGGTTTTAAACACAAAGTTGCTGCCTCTGACTCAGGAACCTGGGTGCAAGCAAGAAAGGCTACTTATGCTTGTCCTATTTTAACATTCTTCCCAGGCTATCAGTCTAAAGAAACCCATCCTCTGCTGTTGTGTGCTTTGTCCTTACAGTGTCAGACTTCCTTGGAGACTTCCAAGAGAAGCCATTCTGGCAACAGAACTACTGAGTTTTTTTAAAACAGAGAAACAAAAGAAGGATAGGGGATGGTGAGGGAGATAAAATAGCCCAAAAAACCTAATCAGCATCAGAAGTTTTAATTATTTTTTCTAAAGGGAATTATTTTTGCTTAAAGCTCTCTCTTATTAGAAAATTGAATCAAATCCAAACTGGTCAAAACCAGACCTTTTCAATTTTATCTACAAATTCCAGAAAGGTAGCTGCCTAGAAAGAACTGGAAAATCCTACACAAACTTCATTAGTGCTTTTGCTAGTCATATATTTAATTTTTCTTTTTTTAAAAAAGTATGTTTCAGCACCCTTACAATTGAAAATCCATTACATGTTTTGTCTTCATATTGTCTATAAGTTAAAGTTCCACATTTTAATATATATATATTTAGCGCAATTCTTTTTCAATTTCATGTACTTTCAGGAAATGGGCAAGATAATTTCATGGGTCCTTTCTATGTCTAATTTCTTTTAATCTATGAATTGCAAACATTTCTACAAATAGCCAGGGTTAGCCCAGATGTTTTTTAAAAGGGTAAGAAAGCACCACAAGTTAAAAAAGGAAATCATCAATGACTGAATCAAAGAGCTGGAATGCCATTTCTTAAGAGATACTAGCTGTTGTGACTCACGTTTTCACAATAGGAGCCTGGATTTTTCCATTCCTCACAGGCATATTTTTGAAGTACAAGGCTTCAAACACATTGTTTCTGTGATATCACCATGCACAGAATGAAAATTTCCCTCTTGCTTTGTCAGTTAGCATCGGTTGTTGCTGATAAAACGTACTGGTTATGTAAACAAAACATGCATATGAAAATAAAGCCCCAAGATGAATTCTTTCTTCGGCATGGCAAGAAGTGAGAGCAGTACAAACAAATTAGGTACTGCTAGCACCTGTGTTTATTCAGAAAGATCCAACAGAAATGCTGTTTTCCATTGCAGCTTTAACCTCACTGTCATGGGCTTCAGCCACTCCAGTTCAAAAAATCTTTCAGGTTCTCAGAACATCACCTGCATGCCTTGCAAGTCCCTCTGTAGTATCAAGGACTCACTTGTTTGTATTTCAGACACTTGGCAATGGCAATAAAGGAACCAAACTGGAAGATCAACCTTGTGAAAGTGTCTTTTACAGGCTAAAGGCATCAGACGTGCTCACCTTGAGTAGAACTCTACTCATTTACCTCTACTGATTTCCATGATGCCACTCAGAAAGCTACTACCAAACATGGACTGGGGACAGGGGTGTTTCCACTGCAGTTCTGCTACTCCAAAATCTTAAAAAAGATTAATCTAGAGCCCTAAATTCTCCTCTTCTTTAAGAAATGTTTGTGACTAAATAAAGATTTTGCATTCCTAACTGCTGTGGTAACAAGAACAATCGTGTGGATGGGTTTCTTTTCAGTGTTTGAGACTACATGGAGCACAGTCATCCTTGCCCCCCACACACTCCTTTTCCATATAATCTCTTTGGCATTTTCCTTTGACCTGCAGAGCACAGCAAAATATGAGAATAATAGTCTAGGGAAATAAAGAACAGAGCAATGACACATCTAATTTAACGTCACTGGTCTAGATTAATAAATTCATATGCGTAAATTTACACATAAACACAAACATTTAATCATATTTAAAAAGACTACAGGTTGAAATGGGATCACATGGAAGTTTTATTCCAACCGTGAAGTAATGGCTTCACAGAGAACTCCAGTTTTAAATTCAGATCAAATAAAGTCTTTCTGTAAAAAGATCAAGAAGCTAAAGGAGTGTAGGCAACTGAGACACACTTCATAATTTCATTGACAACAAACAAACAAACAACCTTTTGAGAGTTAATACACTTGTATTTATACCACAGTTCACATTCCACAGTGAGGAGGTGTCATGGGAAATTCTCTTTTAATAGAAAAATTTCAGTTGCTGTTAGCACACACTTTGAGGGCCTGTGTCCTCACATCAAGACAGTCCTCAAAATTTTACACAGCGCACTCATTACTTCTGCTTAAGCTGATATCTGGTTTGTTTCTTTTTTCTCCAGCAGGCATCTTTTTTTCAAGACCACAAACAATGGTTGTTTTTGTAGCACACGTTCTTAACACGTATAATCAGCCACATCTCCAGCTGCCATACGTCAGCACAGCTCTGCCCAGGGAAGTCACACCTGGGGAATCGATCTTCTAGGACCAGAAATATTCAGCTAGAAATGTTTTCTTTAAAATAGTACCTTCACACCAGAGCATGAACACTAGAGAGTGTGTAACTGAGGTATTAAACTAATGGCCTAGAAGATAACCAAGATTGCAGGGAGCTGGAAAACCCCGAGCTTTTTGCATCCTGTGTAGGCAATCTGCAAATGCTTGTTCATCCAGAAACATCTTGTTGGGTGAGCTCCGAGGTGAAGGTGCAAAGAGGGGTGCTGGAGAATCCAGTGCCTGGAGGGGACCAGGCAGGCTCCCAGGGCTGGTCTGTGGGGGAAAACTTTTGTATTCCACAAAAATCTGATGGGAATGGCTGAAATGTTTAGCTCTTGAAGTTCTCCTGGGCAAAGCACAGCTTTGAAACCTGCCCAAGCTGACACAGGAGGAGATGTGAGCCAGGGTTCCTCTTGCTGCCCATGTCACAGGGCAAACCTGCAGGATGATATGACATTGTATAACACATTTCCCAAAACAAGCCCTGTTGTTCACCATGGATGCTGACCAGGGGCAGAAATAAATATGTAAGAGAACTCATTGCATTCAAGGTGTTGGAAAAAAACCCAAACCAAAACAGCACAAAATGTCCAAAACGAAACTTCAGAGTCACAGACCCACAAGTCTTTCGTCACAAGCAGCTCTGCCTATGCAATATCTTCTTTTAAATCCAGTTTAATGGGTTTTGCTGGCTCCTCACCCATCAGAATCATGGCATTCTGACATTGCCAATGACTTATTGAAAGAATAAAGTCTTCAGAAAGCCAACATGTGCTAAAAGGAAATGAATTCAGAAGATTTCATCCTGATATTGAAAGGGTATTTGGGGATGACAAATGTTATGCCAAGAATTAAATGCTGGCACTAAGTCTTCTCTTATCATAAAATATATATTTTTAGTGAGCTAAAAATATTCTTCTTACTTTGCAGGTGCTTTTACTTCAAATTATGCTGCAACCAGATGACATAAATAAGAAAGAGGGAAGCAGCACATCATAGTTAACAATGCACAACTCTATATTTTGCTGAGAATTATAATTCTTTGCATGCAACAGGTTTTCATGCCTTTTTTAATTAACTAGAAATTTGCCTCAGAGTTATTTCACTATAAACTACACAACCTTCAGATCCAGGGAAAGACTTCTCCTTTGCTACTCTGAACCAACAGAGCTTGGAAAGAGCCACCAAGAAAGAGGAATGTTTTCAGCTCAGGATGCAGTCACTAGCTTTTGAACAAGAAATAAGGAATCTACAGGAGAACTCCATGTTGTGCCAAACATAATATGCAGTGCTAACACCGTTAGGTGCTTTGAATGCCTACATGAATAAAATATATAAAATCTGGTCCATTTTATTCACAGAATGTTTTGTAAAGACATAAAGATGGAAGCTGTAAAACAGCTATTAAAATATATTCTGGTGCCATTATGGGATGGTTATGCCACAGAAAGAAGGCAGCTTTAGGCTAGACAGCAAAATCTTGGCTGCATGCTCCTAGGGAAGAAGGAGCCACATCTGGAAAGCTGTCTGATGTATTGCCACAGTTATAGGTAAGGCTTTCCTGACCCCCTCCCATCTAAGTTATGGAGACACATTTCATCAGCAGAAAACAGACTCATAAAAGCTGATCATCAGAACTGACATGTTTACATTAAGAGAGATGGATGAAACTCTGTAAGCAAAGCCAGGGCCTCTCTCACAATTGTAGCACTGAATTAAGAGAAGAACATGACATAACAACTAAATTTCATTTTTAATAGTGAATAGAGCGATTTAGGTTTTCCTTCTTTCATGTGAAGGCAACAAAAAGAGGCTGAGGTGAAGGGTCAAGAAAAAATTGGATGTGAAAGGCTGGGGGAGACAGACCCAAATCATACAAAGTTAAGCTGTGGGAGGTGGCAAGTCCCCCTCCTGCATCTGGCTGATACGAGGTGAAACAGCAGCTCCTGCAAGTCTGCAGCAGCACTGTGCTCCACAACCACTTCCTTCATCCTATCCATACACCTACAACATACCCAGCTCCCCATCCTTCTCTACCTCTATCCCTTTCCTGTGCCTTAGCCAAAAAAATTCTCTCATCCTCCCACCTACTTTATTGCAAGCAAACATAACCTTTCCACAAACCTGTCCTTGCCCACAGCGATAACTCTCCAGTGACATTCACACCAGTGCTGTGAGATTTTGTCACTACTGCTTTATTCTCCTCTTTGTTCCATGCAAAGCATCTCTGACTACGATGGTGGGTGCCCCTGGACAAGGATAAAGGGTCTCTGTCTGTGGTTTTTGGATAGTGTTTGGTGTTAATGGAGCCTCAGCTACTGGCAAGCATTTTTACTGCTTTTGCAACAAAATACAAAGGAGAATAAAATAAAAGTGCACAGATTTAGAAGTGCACTGGCAAAATTATCTTTCATGGTAATGGCAATAGACTCAGGAAGGATAACAGGGAATCTGTCAGGAAGCTGATGCTTGCTGGGATATATTGAAGATTTGATTAATTATTTAGTGCACTGTAAATTTGACAATACTATTCATATAAAGCTGGTGGCTCTTCTATTCTGATGGAAGAGATTTCACCACCCCTGCCCCCCCTGAGAGACAGAGAGAGATTATAGCTGTCCAGAGAGGAGGGATATTCTGCCTGTTTGCGATTGAAAACCGCCTAGGTTCGTTTGCCAAGTTTAGGAATCAGAGTTAAGAGCTTACATGGGGTTCTGGGGGTGCAATCCTCAGCTCATGTCAGCCAAGGGGAATATTTTGTGTGACTGCAATAGGCAGTGGGTCAGACCCCTGGCGTCAGAGAGACAGAGTTATTTGATTTCTGCCATTCCTTTCAAAGAAGTTTACTTCAGCCACTCGGCGTAGCTCCATGGAAAGATGCAATGGATGCTGGTGCTGACTGACACTGATTTGATTTGAATTACATAATACTCTAAACCATTATGTAAATGAGTCTGACAGAAACATGGAGGCAGAGCAACCAGGGATTTTTCATTGCTTTTTGAAAAATATCGAGTAGCCTTTTAATGTTATCACCAAGATTGCCGCCTTCCAGCTACTACATTTTGCTGGTGGGTTAGCTGAATTAAACTTTATTTCTCCTGACACTAACTAAAACCCAAAGTGCATCTGAGCAAATGATGAGGAGCATTTAAAGAGTGGTGAACGTGGATGATTTTAGAGGTATGTGAGTGAGTCACATTACCAGGAGTGGTTTTGGTTATGTCCCACTGATATCAATGAGACTCATGCTTCCGAGAACCCTGTGGCAATCCCAAGCATTCCTCCCCTTCTCCCTTGTATAATTTCCTCATCTTTTTACATGGGAGAATTTTTCAGAGTAAATAACTCATTGCACAAACAATTCTATTCCAAAAGTCATGACATTTTCTGTTAATTAGCAATGATATAATCATCCAAACAAAACTGCTGGGGACATTGCATTTACTAACAGGCTACATCCAAACATGCATTTATGTGTCAACAGTGCATGCTTGAGTGGTTGGCAATACCCAAATGGGCCTGAGGCACAATGCACTGCAAGGATACAATAGAGGCCCAGTATTGCAAACCCTGCTGTGTCTCCTTGCTTAATTTAGCTTATGGGACCAAACGGTCAATGAGTAAGCCAGAAAATAATACATCAAGTGGCCTGTGAAAGGGAAATATCTGATGACGGTACCAATGCAGGGTGTTTTCTAGATGGAAAATGCACTAGCTCCGTAATTTGGTAACTTGCTTGCACCTCCTGTAAGGAAAAAAAGAAACAACCCAAACAACACTATTCCTAAAAATAACTTTTTCATTACTTGGTTGGCCAGAAAGCCAACCATGTCCTGGGCTGCATCATGAGAAGCATGACCAGCAGGTTGAAGAAGGTGCTCAGCTCTGGTGAGACCCCACCTGGAATGCTGCATCCACATCTGGGACCCCCAACACAGGAAGAACTTGGACCTCTTGGAGCAGGTCCAAAGGAGGGCCACAAAGATTGTCAGACAACTGAAGCACATCTCTTACAAAGACAGGCCGAAAGAGCTGGCTAAGAGAAGAGAGGGCTCCAGAAAGAACTTACAGAACATCCCAGTGCCCTAAAGCGGCTCCAAGAGAGCTGGAGAGGGGCTTTAGACGAGCATGTGTAGAGGTAGAACAAGGGGGATTGGCTTTAAACTGAAAATGAGTAGGTTTAGATTTGATATTAGGAAGAAATTCTTCCCTGTGAGGGTGGGGAGGCCCTGGCACAAGTTGCCCAGGGAAGCTGTGGACACCCCATCACTGGAAGTGTTCAAGGCCAGGTTGGATGGGATTTTTGAACAACCTGGTCTAGTGGAAGATGTCCCTGCCCATGGCAGGGAGGTTGGAACGAAATCATCCTTCAGGTCTCTTCCAACTCAAGCCATTCTGTGATATGATTCTGTGATTACTAATAGCAGTGATAAATGGCAATTCCACTGAGAGATCATCCAATATCTTGACCTAATCTCTTCCTAGATATACACAAATACCAGGGTTAAGAGTCCCCAGACAACATTATGTCTACCCTGACAAGGTCCTAAAATGGTGCAGAATGTCCTGCTTGAACATTCAGATTTTCTTTTTGCTTTTCAAGACAATTTCAACTAAAAATACAAATTTGACAAGGCAATGGAAGATTTTGATCAGATCTGTTAATTTTTTAATGTGCCATGTACAAGTCCAATGATTCAAGTGCTGCCTGCTCCTCCCTACATCCACCTGCATCTTTATCCATCCTAAAGTGTATTTCCTAAGCTTAGACAGGGTAAATAATGTGTTCTAGATATTTTTGACTAAAAAAAATATATGTATTGGACATGCAACTCTTGTGAAATAGCCTCATATTCTCAGAATAGAATGAATCAACTAAAATTTAGCTTCTCTGATGGATTGGAATAGATTAGCCAAACCAAAGAAGCGCAGGATGTTACACATTCAGGGAGAAATAGGCACTGTTAGGGCATGAGTCATCTCTCCTGTTTTCAATGTCTACTTCAGAGAGATAAACTATGCTTTAGACCCTAGAAAAGCTTCTGATGATTCAATTTGTTTATTGGGACGCCAAAATTTCAGTGTTGATATGTGCCTGTAGGTGCCTGTGAGCTGTGTGTCTACATTTGCATGTTTGCTTTTCTCTGACAGAGCAGGGCTGTCTGGACTGAGAGATGCACCCCCCCAAAATTCAGAACATTGTGGAATATGATGCAAGGTGTGTGACGTGTGTTCATTTTTCTTCTGCCTTGACTTTTCTCAAAAATAGAGACCAGACACCTCCGACCACATGATGGTAAAGGAATGGACCATGGGGCTGCTCCACTCCAGCATGTGGCAAACCCTAACACTTCCACAACAGCTTTCCAGTGCACACAATTACTTTAGAACACAATATAGATCTTCAATTTTAACAAAAGGGATACATTTAATTAGTCAATGACAACCACGCTGCTCCCAGAAACGGGGTCACGCAGGTTATCCTGATACTCTCACACTCACCACACACTCACAAATCTAGGAAATATTTTCTGCCTTATGTTTTGTTTCTACAAATTAAAGGGGTGTTTGAGATCTGGATTGTGCAGTTACACAAGCAGAAGTGGTTTTGAGGTAATATTTTTAAAAGTAGAGTGAAATGTGGGCTGGTGGCACCCGTGACTCCTAGGGGATCACAACAAAACAATCCAAAACAGAGCTGAAAGTGCACATCTGTCCTAGTTCACAGCCACTCTCCTACTCCAGTCTTGGGCTTGTCTGGCAGATTGTAACAATGCATACAATGATTTTAACAGCAGAACAAGCAGGATGGCACTGTTCCTCTCTTCCCACATAAATGTTTAGCCTGGCTCCAAAGTTTTCTTCCCTCTACTTTCCTTCCAAAATTATTCCCAAAACTGCTAACTCCAGAAAATCTGTCTTAGACCCCAGCTCTCTCCAGCCTAGCTCTACTGTCAGACAAAGAAAAGAGAAATGAAGTGGAGAAAAGAAAAAAAAGCAAATTTGGATGGCATTTCACAGATTCTCCTTGTCCATGTCTCCAGGATATATTTCACACCCTCCAAGGGTCTATTAACCATATTTTATGTAGGATTGGTGTATATTAGATTGCTTAATAACCATCTATGGTGGGTTAATTTAGTCTGAGGAGGATGGAGTTAGAGAGCAGCTTGGTGGGCACCTGGCAGCCAGACAAGGTTAATCCACACCATCCTGTATGGAAATTGGGCCTCTCACTTTTCTCCAAGTCACTGAGCTGCAGGGAAGTTGAAGGATGTCCTGGAAGACACGGCCACAGCAGGCCAGATTGGAGCTTTGCACTGCAGCCTGGAGCTTCAGCATGACTTAGAATCATTGAATCATTTAGGCTGGAAAAGACCTCTAAGGTCATCGAGTCCGACTTCTGCCTCACCTTTCTGTCCCCCGAAGGGATGTTGCTGGCAAAGAGAGCTGTGTAAAATGCCATCACAAAACTCACAGGAGAGCCTGCATGCCAGCCCTGAGGCCCAAGCAAGAAGAACATCAAGCTTGAAAGATCAGACCATTAAAAGCATTACTGATCCTCTCAATTCTTACAGTTTATGATTCTCCCAGATGAATCGGAATTAAATTGAATACTCACATTAACAAAGTAATGGGAAATCCCAGTTCACATGCTTCCCATTTAGCCTCACAGTGGCAAAAAAAAAAAAAAAAGAAGAGTTCTGCTGATTTATCTTAACTCCTTTCTCCTTACATACCCAAGGAACATCTCAGTTCCTGGTCTACTTGCATCTGTTGTTTAGGCATGGCCTGGATAGCACAGAGATCGCTGCCTCTGTTGGACACAATGCACACAGAACAATCCCAGGAACTGATGGTTTCAGTGTGCTCTGCTTCTGGTGGCTCAGAGAGATAGTAGAGATACAGGCCCTGGTCTTCCAGTCTTTCTGATGTGATGAGTGATGCCATCAGCACCAACCAGCTCACATCTCACTCACCACTTTCTCCTCCCTGCTCTGGCAAACACAATCTGGGTTCATCTTCACAAAACTGCCTCCAAACCCCAGGCCAGGGCTGTTCACCACACTGACCCAGCTTGTTCTCACACCCCCATCTTCATTTGGAGGTTCTGACTTAAACTGGCTTTGCTACAAACAAAATAGAAAAGTTTTACCGTGCATGCCTAAAAATAGAATTGCAATCATCTATGCTTCCGTTACTTTAAAACTAAATTTATCAAGAGATTATTCTTCCGTGAGGTTTAGCACATAAGATGACTTATGTTTTAAAGTTCAGTCATTTCACAGTTATTTATGAGCAGAAAATCTTACGGATTAATTTTATAAAGAAGCACAATGAGTTTGGGGATCAGAACTCCTTTTGGTGTAAATGGTCCCAATAACTCTGCAGTCCATCAAGACAGTTTTCAGCTATTTTTGTAATACTGTTTGTTGTGTTCACAGATAATGTGCAGCTGAGCACCAATAAGGTGAAACATAAAAGGTTATAGTTTAATGTCAGAAAAATCTTCCAAGTACCTGTTAAGAGCCTGATGACTGAATAAGGAGAGGGAAAGAACCATATAATCCTCTGGGGTTTTTTATTTGTTTAGTTTCTACATTAGACAGTTCTTTGAGTGCAATTGATTTTGTAGTTTCCTCTGTAGTTCCCAATTAATCATCCTCCCTCTTTGTGAAGATGTTTTACACAAAAACAGGAGACAGGAAAACATTTTAAAAATAGGGAAATGTGCTTATAAAACCACAGCACTGGTATGGATATGCAGAAGTGCAGGTTCTGTATGAAACCACCCTTTGGAGGGGAAGGGGAAGCAGCATTGCCTGTCGGGTGGAACAGCTGACTGCAAATTTCCTATTGAAACCCCATTTCTATGGAAAAATGCTTTTCCAAAAGAGAAGCGTTTAAGTAAAGAGCATCTACTTTGAGTTACAAATTTCTTTCTGCAACAAAGAAGCCTCCAAACTGAAAAGGGAACAGATTTATCAGAGAAAATCACCATTTTTCATAGGGGGAAGAAAAAAACACTTTCTCTCCAAGAATGATGGAAAACAGGGCAGAAATCACCCTAATCACATCTCATTGCTGGTTCTCCCACTGGCTTGACATTCCTGTGTCTGTGCTTTTAAAATATAAGAAAAAAAATTGGGAATTTCACATAGTCATCTTAATCCAAATATAAAAATGAATTTGGAAATTACTTGGTTTTGACCAAACACATTTTATCTCTTTAAATCACAAAGCAAAAAAAGTGACAATACCTATCAACAGCCAGAAAACATGCTTTTCTTCTAGAAGTCATCATTATAGCCACATCCAAACATGAAACTTTTGACTGAGGACAAGAATCTTTTGGAGCTTTGAATGAGTAACAACGGGATTATTACAGAAATAAATAAAAGATGAGCAAGCTGCCACTTAAGCTATGGATTTCCCACTGCAACAGCTTCAAAACTTTCTTGAAACACAACAAATGAATAAAAAAAAAAGGGGAGGCAGACGATATGGCTCTGTCTAACTGATAGCATGAAAACATCAAGCACTTTGATTCAGATGAATAAATAATGACGGCGTGTTATCCAGGAAACAGTGCAATGCCAAGTCTGTTTGATCTCAGACCAACTGTTGGGTAAAAGTATTCTGAAACGCTCTCCTGGGCACATGGGCCAGCTGCATCTCGGCTCTGGGGCTCTGATTATTTAAATGGGGCTTTTATTAAAAGAAGGAGTTTTGTCCTAGCAGAAATTTTATACCATGTCACCTTCCTGAGGGGAAACTCCAGCGTTACTCTGCTTATTCAGGAGGCTGGGGTTGTAAGAATGGGGGAGTTCCAAGCATCCTCTGTAACTGCTCTCCTACATCATAAATTGAGATGGAAGCAATGGGAAAAGAAGAAATGAGGGAGACTTGTGAGTCTCGTCTTTTGCATTTCAGGGCTGCCCCAGAAAAGCCTGGAAATCATCCTCCCTGCAGGATCAAGAGCTGTGAAGCCCCAGGAGCACCTCCTCTCCCTCATCACTGCACAGCGAGGAGCACTGCCCTCATTTCATGGCTGGGAGCACATGCCAGCCTGACTTAGGTGAATGGGGATGCTGAACACTCAGTGCCAAGGCACAGGGAGTGGACAACAGGACTGGGGAGGGACATACTTCCTTCAGCACTCCTGGAACCTTCTCCTGAGGTGTCCATGTGGCTGAGACAGCATGTGGTACAAGGAAGCTTTGTGGATGAACCAGCTAGAAACTCTCCCCTGACTCCAGCTGCCCTATAATCTCTGTTTCAAGCTGTGCTTTCAAGCCTGAGTCCAACCCTTAAATGGCTGACAGATGAGTTCATTGCAGCTCACTTTAGACAGCAGAAAGTGCTGCCTTCTCCCAGGTCAGTCTGACACAACTCGCCTTCTCTCCAAGGGAGAGTCAGTCATCTCTCAGATTAGCCCCAAAATTCCATACCCAGCTCTTTTACAGGAAAAGTAATCTCCCTGTCCTCCTCAGAACATCTAAAAACCCTCTAAGTTTACAAATATGCACTGCCCAGGCAGGTGCTCCTGGACTTGTTCACCTTTTTTCAGTATAGTCATTCCCCTCATGAAACACTCCACTGAACACATGGCTCCCTCCCTAACAAACAGGGCTTTGGGACCCTGAGAGCTCAGCTGAGAAAAAAACCCCAAGCACTAAAGCAGGAAGCGTAAAGACATCTGAAAAAATGCTCCAAATCTTCAGCTTCCAATAAACATATGAACTATAGCAACTGCCAAGAATTATGACTGCATGACATTACATCCAGCTCCTTGCTCTTATTAAAAAGTAAGCCCGGGCATCCGATGGGCAGATGGGCAGCACCACACAATCTGCTCTGATCCACCATCTGAGCTTTAATGGATGCTCACAGGTTGCCACAAAGCATAAGTTTTCATCTTCAGGAAACACGTGAACTCTACAAATAGCTGGATTTGCTGGAGTGTGTAAGAGAGAAGTGAGGAATTTTGGAATTTCAGACAGTTTTTTGTATGGTCTGGAATGTGATGTCTTTCAATCTCCCTGCTACAGGGAATATAATGGGCCCTGATCACTAGTTTTAAATAGAGGAAGGTAATTTGCACATTTTTGTTGAAAGTTAATAGTCTTGGAAAATGTTAAACGGATGAACTTCTTTTTTTCCTGATGAGCATGAGAAGTGACAAAGTGAGATCCTTGGAAGCATGGCAATATCACCAGGGTACTCCATGCAAATCTTGAGAGATCACCTCCAGCAAGATGAGGATTATTTTACATGCATAGCCCCTGATTTTACCAAATGTCAGTTTTCTCAGTTGGGATTTGGTGCAGGGTTATTGAGATCTTTGTGTGACCACACCAACAGCCCTTGCTCTCAGTGCTCATACATAATAACAAAGATGTGATGTTCTGGAGACTGTGAACATTAATCTGATTTTAGTTAATCAAAAACTTTTGGCACTATTAGCTGCAACCCTGAGCCATAAAGAAGAATATCCTGTGCCTTTCCAATACTATTTCTGAGCTACATATCCTCAAATTCCCAAAACTGTATCTGATCTAAGGTGGGAGAGATGGGCAGAAGGATGCAGAAAGGAGGGAAAAGAAACACCATGAGCCTTGTTGTGCTGTGGGGTCCAAAATAAAGATACAGCATCAACATCCAATTTGCATTTCCCAGATTTCCCTTCTGGAAATGTACTTCAATGCTGCTGGCTCTTACCCTGAGGAGTGGTGCTATGAGTCTTTTTTGGGACTGCTCAGATTTCCCCCTTGCTTTTATAGATGCTGTTCCTTGCTGCACTTCTTAGCAGAAAGAGAGAAGCATAATTTATTAGGAGGGATGGCATTTTGATCTGTGACCATCAATAAGTCTGTGGCCTTCAGATCAAACACCATTATCAAGACATCCATTGAACTGGAAACAGCATTAGAGGAGAGACAGCTAACTCAGCATTAATCAAGATTTTTTGTTCTTCCAGTATCTGAGTATTTCTGATAGCACCAAACCTCTGGCAATTCCAGGCAATCCCATACAGATTTATTAAGGTGGGCACATAGGCAAGTGAGTTGTGACACTGCACTACAAGCATTAGTGAGAT
Organism: Aleadryas rufinucha; assembly: GCA_013397815.1. Lineage (NCBI taxonomy): Eukaryota > Metazoa > Chordata > Aves > Passeriformes > Aleadryas > Aleadryas rufinucha. The sequence continues at coordinate 18,272 of VZTH01015296.1, read as the reverse complement.
TCATAGCATAATCATTTCTAGGGTCCAATATTTGCATGTCAAGATTCAGAAAACTATGCAAATATCTAGTCACAAGTGTCTTGAACTACCAGCATCAGAATTTAGACAAGGTACAATACACATTTAGAGACCAGCCCAGTGTGCTGAACAAACCCAGCAGCAGTCTATTAAAAACTGCCAGTATAACCAGCATGCTTGCTTCTCTGCCTGACCACAAGCTGGTTAATCCCAGTTAAAGCTCCAGTCTAACCAGCATCTACAGCCTTGTAAACCTCAGACTGCAATTGTGTTGGTCAGCTGTAAGAACAGCATCCTCATCACGGCTCTGCACAAAAGAATTGCAGGTCTGGCTCTTTCCGCTTTCTTAATATTTATGCATCTGGTCTGGCAGCATCCATCATCAGGGGAGCCTTAGCTGGTGCCCCAGAGGGATGAAATAATGGCAATTTCAAAATGAGCCACAAGATGAACGGGAATGAGGAGGGAGGGAGCTGCTATCAGGAGTCTGTCAGAGTTAGGTTATATCAGGCTGTACCTCTTGTGGCACAGGAAGAAAAATAAACCACCACAAATTAGCAGCAAATGAAAACAATGGGTGTGAGCTTGTTCCAGGAGGGGGATGGGATGGGATGGGATGGGAGAAGCATTTGGCAGAACCTTGAACAGGACATACATTGCCAAGGGATCAGGGCCTGGGTAGAGGCATAAAGTGCTTTGTAAGGGGCCTTGCCAGCTTCAGGTGTGAGGAGTGAGCACACAGGCGGTACCCACATCTCCCACAAACCAGCCCAGCACAAGCAGAGGCAGAAAGTATCCCTTCTCAGCCTCTGGAGAGCAAGTCACTAAAAGTCACTGCAAGTCACTGCAGCCCTGCAGGCCCCAGGAGCAGAGGGAATGCCAGACTTCAGCTGGGAAGCTGCTTTTCAACACAGAGCTGCTTTCAGAGCTTTTCTTGGCTGCAGTGGGACCGTGGGTTTCCCCCCAGCTGCCCACCTGATGGAGCAGGGTGAGGGCAGCCTGGTCCCTCCAGGACAGCAGGGTCACAGACAATGACCCTTTTTAACACACAGCTTCATTACACTCACCACATTAATTCCCTCCTCCCAGACTCCTCCAAGGAGGAACTTGGCTGAAGTTCTGCTGCATCATCAGGGGCTTTAGATTAACACAGACAACAAAGTAAATTACTAATCCCGAGGACTAGGCATGGTATCAAGCATTCCTTCACCATGTTAAGTGCCCAGCTGAGGGGGAAGGGCAAGGAAGGATTTCCAACTCTGCACAAACATTTTGAGCCTCTAAATTGAAGCCCAGCCCCAAAAATTCCTGTTGCTATTTTTTGTTCTTTGACAGTAGCACCAGATTAAATTGTTTTGCACTGGACAAACACACGGGGGAGTGACAAAGGGCAGAAAAGTGCGAAGTTATTTACCTCTTCCACCAGCAAGATGAAGGGATCCCATCTGTCCAAAGCTTTTTCCCTGCAGCCCATCATCCTCTACCTTCCCATACAGAAAGTGCAGCTGCACCATGAGTTGGGGTGGGACATGCTCAGAAGGACTGAAAGCCCAAACAGCACCAGGTGAAACTTTTCCCTAGGCAGGTGTGAACTTAATCTGGTGTCCAACACCTCAAACAACCCCTTTACCCATCACCTCATTCAGATTCCTCCAAAGAGAGTTCAAAGCACTGATTCTGAGCCATAAAACCTCTTCTCCTTGAGAGTGTTCAGAAACTACTAGGACCCCAGCCCTCCTGGTGCAGGGGGACAAGCCAGTCTCTCCAGGCTGTCAGCTGGAGCTCATTCCCCATCCTGCTCTTCAAAGCTGCATCATGAGCCCCAGCAATGCTTTGAAGAGCTCAGGCACTGGGACAATAGGGATGTCACAGGAGCAGGGAGGGAGGGAGGAACACTATAGCCCAGCTGCCTCACTGGATTTGTGTATGGGGGTGGCTGGTTCCCAACCAGATATTCCTTTTACTTCTGGATTTCTGTGTCTGCTTGAAAAGCTGCACCAGCTCTGCTATATAAACAAGAACACAGAAAATTGGGGTAGAAATGCCAAGATAACCAGAACCCCAAATCCTAACCTCATACTTTTCCTTCACATTTCAAGATCCATCTCGAGGCACATACCTGCCTTTAGTTTGAAATTAAATTCCAAGTCTTAATACCTGCACAGGCTTTAACTACTTTTGTTCTTGCAGCTGAGGCTAACAATTGTGCCAGCCCTCTTCCCTCAGATGAAAGGCTCCATCAAATCCAACCCCTTTCCAGGGGTTTGAGACTCCTCCTACTTCATGGGATCACAATTGTTTGCTCTGAGATGTGCACAGGGATCAAAGGGTCATCAGCTTTGCTGTGCATGCAAAGTGGCATCCTCTTAGAGCCCAAGCACAACACCTCGTGGGCTCCCCATGCCCCAGACTCTGTAAACATTGACTGGCAGATTCTAGACTGAAAAACATTGTCCATTGTCAAATGTGCCGTCAAGGGTGCATTTGGGCCTGAGATAGGCACAGCCTATTTCCCCTACTCAACTAAAATATTTCCACGTTCACACCTTGACTGAGGAGAAGCAGCAGAGTCTTCATCACCTCCTCAGGGATAAAAAATGGCTTGGCTTGTCTTACAGGCCCTCAACAAACAGGTGCAAATCCATGGGGCTTGTCTCCTGGAAGCTTAATCCTGTTTTGGGCAGGGGGTGTTCAGAGGTGGGTAACTCTGAGCCACTTCTCACACACACCAGATTTCAGCTGCTGAGACAAGGGACTCGGTGGGAGGGCTTGCATCAGTGGGATGATGACATTCAATATTGCAGGTGTAATGTAAATAAACAGTCAGAGGCAAGGGGAGCACCATTGCTGTTTATGCTGCATCAATCCTCTGTAAATACTCAGAGCTTTTAGTATTAACTACCCCCGAAAAAAACCCCAGGATGCAGAGAGAACATTGCAGGAGTCCTTGCACTATTTTTGTTTGGGGTTTTTCTCCCCTTTTTAGCCTAGTTTCCTGAGGAAAAAAGGCTTGTCTGGTCATGCTGTCTGTCTTTTAATCCCCTCTAATAACTTTTGAATCCTTTGGCCAATTTCAACCACACTTGAGACAGATGTAGGTATTTCAGACATACTAAACTCATGGTATAGAAATGGAGGGCTAAGTAATAGAAATCAGTGGGAGTTTGCACTTCCTCTGTGGTGTAGCTCCAACCCCTTATCCATTCTGAGAGCTGGAAGTCAGCATGTCCATCAGTTTAGGGATGCAAAGGAATCCTCAAAAGCCATTGCACACATTGCCATTTACCCCCAAAAGTGGTCAAGAAGAGTCCATGGGCTTGGAAGGGTGAATCAAAGATAAATGAGCTAGACCCATAGTAAATTGTGCTGAATTAGTTTTGCCACTCTCAAACCCATGGGAGCTTTATTTTTTCTTGTTTTAGGATAATAATTTCAGAAAAGCAGAACCAGTGTGCCTGTGCAGAGATTAATATTGTGGCTTCTTCTCTCATCCTTTTCTACCTCGAAAGAGTAAAGTCTAAAACTTAGCTCCTGAAGAAAGAGGAGGAAACCAACACTGGTAACATGAATAAACCCCTTAAAGCAGGACCATGCAGAATAACAAGACCATGAAAGCCACTCAGCTCTGCTTTTGGTTCGGGGTAATAACTTCATGCAAAGCCTCTGTCCAGGGCAGCAAAGCAGCAGTGAAACACTCCCACAGGAGCCTGATGGTTGGGCTGAAATCCTACTCTCTCGAGAGCAGCATATGGTGCACAAGAGCTGCAGAAGCAGCCTCTGAATTTACACACACTTTTAGTTTTATTTCCCTGACTCCACGCACCACGCTGAGGATCTGCAGCCAGGAACAGGACCTTGGTGCCTTAGCAGGAGGTTTTGTGCACGCAGGCACAATAGGATGAGAGCAAGTTTTAAGCCAGGAGCAGAAATATGCTCCCAAACTCTTGTGCCCTTGCCACAAATGGATGCAGACAAGCACGGGACTAACAGAACTTTTTCCCACACGGCAAGCTCGACGTGTTTCAAAGCTTACACATGCACGCAAAAAAATAAAAAAGTCTAGCTCAGCTGCTCTATATCATGAGAAATGGCTGATGTGCCCAGCACACTGGCAGACTGCCTGGCTACCAGCTGTGGTCTGACTCCTAACCCTGCTAAAAACAGAGGTCTGCCAGTGGACACGGTGCCACAGAAGCTGCAGAAAACAATGCCTGCCTTTGGATGAGCCTGAGAAACCACGATCAGGGCCAACGAGATGAACACAGAGCTGGGGGCGAGGCTTTTGGCAGCTGGGGTCTCTTCACTGTGCGTAGCAGTGACCTGGCACCCTGGAAGTCAGCAGGAAAACTCAACCCTGGGCTCTGCCTGGAGGGCAAAAAGTTCAAAGGACTCTAAACTGGCCTGTGGCCAGACTGAGAGGAGTGTTTAACTGGGTGCCTGTAAGATGCATTTCAAACATTCCCATAAAAATGCCATTTCCATCTAAGTCCTACACAGGCAGGCTTGCTCCACTCCTCTCCCAGTTAAGGAATGCAGCAATTATGCCCACAATGGGAGATCATCTCCCTGCTCAACAGCCAAGCTGCTTTCCCATCAGTCGAGCTCTGGTTCTGGAGGCAGCTCTCTCCTCAAAATCAGCACCTGACAGGCAAACTCAAGCTGCTGGCTTTAAAAATTGGAAGGACAAGGCTTGAGGTGTCAAGAAGGCGAAATTGCACTTGGAATTGTTTTTTCTGGGTTGGCCAGTGCAGATCTGAAAGATCAGTCTCCATGATCTCTAGGAACCTTGTGCTCTATTTCTCTCTCCTGCCCTCATGACCACTTCCCATGCAGCCTGAATACACCCATAATTATTAACCAGCTTGCGATTTTCAAGGCCATATTTGCTTACCCATCTCTAGAATGCAGGATTTACTCTCTGCATGTCCTCCAAGTCTTGCCTTGAAGGCAGCTTCAGGGCTGCTATCACAAAGCAAGTTAGTACAAACTTTTCCCCCACAGGATAGTTCATCTATTTGCTCTTTCCTCATTATTGTCACTTCTGTATTCCTTCATCCTGTGAACAGATCTGTTCAGGTCAAGATGCTGAGAAAAATCTGGACTGAAAAGTCAAATATGGCTGGTTATGTAGTTCCACCATAAAAGCAAATGACTCTACTTTGCAATCCTTTTCCAGAAGGTGCAGCTCACTTGTCTCTCCTGGAACTGACGGGAACCTTGACGAAAGTCAGATGATTTTACCTCCAACAAGATAAACCAGAGTGAAGTCCAGCAGAGAACTACCTCCATGTGATTTAAACAAAAGTTATGTGAGCTTTTCTCTTTGTCATCTTGTCCTGCATGTGTCCTCTGGGTCAGTTGTGACCTGGAGGATTATTTCTGCCTGTGTTGCAGAGGAGTTTCTTTCTTTCCTTCCAGGTATACAGAAGATCTGAAATGGAGATCACACCAAGTCCATCCAGGTCTCTGGCACTGCAAGGCTGCATTACTGCAACACACTCAACTGGGGTCTAGCTCTCAGGACTCTTTTGTCAAGAACACAGTGAGACAATCTGCCTTCTGAACAAACCACACTGCTTGAGCACATTACACACAAAGTAGTCACACATCTCACTGCTCATTCATTCCCGTGCGTCATTCAGCAGGAAAGTCCTTAGCAACAAACTCCAAGAAAGATTTTAGCCTCAGTTACACCAGTTCTGATGCAGCTGTCTGAGATGGAGCTGAGCTGTGTCCATAGGACAGATCCTACCACTGGAATTCACACATATTTGGAAAAACATCTCACCTCAATCTCAGCTGAATTCAGAGAAGGATAATTAATGTTTTTCTATTCGTTTACAGCTGAATGCAGATTTCTCCTTAGCTCAATTTCTGCGCTGCCATTTAGGATCTGGAGACAGCTGCTCCTGTGCCCTGCCCTGCCCTAGAATAAAGACTGGCCCTCTCTTAGCCACAGCAAAACAAACCTCAGCTGTAGGGTGATAGGTGTCTTTTAAGTCCTCCTCACAAAATAGCAGATAACACTTGAGGCTTGACTTAGCACTTGATCACCACCCAGCTCAGAGGAGGTGGGGAACACAGCGTGACCTCGACGGCATTTCACGTCTTCACCTTTTCCTCTCCTGTCTAAGCAGCAGCAGCATCTGCACAGGCAGGAGCTGGTGCCCAGCCCATGTGCCAGGAGGAGCTGCAGCTCCCTGCACTCGCTGGTTTATTGCTAATGCAACAAATAGCCTTGGGTGTGCAGTATTGGTTGTGACAAGCTGGAAGAGCTCCATGCATCGGATGATGAAGTTGTTGTTGCTACCAGCAGGTACAGTTGTCTTTTCTGCTGAACTAGCAGCACGCTTTGTTCTCCATTTGCTCTGAACTTTTCCCCCCTCTTTGACTACTTTTTAAATATTTCACAGGTGTTGTACTCTTGTGGCTAAGCTCTCCAGCACATTTTCAGCAGTTTTGCTGAGCGTGCGTTTTCGGAGCCCATACAGGGCTGGGATTGGGGTTGGAACCACTCATGCCAGCCTGCTTTGAGTGCTCCCTTGTTCCTGCAGCGCACTCTTGACATGCACAGCAAACTCCACGCAGAGAAAACGCTGGGCAGGCCGCAGGAGAGGTCCATTCCGAGGACTGGAGACCAGCACAGACCTTGGCTGAGAAACTCAGCAGCCCCGAGGACAAAAGCTTTTCTGTGTTTCATCACCTAAGCAGCACATTTTAGCCATCCTGCCTCAGCAAGGCACGTGGTGAGAGCACAGATGCTCTAAGTTCATCCAGCACCAATGCAGAGACAGAGGCACCTCCCGGCAACGTCTGGGGTCACTCCGGGCCACTGCCACACACGCTGTGCTCTTTCTCCACACCTGATTAACCGTGCAAGGAATGCTCACACTGCTCCTGCCCGTGAAAACACTGAATCCAGTGCTGTCTCCTGGGGTGGGAGGTGCCTCTGCTTGGAAGGAAGCAAAAGCAAGGCGACGGGGAATGTTCACCGAAGCAGAATTCGAGGCAGGAGTGGGAAGGTTTTGGGGAAAAATAAATGAATGGTGGTGAAGAGAGAAGTTCTGGAGAGCTATGGGTGGAAAGATCCTTCATTGGGTCCCTGGGACTGGAAGGGGCATTCTGGGGTTATCTGTGGAGGTTTGAAAAGATGGACAAAAAATTTGTTTGCTAGTGCATGGTGTGGGGCCAACTCTCTGCTGTGTCATTCCTACAGGACTTTGGGCCTGCAATTTGCCCTCAGTTCTACTCTGAAAAATAAGAAAAACTGTGCTCCTTGTGGTGAAAGGACACTTAAATTATTCCTGTTCAATTAAACACCTTTCGGTGAGGGTTTTTTGGTTTGTTTTGCTTGGGTGGTTTGGGTTTTTTCTTTCCAGCTATCTCATTTTCTCTTCATTGAAATCCAGCGCCTCGATTTCCCAGCCCAGTTTGGCAGTGTCATCGAGTGCCCACGTACCTCACTCAGGCAACTCAAGAGTACCCAAGGCAAACACAACTTTCAGGGTGATCTCCTTCTCCCATTCTGAAGAAGACACAGGCTCTCCTCCCTGGAGTGCTATTCCTCTCCTCCAAAATTATTATTCCCTTTGCCTCAGCTGCTGCAGCCCTTCCTTTGGAGGTTATCTCAGGCCAGCCCAAGCTTCCTCAAGGCTGGTTGAACTGGGAGCAACTGCAGAGCTTCCCAGCCCAACCGGATCAGTGTCCAAGGAGCTCTGTCTGACCCCCACTCCAGCCCTGCCATCACTCTGTCTTGTGACTTCACCCATTCCCTCCTCCTGGAGAAACAAGTGAAGTCTCACAGACAATAAAATCCAGGAACAGTGTTTGGACAATCAAAGCCCTGCTCCTAAAAAATAGCACTTAAAAATCATGGCAAGTAATACATGTGAACCTCTCGTTTCACTTTAAGTTAAACACATGTGCTGGTGGTCACAGCACCCAACAGTAAAATCACATTGTCATCCAAAGATTTCACCTCTGTGATACAAATTTTTTGCCAAGTCCAGTATAAAATTGCTGCTTTGGTAACAAAGGAGAGGCCTTCAGATTTTCAAAATACAGACTAGGCCCCTATGAGTTATTCAGGCATAGAAGTCACTGCTCATCAAAATAAGGTTTTCTCAGTCTGTATTTAAGCATTTCAGAAAGACACTAGCCTTGCAGCCAAGATGTTATTGCCTGGATCAGCATTCTATACATGGAGGGGAAAAAAAAAAGTAGAGGACTGTACCAAATGTAAAATGCTGATAGCTGTCAAGAAACCTTGTAAAGCACAACAAACAGCACACATTCACTTCAGCAATTTGAGGCTGTAGAGTGAGAAAGAAGGCCAAAACTAGGAGCACCAAACACACACAAAACATGATTTATGTTGCTAAATGTACCACTGAGGTTAATGCTTATAGGGCTAAAGGGATAACGTTAAGACTCATTATTTCGGCTGCAAGACTCCTGGGCTCAGCAGTGCAGGGAAAGGTGAACCCCAAAAACCATTCTTTGTCCATTTTTAACTTGGAATCTGTTGGGTTTCTCGTTAAGAGGAGTGGGGGATGACTCACAGCTCACCACATCCCCTGCACACCAGTGCTTGCACTGAAGTGCTCTGTGTGCACACAGCAAGTCCACAGTGGAGCATAAAGGTACCCACGGCCTGTGTGGTGATGGGGACAACAGGGGTGTCCCTCCCTCCATCACTCAGTACTCCACAGAATCCCAACTCCAGCATGAGGCAGAGTGTGCTGCTGGCCCAATTTCCCAATCCTCCCAGTCCACAGCAGTGTGATAAACCAGCTCTCCCAGTGCAGGGGATGGTGTCACGCTGAGCACACCTAGGTCATGCAGTGCAGAGCCCCATTAGAGATCCCTGGACCAGCTCCAAATGAGTAAAAGCATCCACAGCACATAATACAGCAGAACATAACGATAGTAGGTCAGGTCCTAGAAGCAATAAAACCACATTAGCAGCATGTAAAACTATGCTAAGTAGCCTCTCTGGCTTTGCCCTGAAAAAAAATAGCCTCCTCCAGTAGCTCTTTACTGCAACCATTTACAGGAGTACCCGGGAATTTTTTTTAGATGCACAGCAAAAGCTCTCAGGGTTTGGGCTGCCCCTTGGGCACAGTGGGGTGGGAGGGATGATATGGACCCTGAACAGCTCATGAAATCAGCCACAGGGAGATTCTGCTGCTCTTTAGCAGAGTTTCCTCACAGTCAGGGTGTGACTGCCTGCAGGGTGCATAGGGCAAGAGGATTTGGGCTGCTGGAAGAAGTGATGCCTCCTTGGGGTTAAGGGCACTCCTGTGTCTGAGAGCACAGGAACCTGACTGCTGCTGAACTGAGGAAGCAGACACTTGAACCCAAGAGTTGGAGTTACAAAATCTCCAAACTATAAACACTCAACCTCCCCAAAAAAGTCAGTGAAGCACAGCTTTCCCACCATGCCACGTTTATCACTATTATTAATATTTATCACTGCTGTGAGAAATAAGATAAATAAGCACTTAAGAGAGGTAGATGGTCCCTGCAACAAGATTGTTACAAAGAGCCTAAATTATTTTGCAAACAATCCATGTTTCTTCCAAGGGACACCACCCCACAGCTGATACTGGGATGAAAGGGAACCCAGCAGAGATTGCACTTTTATTACATATTTCTCCATCAAAGAACTGATTAAAGTTTGCATTCCAAGTACAGCTATGCTCTAGGCTTAAGAAAAATCTTCTCATTTGAAAGTCATTTCCCTCCCCTGCATCTGGAACAATCAGCAGCACGAAATAGAAAATATTAATAAATAAATATGCATCAGCCCCGAGTTCATGTTCAGTCAAAGCCAAGACTTGTGTGTCTTGCTAATGGACCCCAGCATCAGCGGGTTTGAAAGACCGAATTCTGATACTTCCAGCAAATGAAAGAAAACCTCACTGCTTTGCAGGGCTTCAGTTGTGATTTGGGGAGTCATCCTTCCTCCTCACAAACCTTGGCGCTCAGCTCATCGATCCAGGGCTGCAGCTCACCTCCCAGCCTGGGCTTTCCCTCAGGGCAGAGAACTTCTCCCAAAGTCCAGAGTATTTCAGCCCAGCAGGAGTGTGCTGGGGACAGAGTGCCCCAATGGTGCTGTTTTGTTGCAGTCTCCAGCTAAGGATGAAGTCAAAGAGGAGCACTTCACTGCTCAGCTGCAGGAGGACAGTGGCTGTAGGATGATGATTCTGGTTTTGGCCCTGGTGTCATTTTTCTAAGCCGCAGTTACGTGTGGGCTGCCAGCAGAAACACAGAAGAAGGTGGCATGATATCACAGCCATATTTCATGGGGTAAAAAGAGGGTGTTTGTAGTTGCCATCATGTGGCCTGATGTGGGAACATGTACCAGACTGTCATGTATCAATATCTGGGAGCTTATAACCCCCTTAGTCTGCCCCTTAATAAAAGGGACGCATTGAGGTTTGGTGATGTGAAGCAGATCTATTTTGCTGAGGCTTTTTGCAGAGAAAGGATTTCACCCTTAATGAGATGTAGGGGAATTTTCCCTTTCCTACTTTCCCAGCTCTCTCCAAATATCAGTTTCATCCTTCAAATCTCATGTTGGCCATGTAGTGCAGAGCCTGTGCAGTCACTCTCTCTGGATGCTGAAAGAGCTCAAAAAAGTTTTTACCTCCTGTCCTATGACAACCAAAATGCTGCACACACTCCAGAGTGCATAATGCCTTAAAAAAAAAAAAAAAAAAAATAGGAATTCGAGACTAACATGGCAACACATAACTCAGGTGCTTGTGTAAGAACAGAAGGAATCAGTGACAAAACTGCAGCTAGAGAAATTGCTGGCCTTTTTAAAGGAAAGAAGGAACTTTTCAAACACATAAGGAATAAAATGTATCCTTTATGTACCGAAAGGCACAACAGCACAGAAAGGCCAGAAATAAATGTTCAATACCTATTTCTGTTCTGTACTTGGGAAAAATCCATGCAATGGAGCAATAATATGCTGGGAATGACATTTTGCATTTAACAGAGATAACAATGTACAAAAGGAGTACGAAATACCCTGGTTTCTTTAGCTAGACTTTCTATATCAACAAGTCATGATAATTGAACCCAAGGGTTCCTACAGATTCGGCCAAGATGGGCTCTGCATGCCAGAGTTGCTTTCCAAAGTACTGGGACATTGTGGTAAAGCACCAGAAGAAAACCACAACTGTGGCAGAGTTTTATGTGGATAAACAGAAAGATCTGAGTGACTGAAAACCTCTCTGCTTTCTGGGGGAAAGAGCAAAAGAGCTGGGCTCAGGGGACAGTGATAGAAACTGATGGGAACATCACCCCATTTCAGTTCTGCTGTCCAAAGCACAAGGGTTGTGCTGATAAATTAGAAAGGTTTAGGGAAGTATCATTAAAGACAATTATGGGCTGGAAATCAGGCTCGTAGTAAATGCTGCAAAGACCTTGATCACACCAAAGAAAATGGAAAGGGATGAATTAGTCAGGGTACCAGCACCCTCTGACAAACACAGCTAAAACATTACTACTCCTCTCCTTATTACAGGGTACTTTGCATTCTGTCAAAATAATATAGAAGAAATCCGGTGGTCAAGAACTGAACAAAAGAAATATTAATTAGGCGTAATGTGCACACTTTAAAGAAAGCATTCAACCATGCTTTAGCAAAGACTGATAACCTACCAAAGACAGAAGAATGAAAAATCCATCCTGCTCAGTTCCTCTTGTCTTAACAGTACATGCTGTAGTTGAAACAAAACTAATTTTGATGAGCCCTCTGCTATTCTGGAGACAGAGTAGATGATCACAGTTTTATTTCACGGCTTTATAATCTCTAAATTATGGGGTTGAGCCTAAATTTTCCAGTCTTTTTTTTCTTATCCCACTACAAAATGAACAGGAAGGCGCAAGCCAAAATCATGTACTTGGACTTCAAAACACCGCACAACACGGTGTGCACGGAGCTCTGTTACAAAATGTGATGGGAGGGAGGAGAAAGCTATCCAGATAAAAATAAGCAGATGCAACAGTGAAAAATAAACATTACTGCAAAAATCTAGACAGGCTCAGGGTCCCTTGGTGCAGAAAGATGTCTCAAATCTCTGCTCCCTTTCTCCCAACAGGCTGCGTTACAGACAGGCGATCGTCCCCCCGCCACACCACCTAATTGGCACCCAGCCTTCCAGGGAGTGGGAGATAGTCAGCCTAAAAATAGGCTGTCCTCTGTTTTGGCTCTCCCCTCCCTCCATCCCCCCCCTCAAAGGCCCAAGGCTGGCGGTCCAGGGAAAAACATCCAGAAAAGCGACAGCCTCAGCAGAGAGAGCCGGGAGGTGCTTCTGGAGAAGGGAGGATTGGGATGGGGAGCTCTCAGGGTGATGCTGAGCACAGCACAAGGAGTCTGGTCCCTGCCTGCCCTCCTGCTTCTGGGAAAGAGTGATTTCCAGCACCTTTAGCACTGGAGATGCAACCCGAGCCCCTGGCTCCATTGGAGGTGTGCAGACAGAGCCACACAGACCGTCCCTGCCCTCCAGGATGGTGTCCCCAGCCAACCCACTGCTGAAGCAAAGCAGCTGAGCTTGGCTCTTGTGGCAGCTCCCACAGCAGCTCCCTCGGTGTTTCCTGCTCAGGAACTCCCTTTAGCCACCCTTTTACCCTGTGAAGGCTTTTTCTTCAACAGTCCACGCAACTTTTGTTTCAAGGAAGCAGCATTTGTAGGCAGCAAAGCCTCACAGGACAGTTTTTAATAGGAATTTCATTGACACTGGAGATCCTCGCAGGACTTTGATGAACACTTGAACTTTAGTCTGACATTTAAGTGCCTAAAACTCTGTATGAAGCCCAAATTAAGAGATCTCACACTCTGCTATTGATGCTTTCTCTCATATGCAGCTTTACAAAGCTCCAGAACATCAGTAACATTTCAGAAAGCACTGGTCCTGCTTTTAACTGGATAGGACCAGCCAAAATCAATTAGAAATTGACCTCAATACTGGTTTGTTTGGTTTTTTTTTTTTAATTTATTTTTAGCCTGCCATTCAGTAACCAAAGTGAAGAAATGCAATCAATGAAGCGAACTTGCTTCGCAGCAAAGCTTTTTCCTGGATTATGGGACATTTTGGGAAGTTTCTCAAGCTCCTAAAGACAACAGTGTAAATAACATTGCTTATTGAATTCTGCAGAGTGCTCTAACAGCAAGACTGATGGGTAGCCTAATACATTGTGTAGTTGCTATAAGCAATGATCTCCCATGCTAATCACAACCTTCACATTCATTAAAGTTGTAGGAACCTCCCGGAAGAAATCATGTACCAGGGAACGATTCAAACATTTGCAATGCTAGCTGTGACTACAAAACTAGCTCTCAAACCGGCATTGGGAAGAAAATATTCAACATATTTGACATCCCACAGACCCAAATGCATGAGATGCTGCTTTTTGAGTCCTGCCTAGGGCCACGTGGTCCTGCAAACCAGCGTGTATGTTCAGCTGCCACAATTTAAAATGAGCATGAAGTGATCATGCTCTGCATTCAAGGTGAGACTTTGGACCACTGAAGTGAGAGGAGAAAATTCCCTTGCAAGGCCATTCTTCCAAGTTGTTGCTCAGGTTGTTTCCCACCTTTGGAGCAGGGCTTTGGGTTACTGTTGGGAAGGGGTAACACAAGAGGCACACAGAAGTTAAGGCAGGGTTGGTCCCTGGCCACCCCTGGGGACCACCACACCTTTCAAACAGTGCAGCTGGCACCAGCCCCACCTTGGAAAACAAACCTCTCAGCCCCAGGGCTGGTTGTTGGCAGCTCTGTGGCCGTGCAGCGCTGGTCATCAGCACTCCCTGCCTTACAAAGCTGCTATCAGCCCAGGGATGAGGAGCTGAAAATCAAGGTGCCCAAAGGGAGTGCATGGGATGAGGAACCTCCCAGAAAGGGCTCAGCCATGCAGCAGGAAATAGCCTCTGCATTTTGGGGCACAAGGGCTGCTGGAACTGATGGGGACAACACTGATAATCTCTCCAAAATGTGTTTTAAATCACCTTCCTCCTGATCCTGGCAAACAAACAGCCCTCAAAAATAACCTCTAACAGAAATAAAGCTTCTTACCCAGACCACCCACTGCAAACCAAATCAAGGCAGTAGCTTGCCACTCAAATACACCATTTTCAGTGCTGTGATGCCAATTTCTGTGCTTTCCCTGGCTCCTTGTGACCTTTTAAACTCTAAAATAATGCTGCACGCAGTTCCCTCCTGCTCCTTTCCTCCTAGAGGCAGCTGGGCCAGCAAGGACACTGTAGAGAACTGGGCACAGCTCATTCCATGCCTCTGCACTGGCTCTGCCTGTGACATCCTCATGGTGGTTCCCAGCTTCACACCACCATCATTGATCCTTTGGGGTCAGAACACCCTGTTTCTGCTCATCAAGATAAAAGGCAGCCAGCACACATCCACGTTGCTCCCCGAGCAAGACCCTGAAGACTTTACCCAATTGCCAGCTCTGAAAACACACCTTGGGCACAAACACCCAATGCAAGATACAGGGAAAGAGGCATTTTGATCTGCACCCGGCGGCAGGGGGTGGGTTTGATTCATCAGGGAAGGCAAAAGCTGCTGCAGAGCGAGGCGAGGAGGAGGGGCCCGAAGGTGGCTCTCGGCCACCTCCACGCTCCTTTGATCCCGGGGCCATGCTGGCCGCTGGCCAGTCCCTGCTGTGGGCTGTGTTAATCTGTGCTGGCCACGGGTGCCTCCCGGGAGGCTCGGTGGCAGCTGGAGATTACCGGGGTCAGGGACACCCTCCATTTTCCCTTCCTCACACCACTCGCAGCGACGGTCGGGGCGAGGGCTGGGGGAGAAACAGCCACAGCCTCACTGCATGGGCACACACGAGGCAGGGGTATCCCCAGTGTGACCCCTGCTGCCTCTCATCCTGGTTTGCACCGCCTTCTTGCAATAGCTGGGCACACATATCCCATCTGACACCACCACAGACAGGCCAGTTCCCAGCAAAATGGGGAGTACGTCACTGGTGGAGCTGGAAATTGCGTTTTCAATACCCTTGCTTCATTCCTGATTAGAGGTTTTTTTGTATAAATATGAGTATATAAATAAAACATGTATTTTATACATAGTTTTTAATCCATATCTGATGCACATAAGTGGGCAGTGGTGCCAATACAAACATTCCCCCCTGCACACGGGGAGGGACACCCAGCTGCAAGGTCATGGGGCAGGACTAAAGAACAAGGGCCATGTCCTCTGGGACATCACCTTTGTCCCTCTGTCACCTCCTCCAGTCTTTCAACAGGACCAGGCTCTCTCACAGCTCGAGACACCCTTGGTACCCAACTCCTGACACCCACTCCTCCTCAGACATGAAGACCTATCCACAACCTCCTGAAGCCAACAGGGATCTTCAGCAGGCTTGGATCCAGCACTGAATCCACATGATTGAGCCTTTTCAGATTATTTCCAAATGCACTGAGACCCCACGGCTTCGTTTACAAGCTCCCTTTAAAATGATACAATTACAGCCCACACCTTGCATTGCCTGATCTCACAGACCTGGATGGTGGAGCTGAAGCAGCCACTGGCCTAACAGTGGGACACTAAACATAAAATAGAATAGAATATGGAATAACACAACAAAAACTCTGTAAACCCACGTTGCTCAAGTAATGCTGTCCCCTGTGGAACTCTGGTGGATTCACTGATGTGTATTCTGTGGCTGGGTCACCACACAGCCACTTTCTTATGCCCCTCTGAGCCTCTCTGCTCTCAATTCAGCAACATTCTTTAACAGCACTTGCAAAAGCCAAACATCCCTTTAGTCCTGAACCACTGAATCAAGTTGTCCAGTGGGTCCAAAAGCTACAGAATAAGACAGATAAACACTGGTAAACCAATGGAAGAACCAAGCAACAAAAGATGAGTTTCAACAGCTTGTGCAACTAATGACTAAATACATAGAAAATCAGAATTTCCTGTGCAACAAAGGCATTATGCTATTATTTCTTTCTTGCAGTTAACAAGTCCAAGTACTAAAGGGATACAAAAGACATTACATCTGGCATAATAGTTAATTAAAAACCGCCTAGGAGACAGCTTTAGAAAATTCCAGGGAGGGAATGATGTTTCAAAATGTAATGTCAGATCTGAAGAAGTCAAAAAGAGCTTTACCTTTGGCTTCATCAGGCTCTAGATCAGGCCCTTAAAATAGTTCTGGAAATGCTCCAGAAGACTTATTTCAGCTACATTTAAGCTCTGCGCTTTGCAGCTATTCAGTAATTTTCTCTGTTAGTGTTAAACTGTCCAGGGGACTTTTCTGCTCGTAAACAAATCCTCCATCTCCCTTCTGTCGCTTTTACATCGACACTGCATCACTGACTTCAATAAACAGTCTCCTGATTCACCCTGTTATGAGACACTGAGCAGAATTAGGCACCAGAGATGTGTCTAAAAGCCTTGGTTTCAGGTTCTGAACATCACTTAGACTAATTAATAAAAGAAAACCACAGCCCAGAATATTTCAATGTTTTTGGATCATAGCCTCATACGCAGGCACTTGCCTTGTTCCCAGGAGGCTACAGCCATCCTTTTGGGATGTTTTTTTAGTATTGTTATTATTTTGAGCGTCTTTTATGCTATTCTTCATATCTGTGTAAAGAAAGGCGATTGTGACCCAGTGCAGTGTTTCCAGGTTCTTTCTGGCCTGTCCTAAGAAGCAGCTTAAAAAAAAGCTTTACTGGGTCCTTACTATTGAGCACACAACACTCAGAACAAGACTCGCCAGCCCAGCACTGCTCAGGTTTCACAAGACAGGGAAAACCCCAAGAAACTTTTAACCAAAAGAACAAATTTTCCCAAATGCAACAGCACTTGAGGAGCAGAGCTGTGTTTCACAACTACCAGGAAAAGCAAGTTCTTCAAGCCAGGACATCTGTACACCTTGCAGGTGCCTGCTCAGACACCGCACGGACACAACAAAACTTTTGGGAGTTGTCAAGTTGAGCAACTTCGTAAAAAAGCAAACTCAGTACAACTCAAGCAAAATTTCCACCAAGGCCAAGGGAACCCAAGAACCCAGTGATTCTCCTAGGAAAGTTTCTACCCTAGTTTCATCCTCCCATGCAAGATCCAGAGCCTCAATTCAAAACTGCCTGAATCCAGCAGGAACAGGAGCATGATGGACCTACAGGAAATTTGTTCTAGAAGCACTCAAGTACTTCTTTAGCTAAAGTATTGCTGCAGAAGTGTCACAAAAGGATGGGGCAAGAGGAAAAAGCACAGAAAGGATTTATTTTGTCTTTATCTTCCCTTATTCATATGATAATTCCATTTTTTTATTATTCCTTTTAGCTATGATGTATGGTTTCATAACAACTATTTACTTTTCTCCCTTTATCTAACAGCTGTCTGCTGAGAAAGATGGAAAAATAAACCAAACATATTAAAACCAAGAGAAACTATTCATATGCCATGTATAATTGTGGGCTATATTTAACTCTTTGTACATTATCTTTCAAATTATATTTAGTTTCAACAGGAGGGGGGGAAAATCCCCCTTACTTTCTAAAATTAGCAACAGAATTTGTATATTGTTTTCAAATCCAACTGCTCTTCCTCAGAAACTTTTGCCAGGGAATAATTAATGTCTGGAGACAGGGAATCTGCCTAGATCAGATGTATTTTGACACTGGCCCACTAACGGCCACCCAGAGCTAAAAACGGGGGAAGTCCTCGGGGAAAGGCCTGTGTAAATCTGGATTAGCTCTGCCGAAGTCAAACAAATCGATCTGGATCTACACCGGCAGAGCCCAGGAGAGGACTCATCCCTCCGTCTGATGGACGCGGGGAATGGAAGAGCTGCGAGGACCTCGGCAAACCCGGGGAGCTTTGCCACGGGCTGCAGCTCCGAAGGGGCGATTTCCCGAGGGAGCCGGAGCACACCACGGAGCAGCTGAATGGGAACTACACGCGCGCACCGAGCGAGATTAGACCTCTCGACGTGGAACACTGTTGAGAAGAGATACGGGGGAGGGGGGGAATAATAAAAAAAAAAAAAGTTAAGATACTTGCAGTGCTTTGCAGACCCTCTCGCTGCAGACACGGCTGGCAGTGCCTTTGCCCCTCCGGCAGCAGGGGAACTGCGGTGCCAGCGCGGTGCCGGGGGTTGGGGACCGGGCTGGGGACGCACCGGAGGCGATGTGCGGTGCCGGAGGTCGGGGACCGGGCTAGGGACGCACAGGAGTCGATGTCCGGTGCCGGGGGTTGG
>VZTH01015294.1:5803-16810 GCA_013397815.1 Aleadryas rufinucha | reverse complement strand
GAGCGCGCACGTCAATCATGGGACCGCAGCCAATGAGAGGGGAGGATGGTGAGGGGGCGGGAGCGGTTGCCATATAAGGACACGGCGTGCTGTTGCTAGGCGACGGGAGCGCGGTAGGCCCCGCGCGGGGCTCACGGAGGGTTTAATTCCATGGCCACTTCCATGGAGAATCACCTCTTTCTGCTGATACAGAGCTCCCGTCGCCTATCCCCGGCCCTTCTGGAAAAATGCTCTTTATTTTTGGCCTTAAGCAGCAGCGTACCTTGGTGTTCCACACCTGTGGCTGGAGACAAGGGTTAGGGAGAGATGGGACAAAAACTGAGGGAAAATAGAATGTTTTAAGAAATTGCAGGTAACGCCCTCAGATTTCAGCATCTGACAAGGTGATAACGTGGTTTTCTACCAGATGCTTATACAGCAGATCATCATCAGCAGGGAAAAATAACCTGCTCTGTCAGAAATTAGTTTGGGGAATTTAAACTGTATTTAGAGGAGACTGAGGGGAGACCTCCACAAATGTGTCCATGCCCAGCATCCTGATCCACGTTAGCTTCGTGTTACCCCCACTCCATCCCGCTTCCTCTGCAAATGGAGTTTTCCAGAGACAATGCCCCCTTTTGGGCTTGTTTTCAGCAGGAAAAGCAGGATCGGCTCTCCCGGAGCTGTTGTTCCCTCAGATGTTCGTTGATTTTACTGGGATTGACAAAAGCAGCCGGATGAGTTCGGATCAGCCATCATCCCTAAAGCAGCCTGACCAGGATCAGCTCTGGGATCTCTCCAGCACACGGAGCCCCAGGCCATCCCTGCAGCTCCAAACTGCCGTGTCCTCCAGCAGCTGGAGCTGCCAGAGCCTGGTAATGCCTGCGGAGAACTTTGGGGGATAATCAGCACTGGAAGGATGAGCAAATCCCTCCTCACTCCAAGAGGAAGCTCCGACAGAAACGTGTTTCCCTCAGTGCCGGGGATCTGGCACCTAAACCTAATTATGGGATAATTACGGAGCAGGGATGAGTTTTCCTTTTAAAAATGGTGAGAAACACGCTTCGAATCTGTCCCCAAATTAAATCTGCTCCAGCAGACTGGGAAAACAGGAGTAGCCAGGAATGCCTGGTGTCTCAGCCCAGCTTTGGGGCCTCTTGGTACCCTTGGAATGGTCCAAGCTGAGGCAGAAGCCGACGATGCCACATCATCCCTCGGGACCCTGCGGATCCTTGGAGTTCCCACAGCTCTTCCTCAGCATGGATCCGGGCCACCTCAAGGATTTCCATGTGTGGTTCTGTCAGGGAGAGCAAAGGGAGATCCCAAAGTTGGGAAGGAGAGGAGCTGTGGAATGCTGGAGCTGCAGCCTGGATACATGAAGAACTCCCACTCCTGCTGGGTCATCCTGACACGGCTGTGCCAAAGGGATCCCATCTGGATCCTTAGGGGAATCTGCATTTGGAGCAGCGTTCCAGAGGGATGCTGGAAGCTTTGTCGTGAGGCTGGGGTTTGTTCCTCTCCATCCGATGGATTCGGGAGCGGCCGTGTCCCCGCAGCCGGCAGATGGCACTGACTCATCTCGCTGCTCCATGGAAACACCACCCCAGCCTGCTGCGTTCCCTCTCCAGGACCTTCCCACCTTCTGCCTTCGGAGGCACCGATCCTGAAAAACATATTTGGAGGTTGAGTAAGGCCCTGGCTTCCTTCTGGAACTGTTTGTGCTGGGACGAAATTCGCCCGTCTGCGCGCTCGGAGATTTTTGGGATCGGGTGTGACAGCAGCCTGAGGCACGGAGCTTGTGCTTCCCAAAGCTTGCCCGGCGCCGTGGCTGCGAGGCTGATCCTTGGGATAACCTTCCCTGGCATGAATGTGGAAGATGGGATCAGGCAGATACATCAGTGCTGCTTCTTTCAGGCTGGGTTGGATTCCTGGAACCAGGAATGTGGCAGGGAATGAGATGATCTGCAAGGCCCCTTCCCACCCGAACCATCCCGTGATCCTGTGACGTTTCCCAGGTGCCAGAGGAGCAGAGGGATCAGGGTGGACACCGCAGCCACACGTAGGGGGGACACCTTCATGTGATGAATCCTTGAACAGCCACGATTCCACCCATCTCCCGTCTCCAGGGCTCCGATGTAGGACAAGGAGGGCTAAAACGGGCAGCAGGGTGGGAGTGCTGTGGGAGCAGATCACAAAAGGAGCTATTTTTCCTTTAAGCTTCTCAGCTCGCCCCCTGCTTAGGTCCTGACAGCTGTCAGAGCTCAGCAGGTGTCCCGGGGAGATTTGGGATGGCACGGAAGCAGCCTGGCACACCCGGGGGTGGCACTTCTTGTGGATTCCCAGTGCCACCAGGGATGGGGACAGCGGTGGCCTCAAGCTTTGCTATGCTCAGAGATCTTCTGCTGCTCTTGGATGGTCTCAAGCTCTTCCCTGCTCGGATTTCACTTTAAACCCCGCCTGTTTAGGTGTGGGAATCACTGGATCCTCCTGGATTATTTTTTTCCTTGGTGATGGGCAACTCCAGGCTGGAGCCAGCAGGAAATTCCTCATGGGAAGTCTCTGTCCTGTGGGATGTCCTGGGTGCAGGAGAGGCCATCTGGGAGTGCTCTGGGGACAGCCCTGTGCCGCGGAGGGACATTTTTCCTTAAAGGTGGCAGGAGAGGGGACGATGCTCGGTCGCCATGGCAACGGCAGTGCAGGGATGCTGGGGACACAGCTGTGTCCTGGAGGAGGTGCTGGGGAGCTGCTGGAGGTCTCATGTCCTGATCCCGGGCTGAATTCCAACATTTCAGGCAGTGTGGGCTGCCTGGGAGGGGCTCTGCAGGGTTTGAAAATGGGAATATTCCTGAAATTCAAGAGTTATTTAAGTTCCTAAATCCCAGGAAGAGAAACAGGAGCTCTGGAGGCCTCAATACCCACCTGCCACTCAAGTTTTGCTTCTCCATGGATCTAAGTTTCCAAAGGTTCCCAGAGCCTGGGATATGCAAATGATTCCTGATATGTGCTGGTTGTGATAAATGGGAGCCAGAGCAGCAGGTGGATGATCCTTCAGGAATCACAAAACCCCTCTGTGGTTGGAGATCTGGCCTTGGAATTCTGCACCACTCTTTCCTCAGCACCTACACTCGGGAACAAGGCAGGAGCTGGAAGAAATGGATTTGCAAATGGAAGAAATGGATTTCCAAGTGGAAGAAATGGATTTGCAAATGGAAGAAATGGATTTGCAAATGGAAGAAATGGATTTGCCAACCTGTGCTGTCCAGCAGAGCTCAGAGATCCCTCTTGGAAATAAGGAGACAGAGCCTGTGTCATTCCCAGCTTCCCAGGGTGCTGTGTTAATTTTCTCATGTGCTGCTGGATAAAATGGATCCTCTGAAACTCCTCTAAATTAAAACCCAGGCTCCCCTGAGCAGGGAACAGCCCCTGTCTGTGGAACTCCGTGGTTATCAGGTGCCTCCAGCACTCCGCAAAAACTCGGAGTTGGGAAACATTTCCCTTTATGTGGCTGGATTTAATTCCTTTGGAGCTGGAATGTTAAATTCCCCCAGCTGGGCTTTGTGGCTTTCGACAGGAAGAGGCTGAGCTGGAGCAGGAGCTGGGTGTGAATCTCCCTGAGCACTGGGAGGGGGCAGGTGCCAGGCTCCCTGTCCCTTCCCAAAAGCAATTCCACTGGCAGCTCCCTGCTTGTGCTTGGCAGCCGAGCAGGAGCAGTGGGAGTTTGGAAATAAGCCCAGCAGCAAGTGAGGGGAAAACCCCGGGATCTAAAGCAAGCAAGAGAAATCTCATTTCCTCCTGGAATTTCAGAGGCCTGAGCAGCGAACAAACAATTATTTCCCTGTGCCTTTGCTGGGTGGATCCGTAATTCCCGAGTGACAGGGGAGCAGTGCTCCAAGCACGACCTGCTGGCTGATGGATAACTGGGATAATGATCCACTGGTATGGATAAATCAGGAGAGAGCTGCAGGGGCTCCAGAGGTGCCTCCATCCCTGCTCCTGGGAGCCTTGGAAGTGCAGGGCTGAGGTCTGGCAAGGCAGGAAGGAGCAACGCTGGGAAGTGAGGAATGGAAGGAGAAGCAATTCCCTGTTGTGCTTCCTTGGTGAGAAATCTGTCAGGACACAGGAACTGGAATTTTGGCTGGGATTTGTACAAAGAGGAACCAAAAGGAATTGGTGTTGCTTTCCAGCATAACTTGGATTTCTCCCTAATCCCACGGCACAGGAATTCAAATCCTGCTCTCCTGTGGGGAAGGAAGATTCCCTTTCCCTCACCTCTCGCAGGCATTTTACAAACTGGAGATAAACCAAGTGATTCCAGGAGGCTGCTGGGGGTGGGAAGAGGCTCAGGGCTGTGCTCAGACCTCCCAGGGAATGGCTCCCTGCCTCCAGCAGCCCGTAGCAATTTTAATTTCCATGGAAAACCAGCCCGAGCCTTCCCAGCTCAGCTGGCGTTTTTCTGGTGTCCCAGTGATGTTCAAATCAATTCTCTGCCTAATTAGCTTGTAAATATTATTCCAAGGGTTGGGGTTTTTTCCCTCTTTTTAGGTGTGTTAGGCTGTGGGAGGAGAAATGCATCCGGAAAACCACGAGGGAAAAGCATCTGCTTCCCTCTGTCCCACTTCCAGCTCAACCTGCTGCTGAAACGGGATAAAAACACAGCTCTGGAAGTGCCTTTTCTTGTGGGGAGGGGACAGAGACCCTTGGAGGTGTTGAAATTGAGGTTTCTCTGTAGGATTGGAGCACAAAATGTGTTGGGAATCACGGCAGAGGGTGGGAATGCACCCCGGAGTCGGCAGGGAGGCTGTGGATGCACAGGGCAGGAATAGGAAATGCATCAGCCTTGGGAAAAGTGTTTGAGGGTCACATTCCAGCAGGAATTAGCATCAGCTGGGCTCCCTGTGCCTGGCATTCCTGGAGGATGGATCAGGAGCCAGAGCCGGAGCTCAAACCATCGGTGTCCTCCTGGAAAAGGCACCCAAATAGGGGCAGCTTCCACAGTGGCATTATTTTTTTGGCCAAGTGTTTGTGGAAAATCCATCAGGAATTTGCCTTTCACTGCGATTGTTTTATTGCAGCTTTGGGGTCTGAGCGAGCCGTGCCCTCTCTCCAGGACCTGCCCGGGTGGGATAAGATCCAGGGAAAGCTGGAAACTTGGCAGAGTCCCGTGGTAGAAAGTGAACCTGGGGTTGCTTTTTAAAGGCTGAGAGTAAACACATCCCAGGAACTGCCAGTCCATGGAAAAGAGAGATAAGGGAGTCTCGGGGTGCCTCTCCTGGTTTCCCATATTTATTTGATAACTGGTGAGTGCAGCAGGAGCTGGTGGCTAAAAATAAACGAGGGAGCTGCCCCATGGGATTTGGGATAGTCTGGTTTGGAGGGGAATGGTCCTCAGTGCGAGCTCGGGAATCCACATTCCTGGTTTTTAGCATGGAGTGGGATTTGCAGTGGGATTTTTATCCCACCACGCTGCTCTTACCGGTGTTACTGGTCCTGCTCCCACTGGGGGTGACTCCAACACTCCTTTTGGGATCCCTGTCCTGGAATTGCCACAATCCCTCTTTCCATGGCATCGTTTGGAGCAGCTCCTGGAGCCCACCCAGCCTCAGCACCATCCTGGTACTGGTTTGTACTGGAAGCACTGGGAGGAGGCTTCTGGGGCCACCTGGGATGGGGGAAAGAGCTGATCCATGAGCCTGGATGTACCTGGGGGATTCATTTTCCCTGCAGGAGCGATCTGGGTGTTGGTGGCGCTGCCGAGTGTCCGGGGACACCCAGGGATCCTCGGATCTGCCGGGATGAGCTCCGGATCCTCCACCCACAGCTCTCATTCCCACCCCACACAGATCCTTGGACAGGGCCAGAAGCTTTTCTTCCCATTTTTTATCAATTTCTTTCCCTTTTCCCATCCTGGAGCAGCTTCGGGCTCCACTTGGCAGCGGATCTCGCGCTTTTCCTCAACAAGGGACGTAAATATTCCCGAAGGAAGGGGAAAGGGAAGGGGAATGTGCTGCTGCCATGAATCCCGGGAAAGCAGGGCCATGCCAGGAGCTCTCCCATGGCAAATTCCCTGCCAGAGCTGTTGCCAGTCTGAGCCCGGGGGTCCTGAAGGAGGAGCTGCACTTTGGATTCAAGGATGTGCCAACATCTAATGAAGGAAGAGCCTCCAGGCTTCCATTAATTAACAAATTAGCTCATCAGGAGGCTCCCTAATTTGTCGGATATAAAGCTGCCCTATTAATTAAACGAGGGGACAGATTTTAATTTGCCAGAGCGCACATTTAATTGATAAATGGCTCGTTTAAATCCTTCATGGTGGAATTTTCCAGGAGCAACGATGGGAGAGGAGCACGTGGGATCCTCTCCGGCTGCTTGCACCCCCTGCTGTCCCATTCCCGGCTTTCCCTAAATCCCTCACGGGCAGGGATGCTCCTGCCTCTCCCTGCCGTGCAGTTTTATGGATCCCCCAATCCCACCCAGGTTAAATCAGGCTGTGAGGAGCCTTAATTGAATCCTTAGGTTAAATTTTCCACCCGAGCCGGAGCGTTAATCCCGTAAAATGTGACACAGAACATTCCCGTGGCTCCATGGCACAGCTTTCCCTCCCTTTGGGCTCGGGCTGTTTTTGCTTTCCAAGGCAAATTCTGGATCTGGCTTCCATCAACAGCAGCCTCTGCATAGATCCCTGCATTTCTGGATCTATTTCAATAATTCTTTGATAACAGCTGTATTTTGGGAATGGGAAAGAGTTGTACCCAGCACAGGGCTGAGCTCTGGATATTGGGATCAGTGATCCAGATCCATGCTGGGAAGATGCTGTGGGGGAGCCCAGTGAGGGCACAGGTACCCCCACATCTCCCTGGCACCACCGAGCAACTCCCTCATTCCAGAAATAGTCCCAGCCTGGCAAAGGCTCAAGAATAAAACATATTTTGCTGTTATTTTTATCAGTTCCAGGGAAATTGGAGCCCCAGGGAACCAGCACCAAGGCCACCCCATGGCCAAAAAAAACCCCAAAAAAGGCATGGATTGCTCGGAGCTGGCGGGAATTCTGAGCCTTCCCGCAAGGAGCCACTTCCCAGCCCGGAGCTGGGCAATCCCTGTGCCCATCCCAGTGATGGGGCCATTGGAAAAGTCAACTTCCAAAACACTTGTCCCTGCAAAGCTCTTCTCCGTGGAATGGTGAGTTCCCAGATGGTGATTGCAAGGAAAACTGGCTTTATTAATTAAAAAATCATGAATAAAGCAGGTTTCCTTATGGATGTTTGGGAATTTGAAGGAATCTATTGTTGTTAAGTCCTTGTTATTAAGACAAATCAGGCTGGTGCCTTAAAGAATTGGGAGTTTCCCGAGGGGTTTTGTCAGCCAGATCCCACTGATTTTTGCTGGGAGATTTCAGGAATACTCCCTTCTATCCGTGTTTGGTGTCTTCACTCGGCACACCAGCAGCAGGAAAAGCACATTCCCAGGATTTTAGGATGATGCTGAAGGAGTTCAAGATGAAAGATGAGCCTGAGTTCGGCTCCAGCAGCTTCCAGCACGAGGAACCAAAACCTGTCAGCGTCTCCCATTTTCCAGTGGGATGCTGAGCATCCAAACTTGGAGCCCTGTGGGGATTTTATTAATGGAATTTCTCATTCCAAGGCCGGATTGGACTTGGAGCTTGGAGCAACCTGATGGAAGGTGTCCCTCTCCACAACAGGTAATGGAATGGGATGAGTTTAAGGTCTTTTCCAACCCCAACCATTCCAGGATTTGATGCCGCCTCTGCTCATAAATCCCTGGGCAGGTGACATCCCGTCTGTCACCTGCTGAGGGGCTCCGAGGCGAGAACAAAGTGTCCATGCCTGGCAATTCCTCATCCCTGCTCCAGGAGCTGTCAGTGGCCCTTGGCAGCTCTGGCAGGAATCGGAAATCACCGATAAATCTCCGGATGTGGCACTTCCATCACTCCTGGGGGGAGCTGTCACTGCAGGACGGGGATGGGAGCGGGTGGGTGATGCCATGGATGGGGGAATCCATGGAGCAGGGCCCTGGGAATGTTCCCATCAATCCCACTCTGCCAAGGGTGGGGTCTGGGAGCCGAGAACTGGGAATTGTCCCCTGGCCCATGGGTGTGCATCGCTTGGATCCAGTCCCTGGCACAGCTCTGTGGGAAGCACGTGGAAAAATGGGTGAAATGCCACAAGATTGGAGCCAAACAGAGGTGGGGAAGGCACTGGGAGGGTGTTTGGGGGCTGAACCGTGTGGAGGTGCCCTGAGCTGCCCATCCCAGGGCTGGGATGCAGCGGGATGCGGTGCCAGCCTCGGGAGCACAGCGGGGTTTGGCCGCCCTGTCCCAGCCCCGCTCCGTTCCCGGGGTTATTTATAATTCGAGTTGCACAAGGTTGGGACTGGGTTTTTTGGTTTTTTTCCGTGCTTGTATCAGATCAGCGAAAAAAGGGAACGGGAGCCGTCTCTCGAACATCCTGTCTGTGGCTTCTCTATTTGTGCAGGGAGTTTGCATTTCCACTTGGATCGGGAGGCAGTGACGGGATCCGGAGCTCGGGACCGCAGCGGGTGTGGAGCCAGGGATGAGCTCCCTGCGGGAAAGGCAGGGCAGAGTTATCCACGGGCATAAACCCAGCCCTGAAACCCCGGATTTGGAGCTGGGAAATGCATTGGGAGCCTCCTGTCGGGTCCTCGTAGCTCCTTTCCCAGCCATTCCCATTTATCCCCACGGCTCTGCCCAGGGCGAGGGAAAGTGCTGCTGGATGCCGGAGAAAGCTCCCCCGGAGAGGGAAAACTTCCTCCAATTTCTTCCCCATTTACGGTGACATCTGTTTCGGGATGAGTCAGGCGGCTTCCCAGCGCCTGTGTGGGAGGGAAGGAGGGCGAGAGCCGGAGGGGTCGGACCTGCCGGGCTCTGGCCGCGCATCCCGGCTCCGGCCGCGCATCCCGGCTCGGCAGGGAGCTGCTCCAGGGCGTTTAATCAGCCCAAATCAATTTAGAGCTTTAATTGCTTTGCTCGGTGTGGGTGGCGCTCGGCGCTTGCCAAGGGCATGACAACTGCCAAAGGCTGGAATTGCCGTTCCCGACGGCTGCTCCTGCACCGATCCTGCTCCATCACCAGCCCCGGGAGCAGGGATTTGTCCTTCCGCAGGCGCTGCTGCCGGCAGGGCTTTGCTGAGGGAGGGAAACCCCAACCCACAAACGCTCGGCATGGGAAATCGTATCCCAAAGTCAGCGTGTTTTCCCTTCGTGTTGTTAAACACAGGGATCGGTGTGAGAGCAGGATCCTGCATCCTGCCTGGACACGGGGAAGCGGCAGGTGCCTGGGAAAGGAGGCAGTGCCGGGGGATGTGCAGTTCTGTGGGGCTGCAGAGCTCGGCTGTGCTGGGAACACTGGGATTGTGCCGGGTCTCGGCTCCGGACCCCTCGGAGCTGCCGGGATTTCGGTCGTTGCTCCGGCGCGATGTCCCGAGGCCAGCCCTCGGCAAGGCCACGTGCAGGAGCATCCATGGCTGAGCATTCCCAGCCCCAGCAGGCCTTGGAGTGGTTTTGGGAAGGCCCCAAGTGCCAGCACGTGGCTGGTGCCACCCGGAGCTGCCTGGGCTGAGCATCTCTTGGTGGCACTGTTTGAGTCTGGGCACACCAAAGGAATTCTCATCGGTTTGTGCTTAGTTTTCTCCCTCGCTGGCTGGATTCAGGATGCTTTTGGGCCTGTCTTTACAGCTGAGGGTAATTAATTAACCTTAATTAATCTCCTGTGATAGATGAGCTTCTTCTGTGCTGGGGAGAGGTTTGGCATGGCTGGTGGCAAACCCAGGGCAGTGGTGCTTGAGCTGGTGCTGGGGTGTCCCCGTGGGGCAAATCCTGCTCCTTTTCCAGGCTGGAGGAGGGTGAGGGGGCATCACTGCCAGATTTCCTTGTGTTTCCTCGTGCTGCCTTTGCTCCCAACCCCTGCACTGGCTCTTATCCCGCTGGGATGAACGCTGGGACTGGGATGGCTGAGGCTTGGGAGCTGCGTGGGGAGGGAAGGAATTTTTCCCGGTGCCACATCAAGCCTGGGGTTATCCAAACCTCCTGCTCTGTGTGGGTGGGGGCTGTGCTGCTCAATGCTCCCAAACTGGGGGGGCTGCCCCAAAAAACCTCTTGTTTGTCTTCCTGAACCCCATCCTTGCATCCAAGCCTTTCCCATCCCTCCTACCCAAGGGATCCCAGAGCCTCTCCCAACCCCTCTGTGCCCCCCAAAGAACTTCTCTCGCAGGTGTTAAAGGGGCGGGGGGTGACAGAGCTGCCACCACAGAGCCTCTGCGGGCTGGGGGGCTGCCTGGGAGCAGCTGCAGCATCCTGGTGCTAATGAAATCCATCGGGAAAAGCAGCCCCCGAGCAGCAGGAGCGGCGTTTGGGAGCCAGATTTCGCCGAAGGGAAGTGACTCAACGTCTTGGAAGGATTTGGGGGCGGTGAGGGGAGCAGAGGACAGCGGTTGACCCAGGGTGGGGACAGCACAGCGAGGAGTGGGGGAAGCTGGCAGCCACCTGCCTCTCCTTGGGCTCCCGGCTGGAGCAGCATCCCTGCGGAGCGCTCTGGGCTCCGTTATCCCTGCTCGGGGCGGGGTGCTCCGGGCCGGGGTGGGAGGGCACAGGAAAGGAGGCCCCTTGGGAAGCAGCTCGCAGCTTCCTCACGCTGGGTTGTGATCCAGGCCGGCGTTCCCAGCTCCCGGAGTCACACCCTCTCCCAGCTGTTGCTCGCCGAGCATCGCGCTGCCAAGAAAACCTTTGGTGTGATGGATGCGACTCCCTCCCCGCTCCCTTAAAACCGGCTGGGAGCGGCACCGTGCCGTCCCAAACCTGGGAATGGGATCCTGCTGGCAGCCAGGGCACCCCGAGCTCGTCCTGCCCGACACGGAGCAGCGGGAGAGCGTCGGCACCGCACGAGGTATTGGGAAAGGTCACTGCAAGGCTTGGTGGGGGATACTGGGAGCACCGGGGGGTGTCACTGGGAGCACCGGGAGGTGTTACTGGGAGTACTGGGGATGTTACTGGGAGCAC
>VZTH01015291.1:175048-208730 GCA_013397815.1 Aleadryas rufinucha | reverse complement strand
CGGAGTACGGAATGGGTGAAAACATGGACTGGATTTTTCTTGGTATACGGAATGGGGGAAAACCCGGACTGGATTTCCCTGGAATACGGAATAGAGGAAAACCCGGACTGGATTATTCCCGGTATACGGAAAAGATCTGAGGGCACATGAAACACATTACAAAGGAAGATGGTCAGCTGGGGTCTCCATTACCACAATCTTCTTGTGTGCTTTTTTTTTCAACGACAGTATAAAACCCAAACGAGCCATATTATTTGACAGTTTAAAAAACAGAAATTCTCAGGGGCAGGGAAAGCAGTCTTTGTAATGAAGCATCAGCTGACTTCCTTTGGAGTTTTTAATTGCAAGACACAGGGAAAGTGATAATACAACATGAGCAAAGGGTCTAGCAAGTGTATTTGTGATGGGTGAGTTTGTGATGCCAAACCGGTGGCAGCGATAGTGGATCAGAGGAAGGAGGAGGAGTTACTGGGCCAGAATCTCATTTAGACAGCACATTTTTGGGGTGGAAGCTGTGGACTGGTTACAGAACACTTGTTCTGATAAGTCAAGTTAGGAGAGCCTCTGAAATACAAAGCAGTGCTGAAGGAGTTGCTCTCCATGTTACCCTGTTGAATTTCTAAATGGTAACTCATCCTCTCATCTGTGGCGCTATAATAACCCTCGGCTTCCACTGCCATCAGCAGAGACACACTGGTTTATCTCACTGAAAGATACCACTGGTGTGTTTTAAATGCATTGAAAAAAATAATTTTACTTAGGTGTTTCCCCTATTTTTATTGTGTATTGATTTTAGGGGACTGTTATCAGAAATTTAGAGATATTAGAGCTCTAGGTAAATCCCATTGCGTGGAAATGAGAAAGATAAAAAAATGCATTTGACTTTTTTTTGATTTCGGTTTATTTAATATGAATTGTTCTCTGTATTCCTGTTGCTGGGAAGATAGAAACTTGCTAGTGAGCTGTCTGTGAAAGTCAGAAACATTCATGAAAAGCAGGCAACGTTCTGTGTGAATTATTGGATATTGGCACACACCTGGCTGAAAAGGTGGAACTAGAGATGAACTAGATTTACTCAGAGGTGGGACAAAGCCACATCCACTCATCCTGCAGATCTAAAAAATACTTAATTTATGCTTCAGGCTCTCTCCCCCAGTGTAGCCTCTGTACTGGTATCTGTGCTGTCACGGCTGCTCACGGGAAGGGCTCTGCTTTTCCTGCACCTTCCCTGGATGACAACCATAAATATTGTGGGTGATCTGCATAAATAAATACTTCTTTAAGCCCAGAGAAATTAAGGAATAAAAATTCATGAAGTACAGTTATGGTCCAGAGTCAAGTCCATAAGTTTAGTGATAAATTTTGGGGTTTACCAGGGTAAATTGCTGCCTGAATTCAGAGCTGCATTCGCTGCACAAACCAAGGTCCTGCAAACATGGGAGGCTGATTTAGCTTAAATCTGGCTCATATATCAGTAACAGAATTGTTAATTGGCTACAGAATCATTTATAGCCACTTACACAACATCAAGGACTGATACTAAATTTACAAGTTTGTTTATCAGGCTGGTGAACAGGAAAACTCTTTCCTTGGAAGCTGTTGCAGTTTTAAGTGAATTCATTGATATAAAGCTGCTATGTCAAATTCTCAGCAGTACACTCCAGTTCTGCCTAAGAGAATGAATCTGTGCCAGTTTGCAGTGTCTGAGACTTTGGTCCCATGAGTCCATTTTTAGATTCACGTTTTGACTATAATTGTATTTTAAAGTGTAAGACAGAATATTATGTGGCATTTTCTTCTACTCTGTTAAAATGATCCCAGTATAATGGAAACAGGAAAAAAAATTCACTTACTTAGGCAGTTTCCAAAATTGCAGTTCTACAGAAAGGAGGGAAGCGAGGAGTTATGTTTAAAAATGTTGGTAAATTGTCAGGCAGGGGAGCAATGATGGAAGAAGAAATGGAAGCAGGAATGTCTGCACAGCTTTAGCAATGAATCTGTGTTTGTGGGCACTGTGAACACGTGCAGAGCCTCCTGTTTGCACAGCCAGCTCTGGGCTCTGGCAAAAATGGTGTGGGTTTGGGAAAGTTTTGCTTTGCATTACACTCACTTGACTTTACTTAACTGTGCACACATCAAAACTCTTACTCCTCTAGCTAACAGAAAAATTACTTTGAAATATACACAGTCATCTTTCTTGGATACATATTAAGATGAAGATAATGTCAAGCATTTTGGTGTATTCATTTATGCATAATTCATCCAGCTGCACACATTTATTATTATTATTAATAATAATTATGTGTGTATAGCTGGAAAAGACAGGAAGGCTGTAACTGCTGTCTCATGAAAGATGCTTAATCTTAGGAATTTGGTTAGACCAAGATGTGTGATATAAAAAAAGGAAGACAGACAGTGATAAATAGATCTCATGACACAAAGGCTTTAATAATGTTGATGGGGAGAAATATAATTTGTTTGAGGTGTTTGCCTTGGGAGCACAGGCTACTGCGAGTTCCCTTGGCAGGAGCTGAGCTCGTCTGCTGCTCTCTGGGAGCTGTGGCTGTTCAGAGCAGCAGTTTACATTAGAGCACATCTGGATATTGAGAGCACCAAGTCTACATTGGAGCACATCTGGCTTGGCTCTCCATGTGGCCAAGGGAGCTGACTTGGGCAAGAATGTCAGGAAAGGGCAAGAAGTGCTGTCCATGTCAGACCAGGCATCCAGAGGAACCTGCATGGGCCCTGTTTCAAACAGAGGCAGCACTGTTTGAAAACAGCCTGCAGAATTCCTGATCTCACATTATTTAGCTCTCTAGGAGAAAAAAAAAAAGTGTGGAAGCAGAAAACAAAGATGCAAAGAGGAGCTTCACAGCAATAAACCTCTCTCAGGCAACATTTTGCTTTTATATTCCCGCTGCAATTCAGAGATGTCACAAACACCTCACTGAAATTACATCAAATGTAATGCTGTGATTTACTCCTGGCTTAACTCAAGGAAAATACTCACATTTCATGACAGAACTGAGTAAAGTCTTAATAACAATTAATCTCTACTGAGATAATTGTAATACCTACTTGCTGTGTTTAGACTTTTAGGAAAGCATGTAAGGAAATAAACTGAACTTAGTGCTGGTGCAAAGTTCTTACTCTTGAATCCTGCATTGGAAAAAAATGGACTATAGGACACCTTTGATCTGCTTTTTCCATGGCTCTTGCATGAGGCCAGGCTGCACTTCCTCCTGTCAAGGACTGTATTTCTTTGCATAGAAAGAAAACAGCAATTTACAGCCCCAACTTTTCCCCAGTGAGAGCAGAGCTTCTGGAGCAGCATCCAGGCTGGCATTCCTCGTGGCTGCCATCTGCCCTCCTTCAGAGGAGACCTTTTATAACAACAAACACACAGGTGCTCAGTGATCTGAACACTGAAGGGCAGAAACGCCCCCAGAGCCAGGCAGATCCAGGCAGGCAGCCTGGGGTGTTCACATCCCAGATCCATACAGATTACCGGCACTGCGGGTTATTCCCTCTCCCAGTCACGCTGTGCGGGGCCTCTGGGGGAAAAAGATAAATTCCAGTTGTTATGTCTGGGCAAATGGAAATTTTGGTGCAGTTTAAAGCATCAAATCTCAACCCAGGGGCTGTGGGGCTGCATGGGGTGGAGGTGATGATGATGATGATGATGATGATGATGATGATGATGATGATGATGATGATGATGATGAAAGGAGTAAGAGGTCCCTGCCACATTTGTGTGCAGCCCGCTCGTCCCTTCAGGGGGAAGGTGGATTTCTGTTTTCTTGAGTCACCCTAAATCATTTGGTGATGGTTTCTGGGGAGGGTGAATCAAGCCCAAATATGATTTGGGGGAATTGTTTCAGCTGGGCTGTGGATCTGACGTCAGATGGAGGGAGACGAGGCGCTAAACTTCAGCCGCCCTCGGATTTCGCTTGCTCGGGTCTCTGTTATTTTACACAGCTGAACATTTAAGGGCAAATTTGCACGGTTTTTTGTGAGGGAAAATGATTCCACTCAGGTGTGGCAGCTGAGTTTGGTGGTCCCCAGGGACCACATGTGATCAGTGAAGTCCTTTGCCCCCAGTGCCAGCCAAACCTGGGCACACAGCTGTGGCTTTAAGCCTCTCGAGGCTGGGGGTAAAGTGGCTTAAGGGAGCCGGGATTAGCCAGGTCTGACAGCCCTCTCTCCTACTCAGGTCCTGGACTATTTATAGGCTGATGGGCAGTCAGGCTCTATTTCAGTGCAGAACAGGCCACTGCCCAGTCCCTGTCTTCCTGCCTGGGAAAAGGGGTGGAAGCTAAAATTCTTTGTACTGGAGAAGGAAAGGAGACAGGAGAGGTCCATCCCATGCTCACCTGGCAGAGGTGACCAGGATTTACTCCATCCTCATCTTCGTTATTAAACTCAGCCATTGCTCCGCTGAGGGCAGTTCCCAGGCTGCCTCAGCCCTTGTGTAAAGAAAGGGAAAACACTAAAATATGGATAGGAAGGATAAGGGATTTATAAACCTCTCCCTCCTCCATGTTGTCACACTTGCTGTCCATCTCCAGCCCATCCAGAACTGTGGTAAAGCTTCTACCCCCGTCCCAAAACAAGGCTGGGGTAATCTCTCTAAATCCTCTTAGAGCCTTCTCCTTGGAAGTTTCTTTTTATTTTTCCTGGCATTCAGTGCATTTTATGTTGTGCAAGGAATGCTTCATAAAAACAAAAGATAGCTTGACTATCATATTTCTAAGAAAATACCAATGAGCTATAATATTCATTAAAAAAGGCTTCCCTTTAAGCACTAATGAGAAGTTAGGAACATTTTTATACATATAATGAGTAAGTTTTTAACCCTTAGTCTAGGCAGGTAAGAGTATCTTCATAAGGGTGCCTAATTCAGCTGTTAAATTCACTGGAAGGATGGTCTGGGCCATAAAATTGGTCTGGATTATTTCAACGCTTTATTCAAAATTTGCTTTCTTTTGACCTATATTCGGCTTTGGGACACAGAAAATTTTGGATTGGCCTTGGAAATGCACAGCTGACACAGATATAAATATTCTGACCACTACATATTATTCTTTTTGTGCAAAGAAAATGTCATTGTATTACTGAAGATTACTTATGGTTTCCTTGTCCTCCTGGGACTTGGACCCCACTTCCTGTTAAATGAGATGATGTTGATAAATCACAAATTCTTGAGCAGCCCCCATCCGTGCTGTGGGTGCAGAAATCTGTTTTGCTCAGTTTGTACCTTGCTTTGCCACTTGCTCCTGGGCTGATGAGTTCCCATGGAGGCAGAGATGTGGGGCAGCGCCCTCAGGTCTGCCCAGGGTCGTGTTTGTGCCCTGCAGGGACCTTTCTCCTCCCAGCTCCTGTGGGAGCACAGCCCTTCTGCACCACTGGCCCCACTGGGGGCAAAACAAGGGATGTGGGATTTGGTGACCCCCTCCAATCCCAACCCTATCCCTTCACTCCCAGGCTGCCACAGGGAGTCCAAGCCCACCTTGATCATTTCCCCTCTCTTCCAGAAAGCCCTTCCCTCCATCTACCTCTCTTCTCCCCTTCCCTCTATCTCTAGTCTCTCCATTTCCTCCATCCCTTCATCTCCCTCTTGTCTTCATCTTTCATCTCTCCTATTTCTCCATCTTTTATCCTCTCATCTTACCCCATCCCTCTATTTTCCATCCTGCTGTTTCCCTTTGATTTCAGTCTTCCATCCCTCCATTTTCCACCCCTCCACCTCTCCATTTCTCCTACATTTTTCCTATCCTTCCATCCTTCTGCCTCCAGTCTCTCCACCTCCCTCTCATGCCTTCATCTTCCATGTCTCCTATCTCTCCATCTTTTATCCTTCCACCTTCCTCCCATCTCTCCATCTTCCATCTCACTGGTTCCCTTTGACTTCAGCCTTCCACCCTTCTATCTTCCCATCCCTGTCTTCCACCCCTCCATCTCTCTCCACCTCTCCATTTTTCCCATCCCTCCATCTTCCTCCCATCCCTTTATCTCCCGTCCTTCCACCTCCTTCCCATCCTTGCACATTCCCTCCCCGTCCCCCGTCTCTCCCGNAAACCTGATAATGCCCCCAGCTCCCCCCTCCCCTCCCCCCACGCTGCCTTTAGAATCATAGAATCCTCGAATGATTTGGGTTGGAAGGACCTTAAAGATCATCTCGTTCCAACCCCCCCGCCATGGGCAGGGATGCCTTTAGCTCCCTGGGGAAGGAATTAAAAAAAATTCCCCAATTCCCAAAGCGATCCTGCATCTCCCCCCGTGTGCCAGGGGTCTGCAGGGGGGAGAGGGACCCCCATCCAGGACTGGGAGCTCCGGGACCGGGCATCCCAGTGGAGCCGCAAATGGCCAGATCCGGGCTGGCTGGGTTCAAGGACAGGAGGGACGGGACAGCCGCCGCTCCTGCTGCCCAGGGAAGCTTCTCGCTGGGAATGTTATCACCCGCATGACTGAATCGCTATTAGAGCAGCAAACCCCTCCTGACCTCCTTTACTTCTATGGGCAGATTCGTGAAATTGGATTTTATTAGACGTCAGATTAAAGCTCCTAATTGTGCCCGGTTTGTGTGCAGCTGCAGAGTCATGGCAACGCCGGGAGATGCCAGGACAGCTCCCCGGATATACCCGTTTGCGTTTTTAGCCTCCTCCCTCTGTTCCATCCAGTTTCATGGCAGCGAAATATAATAAACCCCACCAGTGCAGGCTCAGAGGAGCCCTGGGCAGCCCCGCCGTCCGCAGCCCTGCTTGGGGGAGCAGGCGAGGGCTATTTTTGTCCACCCCATTTTGCAGACACCCTGTTGTCACCTGAACCGTGCCCAGCTGGGGAGCGGTGAGGGCAGCCCGGGAGGACGGGCACCCTCGGCTCCTCCCAGGGCACCCACGACATGGAGGAGATGCCCTCGGGTTTGGAAAGAGCGAGAAGGCAGCGGGAGCAGCCCTGAGTTTTGCAGGGAGGAAGGGCACCTTCGAAGCATCGATGACGTAGCCCTGGGAACCGGGGGTCTCCGCGAGGGCGGTGGAGGGCAAGATGCCGAAAAACACGGCATCTCGCTGAGACTTGGAGGCTGGACGTGGCAGCCCGAAATAGCCCGGCTGGCCTCCTCCGGGGGCAGGCTGGCTCTGACCCAGCACGGGCAGAGCTGCCAGACGAGGCCGGGCACCCCCGGGCTCGTGGTCCAGCGGGAAGGTGGGGCGAGGGGAGGACAGCCTTTCCCGAAGGGCTGCGAGGGGGCTGGCACAGGGGGGGCTCTTTTGACGCTCCTGCCTCTTCCCCCGCAGCCTCCCCCAAAAGGCAGCTGCGTTCCCACCGCCCTCCCCAGCGCCGCCCGCCCCGGCCAGCCCCGCGTAGCCCAGCAGCATGGGGAAGGAGAAGACGCACATCAACATCGTCGTCATCGGGCATGTGGACTCTGGGAAATCCACCACCACCGGGCACCTCATCTACAAATGCGGGGGCATCGACAAACGGACCATTGAGAAATTTGAGAAGGAGGCTGCCGAGGTGAGGAGCCCGCCCCTCAGCCTGCCCCCACCCCGCATTCCCACCCGCGGGGATGCTCCACACTGATCCCCACGAGTATCCCGCAGGCAGTATTCCCCTTTTGTTGGTGCTGCCCTTCTCTTACCTTCTATTTCTCCCTTTGTTCCCATCTATTTTTCTCCCTCTGCACCCCTGGGTCTTCCCGACTTCTCTGGCCTTGGGAAAATAGGCCATTTGGGCGCTCGCCACCCTCTTTTCCGGAGCTGGGGGACTCCCAGCTGCCGGCTGTTAATGAGGGCAGGGGCACGGCGAGGTCTGCAAGATGGGTTAGGGAACCAGCAGTGATCACCAGGATTCTGGAAAAGCCACAAACCATGGTGCTTCAAGGCATGAAATTCCTTCTAAATATGGTGCGTGACGGGGAAAACCTGATAATCCCTCACTGCCTAGGTCAGGGCTGCCTGAATTTCACTCTGAAGCATCAGCTTCCAGTGCCTGCTGGGGACAAGGTGCAGCATCAGCTGGACCACTCATTTGATCCAGCTGAAAAACCCCATTCCCGTTTTCCTCAGGCAGGTGGTCTGGTGTGTAGTTTGATTGGTAGCCTATGCTACAGAAAAGCTGGCTGGAAAGCTGAACATTTAAGTTAAATTCTTTTGTTTGACCCTTGTAATGGGGGCATTTGTAACAATTTTATCGTGCGTGCGTTTAGAAGCTGTCACCCAGCAAAGCACCACCCGATACCTGTGATGTGGCAAACCCCGAGATTAAAGAGGAAGAAACAGTCTTGGGAAGAAAAACGTGAATTGGGAGTCCTGAGAAATTAATGATGGTAAATTCTAGAGAGGTGGGTGAGCCGGGAACAGCCTGGCACTGTGCTATCCATAGGGCAGCTCCTGTCACTCAGAAGATGGTTTGTCGTCATCGCTCCGGGAATCTTTAATGCAGATACCCCTCCTTTCTCCTTTCTCCTTTTTTTAATTTTTTTTTTTTTTCTGGTCAGGATCCCACATTTCATTGACCAAAAAAAAAAAAAAAAAAAAANAAAAAAAAAAAAAAAAAAAAGAGATTTACAGCTCTGCCACTCTTGATTTCACATTTTGCTGTCTGTCTTTACCTTTTTAATTTGCTGATAGCATCTGAGCTAAATCCCTTATTTTCCTGCCTCACTTTCAGCCTTTTTTCCCCCATCCTTCAGCAAAGAGCCTCTTCCTTCATACAAAATGATCCCTTTCCCTTGGTTTAAAACGATTGCTGATATCCTTCCATAAATTCCCCCTCCCTTTACCTATAAGATCAGATAAGGCATGATAAGGTTATCGTCGATGTGATTGCAGTGATTTTAATTGAACAGACACTTTCACTGACTTGCCAGGATCCGCGGGCACCGGAGGCTGCTATTAATAGCCTATTGACTGAGCTTACAGACTCCATTTTCTGATGCAGGGCTGGGGAAGGGTTTGCTTCCATTAGGTGGCATTCACAGGAAATGGAGGCCTGCGTGCACCCAAAAAGCCAACAAAAAACCCGGAGTCTGTTATTTTATTTAAGAGAAAAGAGTGAGGATTTCTCCCCTTTTTTCTTCTGATTCAAGGGCAGAGGTAACAGTATCTCTGAAAGAGGAGTTGTTCTGTTTTAAAAAAAAATAAATAATCGGTATTTGTGGGCTCCGAATAGAAAGCTGTCCCTCCGCTGGGGTTCAATCAGGGAAAATCA
The DNA here is from genome assembly GCA_013397815.1 of Aleadryas rufinucha. Taxonomy (NCBI): domain Eukaryota; kingdom Metazoa; phylum Chordata; class Aves; order Passeriformes; genus Aleadryas; species Aleadryas rufinucha. The sequence goes on along the minus strand of VZTH01015291.1, from coordinate 199,517 downwards.
GGCTATTTCTGGCACTGAACAGGGAAGGTATTGTGCAGAGCTAGATAATACCCTGGGTTTTTCAACACCAGCTCTGGGTAACTGAATACACCCCGTGAAAGGAGGGAAACTGTTTGCTAAATAAAGGATCTCATTTGTCTTCACGTTACGTGTGATGGCGAGCTCTGGGGGGGTCTCACACGTGATGAGCAGCTGGTTGTGTGTGTGGACATGGCTGATGGCAAGAAGGTGCTGATTCCCACTCATCTGCCATGGGAGGGTCAGGGGTCTGCTCTGTGCCTCAGTTTCCCCATCCAGAAGGGAGGGAATAGGCTGCTGATGGGGGAAAGGCTGGTGCTGATTGACCTCCTGCCCGAGAAGAGCCCATTACTAATGCAATGCACAAATGCACCTTTCCCTGCTGTGTCTCCGTTTCCAGCAGTAAATGAGCACACTCTGATGGCTCCTCCCTGTTCCCTGGCAAGGGGGAGTTCGATGTGCGTGCTGGAAAGGGTTAACCTGGCCCCATCCCTGCAAGTGTTCAAGGCCAAGTTGGATGGGATTTGGAGCAGCCTGGTGTAGTAGAAGGTGCCCCTGTCCATGGCAGGGGGGTTGGAATGAGATGACCTTTGAGGTCTTTTCCAACCCAAACCATTTCTTGATTCTACAAACCTCCAAGCTCCTGCTCTACCCCCTCACTAAATCCAGTGTCAGGAGGATGCTCAGGAGCAGAGACTTGATTCTGGATTTTTCCATCCCAGTGAGAGCTCACAGCTTCCCAGTGGAGATGGGGCATCACCTCCTCGACCTGGCATCCCCTCTGGGGAGGGGAAGTCTTGCCCCTGGCTTTAGGATTTTGCCCGTAATCCTCCGGAGCAAGCTGCAAAGTCATTGCAGCACTCAGCTGTTATGAAACAGGCTGTCACCATTAATTCCTTGTGCTGGCTGGGAACAGGGCTGGAGTGTGGAAGATGGAGCAGAGCAGCCCCCAGGCACGGTGTGGGCAGGGCAGGTTTGGGTGTGATGCTGTGTTTTTTTCCTGGGGAGGCTCATCACTGGAGTGTTCAGTACCTGCCATCGGGAAGTGCTTCACTCTGGCTGGTGATTGATAAGGGGCCAGAAGAAACTGTGGTTGCAGAGAACAGAGGGATGGATGGATGGATGGATGGATGGATGGATGGATGGATGGATGGATGGATGGATGGGAGCAGGGTATCACAGCTCTGACCTTGCATAGCAGCAGACCATTAAATCATCTGCAGATGACCTTAATTCCTTTCTCTACCTTAAAACCCCCTTGTATCTGAGGCCAAGAGCTGATGGCTGCAGCCCATTAACCTCTGGCTTTGGCCAGGCTCCCCTGACTGCCCCAGCACACGGCGTGGTCAGCAAGGATCAGCTTGTCCTGCCCCATCTCCACCTTGGCAGGATCCCAGCTCAGACTGGGAGCATGACCTCCACGCTGGAGGGAAATCCAGCTCTCCCTGGTGCCGTGACGTCAAAGGGCTCCAACCCAAAGGAGAAGGCACTTCAGAAGTGCCACCATGGTTTTACCAGGGAATGTGCTTTATCACAGGGCAGAAAGATTTACTGGAGCTAATCTCCCCCAGCTTGATTTCCTGCATTACAATGTTGGCTGAGATTTTGGCCATTTGGCAACGACAGTTGGTCTGGCTGCAGCTCACAGTAGCTTTTCCTGTGAATTTGCACACTCTGTGGCAAAAATCAATCACGTTTCTATTCTGCTCGTAGCAACCATCTCTCATTTCATTTTCTTTTAACCCATTCTGCTCCTGCACCCCTGCCAGTTTTGGGCTCACTCATGTAGCAATGCCCTTTCCCACTAACCAGCTGCCTCACAGGTCTGAGTCATGGATTAAAATCACAGAATCAGAGAATCATTTAGGTTGGAAAAGCCCTCTAAGATCATCGAGTCCAACCATTAACCCAGCACTGCCAAGCCCACCACTAGACCATGTCCCTTTGTGTGCATCTCTGTGAAACCATGGGAAATAAACCAAAATAAATCTTATAAACAGACCTTTTTCAATAACTCCATTAAGATTAGGAAATGGGATAGGTATATAAATATCCTCTCAGAGGCATTTTGTGTGACAAGAAGCAGCTTTCCATGTTTCTGTACAGGATTTCCCAGCAACAGTGCAGGACCATGGTGTTTCATGGAGAAGACCTCATGGGTTGCTGCTTTCAGGTCCTGCCCACCCAGCCCCACTCACCAATTCACTTTATGCCTCTTGTTCCTACCTCTCCTGCATCCTGTTGAGGAACATGTTGAGAACAACATCTTTCCCCTGTACTTATTAGTAAATAGACCACAGCTCTCACTGAATTTAGGGAATTTTGCCTTTAGTGTCTGCAGTGTGACCCTGTGTGAGTTTGGGAGGTGCCCTGGAGGGTGGGAGGCCATCCCCAGTGCTGTGGGCTTGGGTTTCTCACTGGTTCTTGCCTCTGTGTTGGCCAGATGGGGAAGGGATCCTTCAAATACGCCTGGGTGCTGGACAAGCTGAAGGCCGAGCGCGAGCGTGGCATCACCATTGACATCTCTCTGTGGAAGTTTGAGACCACCAAGTACTACATCACCATCATTGACGCCCCTGGCCACAGGGACTTCATCAAGAACATGATCACCGGGACCTCCCAGGTGAGAAACGGGGCCCAGGGGGTGCAGGGCTGCTGGAGGGGGGAGGCTGAGGCGTGTTCACAAGCCCAGGGTCATGCAGGTGCAGTGGGAGTCCTTTTGGAGGTGGGGAGTTGAGAGAGCAGACATCGAGGAGTATTCAGCAGGGTCCACCCAAGGGACTGGGTGGCACCAGGGGACCCAGCACGCCATGGTCCTGCACCTCCTTGGGTGTCTGGGAGAAAGGGTGTCTTTGGGCAAAATGAGGTGGTTTCTCCACCCCATTTTCACCCTTTCAGAAGGTGGGATGAATGTGGCCTGCCTGGGAGCTGGGATGCTGCGAGCTACAGGCCTTTGTGTGAGGGTATCTCCACACTATTTTAGCCTCAGCCAAATGAGATATACAAGAAACTTCCCACAGTCCACTAGGTTTTATTGGATAAAGGAGGCTCCACAGACCTTTTCTCCTTCCTTTTCCTCAAAACAGCTGTCTTAGTCCCATATCATATTGCCAAACCCAATTGTCTATATTTCCTAGGTAGGGTGGTTTCCCCTCACTGCATTGTGGGACATTCCTGCATCTCCCTGTGACTGATGGGTGCTGGGTGAACCCCACTACGTGCCCAATGAGATTTCCATTGAGGTGCCAGTTGGGCTGGGCATGGCTTTCTGCCAAACCCAGGCAGCTTCTGCTGTGTGTTCTGGGTACAAAAGTAATCTGGGGAACAGTTTCCATGGCTGGAGTCACACCCATCACCCAGGGAGGGTTTTTGCAAGACTTCAGGGGGGTTTTAAATAAAACCTTGTCTGTAGATGATCACGATGAGGTCCTGGTCAGAGCCCTGCATCCAGGAGGGATCCGCCCTGGTTTCCCACCCACAATGCAGAACCATGTGGGGTTGGCAAGTCTGAAAGAGCACAGCTGGGTCAGTTGTGAGGTGGATCAGCAGGGTTATGGGTAGCATCTGGCAGGGAGTCATCTGGAACCCCCTCAGGGGTGTCACCAGGGCCGTGCTCTCCGGGGACAGCAGCAGTTCATTGTCTCTCTCCCCCCAGGCTGACTGTGCTGTCCTGATCGTCGCTGCCGGCGTGGGGGAATTTGAAGCCGGCATCTCCAAGAACGGGCAGACCCGCGAGCACGCCCTGCTGGCCTACACCCTGGGGGTGAAGCAGCTCATCGTGGGCATCAACAAGATGGATTCCACAGAGCCCCCCTACAGCGAGAAACGCTACGACGAGATCGTCAAGGAGGTCAGCGCCTACATCAAGAAGATCGGCTACAACCCGGCCACAGTTCCCTTCGTGCCCATCTCGGGCTGGCATGGAGACAACATGCTGGAGCCCTCTCCCAATGTAAGTGTGCCTTGTGTTAGACTTCTCCCCCCACCCCGGGGATCCTGAGCCGGGCTGAAGATGAACTGGGTGCTCTGCAAACGTTTCATGCACCCGTTGTGCACAAAGGCCCGTGCTGGCAGCACAGATGATGTGTCGTGGAGCTCTGCTTGGCCCCGGGCAGGATGAATGGGCTCGCTGTTCATGGGTGCCGTGCCCTGGCCAGGCACCCCAGCAGCTAAACATGAGCATCTTCAGGAGATGATCTGTCTGGCTTTGCCTCTGGGCTGAGGTTTGAGGTTTTTGCCTTGTCAGAACTCACGGTGACGTTAGAGCAGCAATTGTCACTCTCAGCAGGAGCAGCGGGTGTGTTTTTAGGGCATTGTTTTCTGAGGGGAATAACACAATCTGGTGTCAGGCTTGGAGCAGTTCTCACCCTGCAGCCAGGTCACGGGTCCCCCTTCCCATCGATGCTCTGTGTCACTGGTGGCCAAACCTCCAGTTCCAGTGCTGAGATCTCACTCCTAAAGGTGACATTTTCTTGAGGAAGTACCAGGTTTCCCATGCCAAACCCACAGTTCCCTAGATCATCCATTTGGGGCTGCTCCTTTTCCAGCTGGTTTTTACTCCCTCTGTGATGGAGATGGTGGGGAGGCAATGGCAGGATGCTCTGAGTGGGCCTGTGCCATCATTTCATACAACAGAAGGAAGAGCTTAAGAAGGATGAAGCTTTTTGGCAGACAGGCTGCCCATGACAGATGATATTCTAACACTGGATTTGTTGGAGAAAAAGCTACCCCGGGGTTGGTCTTTTAAAGAAATGATGGGCTGGAAAGTTCTGGCCAGAGGAAGGTCCCTGCTCTCCTGATGACTTGTGTGTGACCTTGAGCAAGTTGCTTGGATCAGACACCCCAGGAATCTCTTGTGAAACCAATGGGAAATTTGATGCTTAGGGGGACTTCAGGACATCCCCTGTGGGTTACAGGGCAGGGCTCTGTGGTGAGGGAGGCAATCCATGAGCCCAGCAGCAACTGAGGGAGGTCAGGGATCACAGGCCTGAGCGAGGGGAATGCTGCAATGCAAACTCACACAGTCATGGAACAGCTCCTGCCCTGCACAGGAAAGGCAGCTCACTTGGGATGGCTTGGAAGGAAGGAATTATTGGGGTGCTTGGGAGATTCCTGTTCCCTGAGGAGCAGAGCTGGGATAAAGGTCAGCCATGGCCATGCCAAACCCAGCCCCGTGGTTCCTGGGTGCCTCAGTCAGGCAGGCTCCAAATGTCAGCAGCTGCTGGGCTGGGAAGATGATCCTGACCAATTCTCCTATTAATAGGCAGCAGAGGGGAGGCACGGAGCAGGAGGGGTCAGACTCCAGAGGGGTCTCAGGGCAGGTTCCCAGTGTGATGTGCTGCCTGAGAGAAGGCAAGGGGTGAAATAACTCTCTCCTTTGTCCTCAAGAGGCAGCTGGCTCCTGGGTGCTGCCTGAGCTGGGGAATTGGGAAGAAAACCTGGCCTGGTCTGGAACAGCATGAGCTCTGCTGGAGAGGGTGCAGGGACAGACTCCTCCTCCCCATATTGCACCACCTCTGAGAAAGCTTAAGCAGGAACCTGGTACAGATGTCTCTTCTCTCCTTCCTTGCCTGAAAAAAGCTCTGATTATTTTCACTTGTAATTTCTGGACAGGCTTCACTGAAGCACAAGGCAGTCAAGTGACTTGTCTGTCTGTCAGGGGACTTATCAGAAAGTGGGGATTAGAGCCATGATGTTCCTGTAGCTCTTGTTGCCTCTGAGCAAGGGGGGTGTGGTGGTACATCAGGCTGGAACCAGCTCTGTGTGGGAGACTCCAGCCCACACATCCCTGTTGAAGAATCCCAAGGCCACCTGCAAAAAATTACAGCTGGGCTGTGCTTCCATCAAAGTTTGGCATTTGAGAGCTTTTTGGGAAATGGGGTGTTCTGTGAAGCAGCTTTGTGATGCTGCAGCTGTCAGAATAGGGCCATTCCATGTGGTTTGGGAGACTTTCACCCCATGGGGTGCTGCAACCCAAACACAGCCAGCCTCTGGTGCTAGGGAGTGTGGTGACCTGGGGCTGCAGCTTCAGCACTGGGGTGTGTGGGTGGGGGCGTTGAGGTGCTCATGGGCTGGGGAAAGTCAGGGAAAGGCAACTGCTCTGTAAAGTGGATTTTGAGTGTAAAAGAGCTGGAGCTCAGCTGTTATTGTGGGGGGCTGGAGCCTGTCTGCCTGCAGGATTTGGTCAGATCCTGCTTTTGCTGTAGGAGTGGTGGAGTAGGAATTGCTCTTTGGGAAGCAGATTTGGGGAATACATGACAGAGGTTTTATTTGGGTGGCCATAGGAGGCAGCACAAACCAGGTTTTACAGATGCTTTTCACCCTGAGGCCATGCTGAGGTTTCGCAGAGATTTGTTCCCAGAAGGTGTCTACGTTCATCTTTATCTGATTCTTGGCCTGTCAGAAGTTCCCTGGAGAGAAGGATGGCTCTGACAGCCAGGTGTCATGGGCAGAGGTTGTCATTTTCCCGTGTGCCAGAGCTGTGTGGGGCAGAGGGACGGGAGCTGTGGGCACTTGGTGGCTGCCATCCTCGAGAGCAGAGCCCGTGGGCAGGTGGCCACAGGGCAGCTGCTGGCACAGGTCCCTGCCTGGTGTTTGGGCCAGGCCACAGCAGAATGGGGGAAAGTCTGAGTCATCCTGCACACCACATGAGGCTCCCTCACTGCCTGGATGGAGTTTTCATTTTGCCAAGCTGTTGCCTGGCGCTGGGTCTGGCTGCACAACGAGAGCTGCAGTGCCCTGGGAAGAACCTGCTGCAAAAGTGTCCCCAGGCTCCTCCTGCCACTGCCACCAAGAAACACAAGTGGTGTCAGATGTGAGCCTCTGAAGGCTGAGGATGCAAGCTTTGGATGCAGGCTGAATTCCCTGGCTACATCTGGTCTCTCCCTCTCTCCTTCCCAAAGCTGGTGCAGATTGCAGGACAGGAAACCAGCCTTGTCATAGCCACATCCTCCAGGGATGGCCGTGAAGCTGGGGGCACTTTGGGGGTCTTGCTTCACCCCAGCCCCCCATGCCCACTGCACTGTGCCACTGGTGTTGGTGCTAAGGGAAAAGAGCCACATCCATGAAGTGTGTGATGGATTTGGGGCACACAGGAAGCATTTGACAGTGGAATGGGAAAATGCTGTCTAACCCTCTCTGTGCAGAGGCAGGGGAATGGCCTTGCAGGCTCTGATCTCTGTTGTTTTAGGGTTGTCTCAGACCCAGGACTAAATTTTTCTTGCCAGCAAGCTCCAGGTGTTGCTACAACACCCAGATGTGCAGCATCACCCCAATAAAGCACTGCAGTTCCCTGCATTAAACCATGGTACCTGAGCACATTTCCATTCCTCTCCACCTCTTTTCTGGCCAATTTTTCGTTTCAAAGGTCCAATTTAGGCCAGGAGAAGGGAACATCTATGAAAGACAATCCTGTCCCTCAGAAGCTGGGTTTCCAGCATCCTCCCAAGCCAGGGTTTAGAATCCAGACCCTGGAGGGGTGATAGCAGGAGTGAGTGGGGAGAAGCAGCTGGCTGGGGCTCACCTTGGAGGAACCTGGTTCCCAGGACTGGAGGTTGAGCACTGTGTAGCTGGGACTTGGCTGCAGACCCCGTGGTCCCTGTGCTGGAGGCAGCATTCCTGGAGGGCAGGATCCAGGCAGCTGGTGCAGTGCCCATGGGTTGGTGTTGGAAGTGGGGCTGTGAGTTTGCTGGCTTTAACCACTTTCATACTTTTTCTCCTGGTAATGGATGTCTTGCTCGTTTCTGGGAGAGAGAGGGGGAGATTGATCAAAGAGGGGCAGATAAACCTGCAGGGATGGTGGAGTGGAAGGAGCTCCCCAGCCCCCTGGTAGAGCCAGGACATGGCAGGACTGACTTTATGGAGGTTGTCCTGGTGGGACATCTCTCTGGGTTCACCTCTGGGTGCTGAGGACAGACACAGTGCATGTTGGAAGTGTTCAAGGCCAGGCTGGATGGGCCTTGGAAGAACCTGGTGTCGTGGAAGATGTCCCTGCCTGTGGCAGAGGGGTGGAACAAGATGGCTTTTAAGGTCCCATCCAGCCCAAACCATTCTGTGTTTCTATGGTTCTCTGTTGCTGCTCTCTTCCCAGATGCCTTGGTTCAAAGGCTGGAAGGTGGAGCGCAAAGAAGGCAACGCCAGTGGGGTGTCCCTGCTGGAGGCCCTGGACACCATCCTGCCCCCGACCCGCCCCACAGACAAACCCCTGCGCCTGCCCCTCCAGGATGTCTACAAGATTGGAGGTGAGCCCTGCCACTCCTCTGCCTTGACTGGAGTCTTCATTCCATGGGAATTTGGGAGTGACATTTCCAGGTGTTGGGAAACTGGAGGGATTTGACTCTTCAAACCAGAGATAGTGTTGGAGAGAAGGGTGGTAGCTCCAGGGCAAAGACCCCATTTGAGCCTGGGCTGTCTGGGGTGGAGGGGACATGCCCAAAGGTGCCCAGGGCCCAGAGAGGAGCAGCAGGTTTGTGAGCTCTTCCCAGGGAACACATGATGCCAGAATGGCTGCACACTTGTGTGTCCCAGAGATCGTGGCTGGCCAGGCAAGCTGGAGGCAGCAAAAAGCATTCTGTGACCCACATGAGGGACAAGACCAGCAGGGAGGGCCACAGAAGCTGGTGCAGCTTGGCTGTGACCTGCCCGAGCTTCCCAAATGCTGGTGTCCATCATCAGCACCTCCTCCTGCCGAGCTGTGCCAGCCATGTGGGGAGCGCCGTGGCTGACGCGTGTCCCCTTCCCTCTGGAGAGGTGATGGGGACACTTTGCTCAGCTATAAATACCCTGTGAGCTCTCTGACCTGCTGGCATAAGTGGACAGCACTGCTGACTCCCTGGCTGCTGGATCAGGCAGGCACAGCCTTTTCCAGCCCTTTCCCACCCTTTTCCAAGGACACATGCACTGCAGGGGTTGAAGATGGGGTTTAGCAGCATTTTTAATGTGGGCTGCTGTTGTTTGCAGTGGAGATGAAAAGTGGTGAGAGGTCTGTGTCCTTCCCTAGCTCAGCTGGGGCAAAGGGATCTGGTTTTACTGGGAGGCAGGTCCTTGGGGAGCAGAGACACTGCGGGAAGAGGGGAGGTAGAGGCAGCAGGGTGGATGTGGAGGAGCAGATGGGTCCAGCCAACCTCCTCAACTTCTTTTCAATGTTGTTTCTCTCAATCATTCTTCACCTGCCTCCAAAGGGGAATTTTCCCAAAGTCTCCTGGTGACACAGGGTGTAAAATATCCCCGTCATTTAATGAGCCACCCTCATTTTCTGTCACAGCTGGTGGTGTGGCCATCAGGGATGTGGACAGTGTTGTTACAGACATGCTGTGATGTCCCAGTCCTCCATGCAGGAGATGCCAAAGCTGCTCCAAGGGAAGGACTTCTGGGGCATGTGGATTGCTCAGGACTTTCTGACTATGGGTTGCTTACATTTTTACAAAACATTGAGTAGGAAGGATGGACTCACAGTAATTTTTAAGACCCCAGTGTTGATCTGCTGAAAACTTGGGGTTTTGGGCAAGGAACAAACGTGTTCTTCAGTGAAAACCACCAGAGATATCTTGCTGAATCCAGGCTCTGCCCCAGGGACATACCAAGCAGATTGAATTTTGCTGCACTCTGTCCTTGTCTCCGCAGGGATCGGCACAGTCCCCGTGGGCCGAGTGGAGACCGGGATCCTGCGGCCCGGCATGGTGGTCACCTTCGCCCCTGTGAACATCACCACTGAGGTGAAATCCGTGGAGATGCACCACGAGGCCCTGAGCGAGGCTCTGCCCGGGGACAACGTGGGCTTCAACGTGAAGAACGTCTCGGTGAAGGACATCCGCCGTGGGAACGTCTGCGGGGACAGCAAGTCGGACCCGCCGCAGGAGGCAGCGCAGTTCACGTCTCAGGTGAGCAGGGCTGGGGATGCCACCATGCCTGGTTTGCCACCCACCCCCCGGCTCCCAGCCTTGCCATGACACCGCTCTGTCCCCCAGGTGATCATCCTGAACCACCCTGGCCAGATCAGTGCTGGCTACTCGCCCGTCATCGACTGCCACACCGCACACATCGCCTGCAAGTTCGCCGAGCTGAAGGAGAAGATCGACCGGCGCTCTGGCAAGAAGCTGGAGGACAACCCCAAGTCCCTGAAGTCGGGTGACGCAGCCATCGTGGAGATGATCCCTGGCAAGCCCATGTGTGTGGAGAGCTTCTCCCAGTACCCACCCCTTGGTAAGGGAACGGCTCTTCGGAGGTCTCCTGTGGAGGAGCACGAGGGCTCTGCGGGTGTAGAGCTCACATCAGACATGCTGAGCTTCTCCCAGTTGGATGGGGAGGGAGCTGAGGATGTTTTGTTGCTGCCCCATGTGCTGGCGGGGTGGGGCAGGCTCTCTGCTGAGCTGAGTTTCCAAAGGCTGGGTTTTCCCTCTGGGAGCAACAAGACCTTTCCTTCACTGTTACTAAACCTTGATAGTTTCTGAACAGAGAAACCTTTTCCAGTTTCCTCCTCTCTGCCCTAAAACAACTGGTCAGGAGAGGAAAGAGGGAAGTTTGCTCAGGGGAGGCCACCTTTTAACGCAGGGAAGTGCCATGCTTGAGCTCTAGGATGGTTTGGGTTGGAAGGGACATTAAGGACCATCTTGTTCCAACCCCCTGCCATGGGCAGGGACACTTTCCTCTAGACCAGGTTGATGTTGCACATCTGGAAGCTTCAGCAACACCGAGAGCTTACAGAGAAGAGATGGGGTTTAAGTTTAAAAAATAGTGATTTAAATGGAGGGGAGCATCAGGACTGGTGGTCAGAGAAAGGATTTATAGCTCAGGAACCTGCTCCAAGGGCAGGGGTAACACATGGCACCATGAGTGGGGGTCGTAGATCCCACCACCCCTCTCCCAGAAGAGCTCAGCCTCAGTGCCTCACTGCCATTCCCCCTGTGTCCACCCCTCAGGCCGCTTCGCTGTCCGTGACATGCGGCAGACCGTGGCCGTGGGCGTCATCAAGAACGTGGAGAAGAAGAGCGGCGGGGCCGGGAAAGTCACCAAGTCTGCCCAGAAGGCCCAGAAGGCTGGCAAATGAATCGTGGGCTCCCAGTGCATCGCGCAGAAACCATCCCTGACACCAGGACGCTGCCACCGTCTCCCCCGGGCGCACGTGTGCACATCAGCTTGTAAGAGTTTATATGTCAACGACTGGATGCTCACCATTAAGGTCCAGTGGAAATTCTTTAAAAGGAAAAGCATGTTCCAGCGTTTGTGAGGCTTCATGTTAATTTTACCAATAAAACTGGTACAACATCCACAGTGGAAAAAAAAAAAAAACAAAACCAAAACCAGACAAACCCCACCCCCCCCCCCAAAAAAAAAAAACCAAAACAAACCAACCAACCCAAAAGGTGTGTGGAGCTGTGTGTGTGTGCGTCTGTCATTGAGAGGGGCTGGGCTGGGTGGGGGTTGTGTAGTCCCACTTAGAGTAGATGGTGGGGATGGGCACAGGAGGGCCTGGGATGGAAGTCAGGAGGAAGGAGGACAGGTGGGAGCCCATATTCAGGGTGTCAGCCAGCACCCAGCCCTTCCCCACCTTGTACCCCTTGACCTGGGTGATTCCCCCAGCCTGAAGCAGCAACAGCTCTCACAGCAGTTGTGATATTCTCCTTAACCACCTCAAGATTCTAAAATAATTTTCCAGGGCCTTTATTATATTTCTTTTCCCATGCAAAATAGGCTTAAATTGACCTCCTACAGTTATGCCACTGAAAGAAAGGAAAATAGGGCACCCCACATCTCCTGGAAGGGCGAGCAGCATCACTTTGGGTCTTTGGAATACCCCATCATTTTGGGAGCAGTGACTGAGGCTGCCTTCTCTCCCCTTGTGCTGCTCTGCCTCACACATGGTGGATCCCCCAGCCCTTTCCAAACAACACAACGGGAACATTTCTTCCTGACTGCAGCCCAGACATGACCCAGGTCTCTCAAGAAGCCCCAAAACTCATGGTCTGCACCCAGGGCAGTGTCTTGACTCCCATCACAGTTGTGCAGCCCCAGGCAAGGTGTGCACCTCTCCCAGCTCCACCCAGTGCAGCTGTCCCAGTCCAAAGGGTCGTGGTCGCTGAGTGGTTGGGGTTGCCCAAAAAGCAACAGCCAGGAGCTGTGAGGGGGAAAGAGTGGGAGCACTGGGTGTGAGGAGGAGCAGTGGGGGGTACAATGGGCCAGGGAGAAGGAGGGAGGTGGTGTGAGAGTTGTGCTTCTGCTACAGCATTCCAGGGATGTTCCCAAGGGACATTTCCTCCCTGAAGGAGGCATTAGCAGCGTGCTGGGGCATCCTGAGCTTGTCTGGGCCTATGACTCGGCTTTCAGGAGGAGACAGTGCTGGGAACAGGCGGCCCTACATGGTCTCTGTGAAGGGCAGCATCACTCGAGGCTCTTCCCAGGAGAGCTCCAGAGGCACAAGTATCATCATTACTGTTTGTGTCACAAAGCCCTTAATGATCCTAATTAGCATCTGATGCTCAGCAGCGCTGAGTGTCCCCAGGCAGAGCCTCAAGGAGCTGACATCGAGCTGAATTACAGAGAGCTCTGCATGAGCTCACCCCTCCTGCTCCCCCAGCACTCTCCCCATCCCATGGCCTGGTCTGGCAGCCCACGGGCACAGACTGGCTCCCTGGGCCAAGATCCCCAAAACTGTGCACAGGCCACCAGGGCTCCTCACCCCTCTCCACACACCCCACATCCACCAGCTTCATCCATAGAAATCAATTTGATGCCCAAGGTCTTTGCAGTATCTGGGCTCTCTGAAGTGCTGTGTCCTTGGCACGCCACAAATTGGGAGGGGCTCTGGGGATCCCTGCAGGCACAGCACAGCCACGGGGGAAGGCTGTTTTCCCACTGAGAGTTTAATCTCATCTTCCAGCTCCTCCTGCATTTCCCAGCTCCTGAGGCATGTTTTTCCCTGAGACAACTTGTGCCTCTTCTTGGGTATTTCCAAGCAGGAGAACATCCTCATGTGCACGATTTTCCTGCATCCTTAAAAGCAGCAGCAGCAGGAACTCCTGTGGGAATATCCCTCCCACGCTGCTCAGGAACCTCCAGCTCCCTGGTGCCCCATGGAAGCCAGCCCCTGGCACAGCAGGAGTGGGGACAGCCGTGGGGTCAGGTGGGGGACAGAGAAGAGCAGGCTCAAAGTCTGCACCTCTCCTGCTATTTTAAAAGCAAATACAGGCTTGACAAAACCACGGCTACGTTTCCATAGAAATATGCCAGGGGAGCTGTGAAAGATACTCTGGGAGCCCTGCACAAGTGGTGAGGTAATTAATGATGGAACTGCAGAACAGCAAAAATATAAACCCAGAGGATTTAACTCAGACTTGCTCATGGCTCAGAGCAGGGCCAAATTTTCGGCCTCATTGAAGTGCGGGTTGGCACCCCAAGTGATCTGTAGGAGCAGAGAGAAGAGATGGTGCCTAAAGTGAGATCTCAGCAGCAGCAGCAGCATCCCCCATTTTGGGAGGTCTGGGTCAGGATCTTTAGCGAGGCAGAATTAACAGAAATATTGTGATTTAAACCCACTTCAAAGCATGAGGTTCCCAAAAGAAAAATATGCTGAATTTCTGGGCATCTCAACGCAGTATCAATGAAGCCACAGCCTGCCTCCAGCCAAACCTTGGGTTTGAATCCCTTTTGGATCAGTGTTTTGGGATTGGATCAACAGCCCACCATGTGCAAATCACTGCCTGGCCCCACAGGGCTTGCAGGCAAACAAGCACTGGTGCCCTTAGTTTGACATGATCCATTTTGGGGTCCCACCAAAATGATAAGCAACCCAACAGCCCCCTGAGCTGGACCACAGGAGGATTTTGGCAAACCTTGCAGTGAGCTCAAGCTGATTTTGGAACTATCAGAACCGTGTCAGAGCAAGTGGCTGCACGTGATCCATGGCAGGTGACAGAGCTGTGGTGGTGAGATGGATTTTAAAATACCAGATTCTCCTGCAGTTCCTCCCTGCCATGGTCAGGCATGCTGGGACCCCACAACCCAGAGCTCAGAGGCATTTTTTCATAGCAACTTTTACTGTTTTGGAGTATTTTTCCATCCCAGTCCTCCCTGAAGGCGTCGCGGTGGCTGCTGCCGTAGCAGCCTCATCGGTGCCATCTCGTGGAAACAGGGACAAAGTCCTCCTGGAACAGCTGCCCAGCAGAGGAAATCCAGACCCACGTCCCTGATCCTGGCAGGCAGCACGTCCAAAGCAAAAGGAATAGCCTGGGGAGGTGCAAAGTGCTTATTGTCATTTCTTTGGGGACCAGAGTTTGCAAATGTGATTGTATTTCCTGAAATTTAAAGCTGGTGCGGGGAAAATTACTCGAGGTGGTGGGAAAGTCGAAAACCATCAGGGCTGGCTCCGCTGTACAGCTGGGGATCAGCTCTTCAAGAGAAGAGAACCCCATGGGCGTGGAAGAAGAGGGAAGAAGAGAGAGGTGTGTGGGGGCTGGATGTGAACCAGCACCCAGTTTCCCAAAGGGACATCATCTCCACGATGCAGCACGCCCCGTGCACAGCATGGCACCGGTGCCTTGGTGGGGGTTTCTGATGGGGAAGGGGAGATCCCACGAATGGGACCACCCTTTAGGTGTGAATGGACACCTCTGCCAAACCCCAGCCTGGTGCTGGCTGCTCCTGTGGCATCCACTGTAGATGAAGGAATGAGTACTTCTCCTTTCCCACCTCTGCCCTCATGTCTGCCTGTGTGCTGTTAATAATTTAAGGTAAGTTTTCTTAATCCACCGGAGCTGATTGGCCGACTCAGCAGGCGTTTGGGGCTGCTCTAAAAAATTTATAAGGCTTTTGCAAGATTGCAAGTGGAATCCAGGCTGCAGATGCTGAGCTGGGGGAATTTGAACCGCCTGCTGCCCTTCTGCACTTGGAGGAGAGTTAAAGCATCAGCCACAAGCCCTTGTCAGCCTGGGCAGGTCCCTGCAGAGACCTGGCACAGGCCACACGTCACTGGCACGCAGAAAACCTCTCCAGCCAGGGCAGTTCCTCTCCCATGGCTCCCTTCATCTGTCACCAGCTTTTGCTGAACCTTAACCCCACACAGGCACTGAGGTCCTGTGTGTCTCACGCTGACTCAAAAGTCCTGGTGAAGCGTTTCAACAGCATTTGAAAACACACCCCCCTAGGGGAGAAAAGCAAATTAACATCTCCTACCCTCCCATTCCATTCCTCCTGCCTTGAAGCCAATACCACTGGCTGCCAGGGAGGCCAAGGTGCCCTTCAGCCCAGACTTCCCAGAGGACATCACCCGAGGGTGTCCTGCCATCGCCTGCTGGTGATGGAGGTGCTGAATCATCTGTGGTAGAGGTGGGAATGATGCATGTGCAGCACAAAGTGACTACACCACCTCAGAAAGTGACTTCATCACTGACCAATGTCTTTCCTTGTGTCCCAGCAGGTGCTTCTCTTCTCCTTGGGCAGTTGCACAGCACATTCCTCCTTGCAAAGCTGCACTGCCAGTGGGCAGCTCTCCATCCAGCATGGGTGTGAATCACCTCTGCTCTGCTCTCCAGCCCAAATGTCTGGACTTGGCCTCTTTCCTGAGCAGATCTGCACAACGTTGGGCACCCAGGTCTGAGCAGATGGGGCTGGGGCCATCCCCACAGCCTGGGCAGTGCCTGGCCCAGCAGGGATGAGGAGTTCTCCTTGGGTTTAGCCTCCTTGGGACTGGACACAAACCCCTCAGACTAAACCTTCTTAGGAACAGAGGGTGGGGGAACAGAAGTTGGGGGAAAAGGCTGATCAGGGCAGAGAACACCCCATGCCTGGGTGGGTCTCATCTCTCCATCCTGCTTCCGTCACACCCCCTTCACAAAGTCCATCAGCCACCCTCGGCCCCAGAGGTACAAAATTCAGACAGGAGGGTGGCAAACCAGGCCCTCCCCTCTCCCCTGGCACTTTGTAACATGCCACAGAGCAAACCTGGGAGGTTTTGACTCATTTCCTTTAACCACCTCCCTCTGCATTCCCCCAGTTTGAGATCCACATTTTCAGGTGCATCTGCAGCCGGGGGAGTACAAAGCAGCAGCTCTGGCCAGGGCAATGCACCACGTCCCATCCTCCTCTTGGCCTCACCCTGTGCAGAGACATTGCTGAGCTGAAGAGAAACCGGAGCTGTAGCACAGCCCAGGGTCCAGCTCAGGGCCAGACCCCCCCTTCGGCCTCGGGTACCATTTGGCCACCACTCCGATGTTTTATGTAAAGGTACTGCAGCATCTTCAAATAACTCATCTCAGCTCTGCTCACAAACACTCCTTTGCTGCCTACAAATTTAGGATGGCCTGGTTTTGCTTAGTCTAAATGATTTGTAATCACCCCGTGTCTGGCACTATTCTCACGCCTTATATCTGCTAAATGTTCTCTGCAGCCCCGGCCAGCCACAGCCGAGCACTTAGAGTGATGAGTCTGGGAGCAGCCGGGCTTCGGGACGGGGATACAAGGAGGGGAGAGAGAAGAGGAGGATCCCCAAATATCAGCTTTGTGGGGATGTGATGGGTGTGACAGCAGTCACCTCGCACAGGCTGCGGGTTTCTGCGCTGGGTTTTGGTGTGGGGCGGGAGTGCAGGGGACACAGGAGTGTCCGTGCCAGCCCTGCCACCTCTCACACATCAGCGGGATGGGAAGATCCTCTCCAGCGCTCGCCAGCTCCAAGGACACAGCGTGGAATTCTCCCCCAGCACCGACCTGAAGGACTGCGGTGACAGGAGAGGGCGGCCCGTGCCGGGCTGTGATTTATGGGGCCGCGCCGGCCCCTTGGATGCTCCGAGCGGTTCCCATTGGAGCCATGGCTGGGAGGGAAGCGCTGCCGCAGGTCAATAGCTTTGGTGTCCTCCCCGCCCATTAAATCTCCACGGGGACCACGGGGAACGTGCAGAGAGAGGGGACAGGGAGGGATGGCCGAGGCTGAGCGCATCTCCAGGTGCAGCTGAAGTCCCTCTCTGGGGTGGCCCGGGCGGCTGAGCCGTGCCCGGCTGACAGCTCCTGTCAGGCTGCAGACACGGCTCCGTTTTACAGCTGCCTCCCCTGCTCTGCCCGCACACGGAGATGCTGAATGAGAGGTTTTGAGGGCACAGCCGGAGCGTCCGGATGCCCAGAGGACAGAAACAGCCTTTGGAGCAGCGTGAGCAAGACAAAGTTGCGAGAACAAAGCAGGGGCTGCATGAAAATCAGGCTGGAGGTGAGGAAATGTCACCCTGCAGGCACAGCACCTGCATTTTTGCCTGGAGGAACGTGCCCAACGTGCTTGATCCTGCCTTGTCCAACACCCAGACCCCGAGGTGTTCAGCAGGTGCTTCCCAGACAGGATCCAAAGTGAGCCCACAAAGAAGCAGTTTCATGTTCAGTAGAACCAGGGGTGTCCATTTTCCCACGGATTTATGTTTTGTATAATGTCCTGTGAGTTCTCTGATGTCCATTATTATCGTGTCCATCCATCACCATTTCCTGCAGCGAGATTTCTGTCCTCGCTCTCATCACATATTCTCACTCAAAGCAACCTGAAATGTCCCCCCTATCTTTAATAAAGAAGATAAAAATTGCCCAAAATCTCTGCAGTTATTAAAGGAGGGAAGACAGATGCAGATGCACGCACACCAGCTTTCCTTGAGACCTCAGGTTAAAGATAAATAAATCATAAACCCTTGCCCTTTCACGTTCTTTTGATTTCCCAGGTGTCCAGGCTGAAAGACTGAAGGAAGCCTGCAGCAAAAGCCCACATAGAGAAACTACGAATTTAGTTACTTCAAGAGTTTTTCTTTGCAGATGACACATGGTGTGCTGTGGCAGAGGCAGGAGCATGGAGACAGCCACGTCTGCCTGGCAGCTTCCCAACAGAATACTTCCATTTTTTAACCTGAAACATGGATCAAAAGCAACCCTCCTAACTAAAATCAAAATCTAATATTCCTTCTTTAACATTTTTGGAATGGAAAAAAATTACATGGAAAAAATGGAAAGCAGATTTTTTTAAATTTGGAAGGGTTTTTTTTAATCTCTCTCATAATGAAGAGGTAAAATAATTTGCCTTAAATCTTTTCAGTATTTTAGTAATTGGGTTTGGTTTTCTTACTTGCCAAATCTGGAGATTTTGACATTTCAGCAAGAAACAAAAAAACTGAAAAAAACCCCAAACGCTTTTGCAACAAAAAGAAAATAATTTTTTCTCCATGCAGGTTTAGAGCTTTTGCATTTCCTCAAGCTGCTTCCCTCCTGCTGGCAGGGACCCTCCCAGCCAGCACCTTCTACCCCCCTTCCCTGCTCTTCCCTAAGGAATACCCCATCCCTGGGACAAGATAAAATGGGATTATCTCCTTCACAGATGCCCTGTGATCCAGCACAGCTCCCCAAGTGCTGTAACCCCAACAGAGCTGGAATCCCCCTCACATCCTGCCCCAGCATCTCCTGCCCTACACACCACCCCCCCTTTTATGCCCCCAGCACCTACCAAGGTTGGGCTCAAGAAGGTGCCTCCCAACCCAGGACACCTGGGACCATTTGGAGCCCATTTATTCGAGCTGGTTTCCCTTCCATGGCAGGAGAAAGCACAGAGCAATCTGATGTGCCCCTCCTTGCAGAAATGATGTGTCAGAATCAGCTATTTCAGTATGGGCTTGTTTCTTCTGGATGACAACCTCCAGTCCCTAAATATTCGTGTAGGTTTTGATTCAGCTTTGAAGTCGGTGGGAGGCAGGTGCTTGAATGGGAACAAAGCACCTAATGGGCTCTGTGGGACTGGGCCCCAGCCAGGATGCAGTTATGGTTCTGGGAGGTGCTTTACTGGGAGCAGAGCCAGTCCTGAGCTGGATTCCAAGCTCCTGGAACCAGGCAAGGCTGGAAGAGCTCCCAGGTGAGACCAAATGTAGTTTTGTTGCTGTAAGTTGTGTATTGTGGAGAGCCCAGCGCTGGTTTGGAGACACAGGAATGGGGCTGCTGGTGGGAAATCTTCTCTGTCTCTGAGTGGTCATCCCCAAGGAGCTTGTGGTGGCCATCAGGGAGTGGGAGGAGGTCCTGGAGCAGCCTTGTCATGGGGCATGAGGTCTAAGAGCACTGAGGTGATGGATATTTGAGTGTGGCTTTGGTCCTTGTGGGTGCAGGAGGAGGAGAAAACCCAAGGAGGTCAGGAGGAACAATGTGAGCACTGGGAGACGTGAGGGATGACTAAGAGAGCTAAATTTACAGAGTCTGGGAAAAGGAAGGCTCAGGGGCAACTGTGGTCACAGGCTAAAAATACCTTCAAGGTAACAGTATAAATGAAGAAAGGGAATTACACGTGGTCCCAAAGGAGGTGGGGGCAGGAGATGGAGCTGGAGGGCAATGACAGAAGCTTGGAGAGTGGAGATGGGGAAGGAGACCTGGCCAGTGGGGAATTTGCCTGGAGAAGGGTCTGTGGGGGCTGAGCAGAGCAGAAGCAGAGCAGTCAAAAGGTGACAGGGGAAATGAGGTGGGTGCTGGTCCCTCTGTGATTTATTTTCCACTTTGTGGGTGCTCTGAGAGTAATGCAATTTAACTTAAGAATTCACCTTAATTTTGCTTTTTTTCCACTTATTTCTACTTCCACATGCCCAGTCAAGCTGTTCTTTCCAGAAACTGATTTTCCTCAGAGTCAGGCCTCCACAGCACAAATTAATATTTACACCTCAACAATTTTAATCACCCTTAGAAAGGAGGAATATAAATTTCTGGTTAAGAATGGAGCATGTGTGTCTCCTAAGTCAGTTTAGTGTAACCTGGGGAGATTTCTGTTCATACAGTCAGACACTCGCAGCTGCAGCTCAGGCTGATCTCATACAGCAGGATTTGTCCTGGGTTTTTCTGGAGCAGCCTCCAATGAGGTCGGTGCTGTCTAAGAACAGGGCAGGAAGATGGATGGTGGCACAGAAATTTTGCATCCAATAAATATGTAATATAAAATAAGCAGCTCTGTCAGCAGCAGGATGAAGGGAGCCTGGCTTCTTCTTATCAGCGTGTTGCTCGCAAATTCTGATTGAGGATTTTTTTAGTGACTGGGAGGGGTGGCTTCCTCATGGGTACCTTTTCTCGTGCCTAGTGAAGATGAGAAAACACTTTAAAATCCCCTTTGGAGGGGGAAGAAGGAGACATTGAGGAGCCTCTGTCTATCAAGGCTTCTAGTTTTGATGAAAATTGTTAGAAACTTAATTAGCATTGAAACTGATGACTCTCAGATTTGATCGGAACTCGAGAACCATCTGGCGCATCTTCATTTCAGGTGATTAAAAAACAAGTAAAAAATTCAGTGGTGATACTGTGGTTGTGACTGATTGCCAGGAGCAGCCTTTGCTCTCTGCCCAGTTTGAACTCTCTTGCTCTCGAGGTGATCCTTCTGCACCAGTGTCCTCACCACCCTGCAACTCCTCTGCAGCTGTGCCCACATCTCCCCATCCCAAAGGTGGAAGCTTTGGCTGAGCACTGCCTTCTATTCCAGCCAGAAATGCCACACTCACCCTTCTCCTTTGGAAATCTGTATTTTAGAAAATCTAAATTCTCTCCATTTGTGCACATGAATTATCTTTCCTACAGCTTTTTTTCCCTGAGGGCTCCACCTTATGCTGAGGAACCATCCACTTCCAGGTTGAGTTCCTTGTATGAACCAACCTCTCTTGGGTCACAGCTGTTGGTTTCAAAGCAAAAACTGATCTGGCATGTGTTGGAGAGAGCCAAGCAGGGAAGAGACATAAATAATCGATAGACAGGGGCTCCTGGGGGCTGTTTTCTGCTCAGAGAAGAGGATGGGGTGGTGGGAGGTGAGGGGGAGCTGAAGCAGAGCGAGATGGGTGGACACTGGGTGCAGAGAGACCGAGCTGTTCGTGTCTTTTCCCTTGGCAGGTTAGCGTTGCTGGGATGTTGCAGCATCCTGTACGAGGGGAGGTAAAGCCATCTGCTTTAGGGTTTGAAAATAGCTCTGGGAGAGAGCTGTGAGTGACAAAACCCAGGCTATGGGTAGCACAGTTCACACAAACCACCAGCTGGGTGGGGATGGAGAAAGGGCTCCCGTTCAGTGTTTCAAGCAGAAATTTATCCCTGGAGTCATTCTACATTTTTCACACCAGTCATTTCTTACTACATCTCAAAAATTGCCAGGGGACAGAGCATGGACTTTCTGTATCTTAACATGGATTGATGGATTTCATCCTACCTTCAGGGTCTAAGCTATCTGCCATGGTGTTTGTGTTTTAAAGCCATCACCAGTGTTGAAGGCAAAGGACTGACTCAGTAATTCTGTTTGTTTGTGGAGACATAATGTCCTTGGATCAGATAACAGCACCTTCCCACTGCTGCTTTTATATACCTCATTAATTCCCAGTGTTAATGGCTGTGTCTTGTCTTCTGCCACCCAGCAGAAGTGGCACACAAGTGACTTCATCTCAGAAATTACCTGCTGCAGGTTCCGTGCAGGACATCAGAGCTCGGTGAGTGTTTGTGTCCCAGTTGTTCCCAGAGGCTGCTGCTCCTCTCAGGGCTGCAACAGCCCAGGCACTGGAGACTGGATCAAGGGACCACTGGATCAAGGGACTCACAGGATCACCTGTCCTGTGATCCTGTGAGCTGCTGGGATGAGAGATGGGGGTGGAAAGGTGAAAGCCATGCGCTTCTGAACACACAACTACAAGTGGCACTGCCAACCCATGGAATATTATAAAAAAGGAGTTAGAGATGCCCTAAGAGTCCAAGGTGAAAAGAAAGAAGGGGCGAGGCTAGAACAGGCCTTGATCCACAATTTCAGGCCTTTTCCACCTCCCAAGGACCACTCTGATCACAAAAGGAGGTAATCCTTGATGCCGCTTGCTCTCGAGGCTTGTCTTTGAGGTTTTGCATCCCTCCCAAGCAAAGCAACAATCCCTGGCAGTCCCTACAACCACACTGTGCCTTTCCCCAGCCCACCCATGCCTTGGAAAGGCTGAGACCCCACCCCTCACCTTTCCCACTCCCGATTTCTGGTGGTCTCAGAGATGCAGGATACCCAAAGCTGTGCTGCAGTGTGCCACTGCGAATGACCAACTAATTAGGCAAAGAGGAGTGCCTTGAATTTAGATTCTTCTTTAGGGCTCACAGACTATTTGTAATCTTGAATTTGTTAATTGAAAATTGCTTCCTTTGTTTGTTGTTGGCCTTTTTGTGGAGGGGGATATTTCCTGCTTTGGGACTGCGTCACTGGATCTATAATAATGCACTTTGTACATTAGTGCCAGGCACATTTGTAATTGGCCACCCTATTAAAGAACACTAATGATCTTACAAGTGTTCACAAATAATGAATAGAATGGCCCCTCATTGAATTGAGCAATTTATTCGCTGACATACTTGCGGATCTGTTTTCCCAGTATTTAACCCAGCTTTAGTTTTCTGCCTGCCTTGCAGAGATGGCTTCTCTTTCAGCCATGTGTTGGAGAGAATATGGGTCACAGGAAACGTTCTGTTCATAAAAAATGTAGGGCTGCTCCACGCTCCCTCTTCTCTCAATGTGCACGACAGGGTTTAGGGAGTGAGAGGCAGCAGCTTTAATCTCAGTGCTCCCCTTATCCATTAGTTCTCACTGAGATCCTCCTGAGGAATTAGGAGAGGACCAAAAAGCTGGGACTTGAGACGTGCACTCTGAAAGGCTATGTTGATTTCCTCATTTAAATATGAATTTCAGGAAAAGCTGGCAACAGTACAGGCTGGCAGGATTGGTTTTCCAATGAAACACAGCCCTGGGTGGCTCCTGCAGCCATGAAACTCGGGGCCACCATTTTGCTGCTTCCCTACCAACATTGTGTCGAGGTATTTGTGATGAAAGGATCTGAGCTTGCAATTTAATTTACATACAAAAAGTTTTGTCCTAAAGCCGTGTTTGACTTACAAAGAACACGCAGAGGTGTGCAGTTCACAGATCACCTGTGATTTTTTGGGACTGTAAGGGATGGAAATGTCACTGGGAAGGAGTTGATGATCTTAGGCTTGATTGTATTTGATTGCAGGTCTTCCCATTGCATTGCAAAGAACCCTTTCCATGGAGGATAATTATGTGCAGCAGGCAGCTCTGTCCCGTCTTCTGCAGTCTGCCTGTCTTCTCCTGAGTCCTGTGAAGGTGTGTCAGGAGGAAATATTCTTTGGGGCAGAACCCAGGCATGGTGTAAGGGGAAAAAATGGTGCTACTGGGCTATAAGGAGTGGGGTGTTAAAGAGTTGATTTGGGTCAGCACATCTGGAGATGGACTTTCTGTGCTGGGAGCTTGGCTTCTGAACAGCTCGGTGACCACATCATGGTGGGGTTTCAGCACAAAAGCTGAATTTGGGCTTCCAAGATGAAGAAGAGTGGAGAAAGGGAATGACTTTGCACACCGGGATTTGTAAGAGGCTGAGCAGGTCTGTTGCTGAGTGGGCTCATGGAGATGGGGCATGGATTGGGTCCCTCCCGTGACACTGGAGCAACGTTTGCACCCACTGCCCGTGGGACCACGGGGACGGGCATCCCATAGCAGCGTGCTCCCGGGGGGTGCAGAAGGAGCCCCCTCCGTGGTGATTTTGAGNGGTTCCGAGAGCTCCAAGCGGGGCAGCATCCTCAGCAAGCCCCGCTCCGGGGTCTCGGGCAGCGGGAAGCCCCCCAAAAGGAATGCTTTTTACCGCAAGCTGCAGAATTTCCTCTACAATGTGCTGGAGAGACCGCGGGGATGGGCTTTCATTTACCACGCATACGTGTGAGTAAAAGGGTGGGGGGCAAACCTGGTGGCAGAGACCCCCCCGGTTCGGTGTGCCCTCCTCCACCCCCTCAGCCCCGCGAACGCGCCGGAGAGGAAGGATGCTCCAGCTGCAGAGCGGGTGCGGGGAAGGGATGCCGGGTGCCAGGGCTGGTTGGGGAGCCCCGGGGGATGCTGCGGGGGGCGGAGGCTGAGCCGCTGCCCCCCATCCTCTCCAGAGCAGTCGGGCCGCCCGGCCGGGCCGCCGCTGCNAAAAGCTGAATTTGGGCTTCCAAGATGAAGAAGAGTGGAGAAAGGGAATGACTTTGCACACCGGGATTTGTAAGAGGCTGAGCAGGTCTGTTGCTGAGTGGGCTCATGGAGATGGGGCATGGATTGGGTCCCTCCCGTGACACTGGGGCAACGTTTGCACCCGCTGCCCGTGGGACCACGGGGAATTTTAGAACATAGCAGCGTGCTGCCCAGCCCTTCCCGGGGGGTGCAGAAGGAGCCCCCTCCGTGGTGATTTTGAGGGGGGTGACAGAGCCTGGTTTTGGGAGCGGACACTGGGTTGGGAGCAGGGGCAAGATGTATCTTGATCTGAGAGTGGGATGTCAGAGCCCGCTTTAGGAGGGACCTACATCTGGGGGAACAATGCCAGACCCTGATTTTCTTGAGGGGCGCGGCCGGAGCCGCTTTTTAAAAAATTTTGAGGTGGTGAGGAATGGCAAACCCGTATTTTTGGGAGTGGGGGGAGTGCGAGAGGCG
>VZTH01015291.1:164256-174965 GCA_013397815.1 Aleadryas rufinucha | reverse complement strand
CCCCCTCCCAGAGCAGTCGGCCCGCCCGGCCGGGCCGCCGCTGCATCCCGAATCCCGCATCCCGCATCCCTCGCTCCAGCCCAGGCGGTGCCCGGGGACGGGGCGGTGATGGCCATCCGGGGAAGGGGGCGGGGGGGAAGAAGCTGCCCCTGCAGAGCTGGAGGGTGGCTCCCAGGAGAGGTGCGATGCACCGAGCCCCTGGCTCCCCCTGCCCGCTCCTGCTTGCGGGGGAAGGGGCTGCTCATGCGGTCGGTGCAGGGGGCTGGAGCAGCGGGAGTGATGGGTAGCGACTGTTCCTCCGTCTTGCTTGAAATCACCATAGCAATGCTGTGAGCAGAGGAACAAAAAGCTCTGCTCAGGCACCGTCTCTCCTCCCCCCCACCCCCCAGCATCCTTCCCTCCCCGGCCCCATCTTTGCCTGCTGGGTGGCTGCAGTCGGTTTGGGGCCGGGGTTGGTTCTGAGGCTCTGCTCAGGGTTCTGGAGGTATTTCTTGTCCACCGTGGGAAGCCTCTGAATGGGAGATGTGTCTAGAAAGAAATGCTAATCAGTGTCTGGGGCTTCCTGCCTGTACAGCCGAGCGGTAAACAAAGGAGCATCCCTTGGGTGCACATCTCCCCCTGGTACCCGGGTTTTGGGCAGAAATGGCCCAGCTGACCCATGTTTGGCAGAAGGATTCCCATCTCTGAAGCATTGCTGCATAGGAGAGCAGATGACTTCCCGTTGTTCCCAGGATTGCAAAGGGAGGGTCAAGATAAATCTCGGTGTTACTGCAACTCCCTTCCCTCTGGGACTTTCCACAGTCCCGCTGGGCTCTTCCGCAGGCCTGGGCTCAGGCTGGGATGCTCCTACCCTTGGTGCCAATGTTTTTTTTGTTTTGTTTTTGTGTTTTTCCTCACGGCTAGGGCCTCTGTCAGCCATGGCAAACGGATTTTTGGGGCCTTTTCTGGTTTTTTCCCTCCTCCATCCTTTTGCTGTTATGCTGCTGTAAGATAAGGAGTTGGGATGTGCTTTCTGCTCCTCAGCCATTTTGTACATTAGGGCCTTCCTTGGAGGTGTTGGTGGGACCCGTCGGAGAGGGGAGATCCTGACTGGGTGGAAGGGGGAGCTTTGCCGAGCACTGCAGCGAGCTGGGGTCCTTGGGGGAGCTCATTCCCCCAGGGACATGGGAGAGGAGAAGAGAGAGCATCTGTGGAGCTCAGTTGCAGCTACGATGAGGAGTGTGCAGTCCAGCACTGGGCACCCTGAGCACCCTTCATGCTCCTGTCCATCCTCTGGAGTTGTGGGTGGTTTGTGCCGCAAAATCTTCCAGAACCATGTGGAGGGGCCAGGCGTTCACGTTAGGAGCTGGGTTATTGCCTGTGTGTGCACTGAGGGTGGGGATGCTGAGTGCAACGTGCCCTGTGTGCTGTCAGACACAGGTGAGACCCCAGCTGGGGGACACTGGGGTGACAGTGACAGAGATGGAAGGGGCTGAAAGCCAAATGACAAGCAGAAGGGGTAGCTTGTCTGTGAGGGCTTCACCAACATCTTTGGCTTCTTCAGCTGCTCTGTCTTAACTTCTGACCTGCCTGGCTCTCTGTGGCGGCGTTTGCTTGGGCAGTCAGGAATGCTCCCAGGGCAGGAGCAGGGTGACCCCAAAGTGCCCTGTTCCCTGTGCCAGGCTGTTCCCAGTGCCCCCTGGCCCTCACCAGGTAGCTGCATCCCCCCCAGCCCAAGCACCTGCATTTGTTCTGGGCTTGTGACTCCACTTGTATCCGCTGTGACACCACAGGGTGCCGTGCAAAACCAGCCTCTGCCCCCACCCGTCATGTTCCTGCTGGGAAATGGAGGCTGGAGTGAAATTCAGGGCTGAAGTGGTAATTGCACCAATGTCTGTGAAGTTTTGGTGATATCATTATTTTTTTACAGTGTATTGGGAAGTTTTATGGACTCCCATTTGCTGTACCATGCACATGATAGGTTCAGCCTTGGCAGTTTGCTGTTAGAGTGTTTGAAGAGCTGAAGGATATGGGAAACTTCACACAAAGTTACCAGGATAAGCTCCTGCATCACTAAACCCCCCTTGCTGCCCGGGTGAGCCTGGCATGGCCTGTGCCAGGTCTGTGAGTGCTGGAATGGGTTTCTGTAACTGGAAGTCAGCAATGCAGACAGACAGGACACATAAAAAGCTTATTCAAAGATGTGGGAGGATGACAAGACTGCCTCAAGGTCATAAAGTTTGTATGGAAGAGCTGGAGCCGTTCCCATGTCCTGATGGCCAGTGTAGTGCCCTACCTGTGCTATTGGGGTCACTCTGTCTCCTCGTGCCCCAAAACTCCTTTTGTGCCAAAGTCTGGAGCACAAAAGCACCTTTAGCCCTCATCCTGCAGGAATGGGAGTCCTGAAGAAGGCTGTGGATGAGGGTGCCCTGTCCTGCCACTGTCTTGGGCTCAGTGAGCCCTCCCTACTACCAGCACCCCTAATTCTCTGCTCCTGCTGCTCACAGGGACTTTCTTGCATGAAGGTTTATTTCCAGTGTGAGTGAGTTTGTGGTGCTGCAAGGCTGGGGTTTAGCTTGTAGAGCTGCTCACAGACCCAGCTGCCTTTCTAGGCGTGGAGCTGCTCCGGGGCTGCTCAGGCAGCTCCCTGCACCCAAAGCCAAGACAAAAACCATTGAGACTCCCAGCACGGAGATGTTTTAATAAATATGAGAGGTACCTCTGGGTAAGCACCTCTGATAAATTCCTGCCTGCAGAGGCCCAGGCTGGTTCTGCACCAGGCTATTGATGCCTGTGCAGGTGGCATTTATTGCCAGTGCTGCATCCTAGATCCAATCCATCTGATTTCATTCCCCACCTCTTCCTGCTGTCGATCATTCCCTTTCGCACCATTTCATGCATAAGGAATCAGGGAAATTCAAACCAGGGAATCTCTCACTCCCCCAGCCCCGGTCTCATCTCAGATGTTGCCTCTCTGAAAGCTCTGTTACCTCCGTGAGGAACAGCACGGTTTTATATTTCTGTGTTATGATTCATTTTTGTGCTTAATAGCTCTTCCTACACTGACACAACTGGGTGACCTGCTCTGGGGAGCTGTGTGTGTGATTGATATGATGTATATGATGTATTTTGCACAACCTTGAGCCTGGTGGGCCCCATTTTTGAGTGTAGCTAGAGGTGGTCTCTGGCTCCCAGAGGTCTGAGCCTCCCTTATCTCTCATCTTCTCCCAGTATTTCTCTCAACATCTTTCTTTTCTATTCCCCTCCACCTTTTTTTTTTTTGACAGATCTTTAACAATGCAGCACATGGCTTCATTCTCTTCAAGGCTGAGCTGAAACTTGAAAAGTTGAGCTGTGTCTGTAGAGCAGGTCAGGGTTTTTGAGGGGTGCAGCAGGACTTAGATATCAAGGTAGTTCTCTGTACAGGTGGGCATTTGGCTTCCAAAATTTTTCCATTTTATTACCCTGAATGATTTTTTTTTTTCCCTCTAGTCCTTTTGGTTTGGTTTCTGTAATCTGTCCCATGCTCAGGAAGGGCTGCAATACTTGAAAGTGATTTTTGTCCCTACCTGCCATCTTATTTCAGGAGGGATCACCATGTTCTGTGCCAGTCTAAGTGAGGTACTCGCACTGGGCACCCCCGTGGTCTGAGGTGCCTGGAGACACGTTTGTTGATCCCTGGGTGAGCTGCTCATGTTGGGTCCCTGAGCTGAAGAAGGAGCTGCTTTTGGGGCAGTGGCACAAAAACAGTCTGGATTCAGGCACTTTTAAAGCTGTGTGCTCAGGAACCAACATAATTCTTGCATTTCCTACTCAGAATTTACAACCCTAATGTGTCTCTTTAACTGTGTTAAAAATAGTTTGGGTGCATTTTTCATCCGCATACTGTGCACCATACATTTAGTTAATTAAGCAAGTGCATGGACTTAAATTATAATAAGGAGGAACATTTCCTCCCTGCCTAATTCTATTAAAATTTCCTTGTACCATCCCCATTCCATTTGTTGTTCCCTTTTCACGCAGACAAGCCACCTCTCTCTCCAGAGTGTCCTGCCTGCACTCCCTGCATCCTGGCATGGCCATGGATGGCACGGGGAGAGTGGATGTGGTGCTTCCCTGGAGTTCCAGCGTTTCTCTTTGCAGAAGTGGCCTCTTTTGTGACTCCCTTCACTCCTCAGAACTGATGAAAGCATGGTTATTTCACATAGATCCATTCCTAGGTAACCTCTTACACCAGAATTCGGGGCAAATGTGGTCTGACAGTGTCAATGGTCCATCTCCAAGCCCTGAGGAGTGGTGGTTCATGGGCAGCCCTCACCCACAGCCAGGGTTGTTGTGGGCAGGTACGATGCCACCAGACTCAGCCCATCCACCAGTGACATACAGGGAGCTCTCCTGGCTTCTTCCCACCTCCAGGTTGAGTGGGATGAAGGGGCCACTGCAGATCTCCCACAGGTGCTGAGCTTTATGGACCTGCTGGGCTCTGACCTCCGGTGCTGCTGCCCCGAGCTGTGGGGTCGTGTCCACCCCAGGGACCAGGGGACCTTCCCGGTGGGATGGCTCACGAGCTCCTCTCCAGCTGCTTAGTCAGAGCTTGGTGGGAGCAACCTGATTTCAGTCGCTTTAATGTGTCACGTTCCAGCCGTCACATTCACCCCACACTGACATTAAGGAAATGAAAAATAAGCTGATCCCCTGGGTGACCTCCTTTTTGTGCTGCAACACACCTCAACCAGACGAGTCTCGCTATGGCTCGATGTATTAAAAAAGAGAATAACCCAAAATGCAAGCCCCACATCCTGTACTAAAGGGAAGATGGGCATAGATCAAAGAGATATCGTTACAAAAATCAGGTTTCTTGATTTTTTTTTTTTTTGCATTGCAGCAGAAGGAAGGGATGACAGGGTGAGACACGGTGTCATTCCTTTGGCAAGGCAGGGTGAGCAGGGCAGAGGGTTTGCCTGCCAGGCATCAATGGTGCTCACAAGGATAAAAAGCATGTAAATTTAGTGTTTGGCTTCTGGGAGTTAAGTAGCAAACACTTAGCCCTGTATAACCCTTTTTAAGGTTGCCCAAATGCTCAGTTGGTTTCTTAGTTCCTGAGGAACAGATTCTTCTTTAAATTGTGGTGACAGGGAGATGTGCCAGTCCCTTTTCCTGCCATGTAATCTCCTGTAGAACAGATATGGTAGAGCTGAGAAAGGTGGAGAGTGGTTCCTGCAAAGGGTTAATGGCCTGTCCATGTTGGTGTGATGGTTCTGTACATCAAAGAGAGGAGTCTCCAGCAGTGAGATACACATTTCTTTAGAATAATGCAACGATTTCTAGCCCCTGCCGGTCCAAGAGGAACCACATTGCAAAACCAGGTTGTTGTGGTGGTCTGAACTGAGTTCCATGGATGTATTTGGAACGCATTTAGGGTGTATTTGGATGTACTTGACTGGTGAGCACATGATGGCAAAACCAGGTAGTGCAGAAGGACGGTGAGTGCTGGGTCCTGCACCACCACATATTTAAATGGCTCCTGATCAGGCTGCAAGACAGAAAGACTTGGGCTATTCCAGCAGCCACCTGTGACAGAAGATGATTCCACCAGGACCACAGGAGTGGATATTTCAATGCAAATGTTGTTTTCCGGTGAGAGCGAGCTGCGTGATGAGCGAGTTGTGTGAGCTTGCTCAGCTCCCTGAAGCTGTGGTGACCCTGGCTCCCCACGTGGCTCTCGTGGCCTTATCCTGGGTAAGCTGCAAACGCAGCCTCCTGTGACACTGACAGCGGAGGTGTCTCGGGGGCGTCGTGTGCGTTTATTGTGAGGCACTGGAATAATTACTCGCCGTGTTTGATGGGGAGTATCTCGCACGAGGCACCGGCTGGGATGGCAGGAGCTGCTTCGTTACAGCCTCGGGGCTGCTCGGCTGTACAGCTGCCAATAAACGAGGGAAAGCAGAGAGCTCCTGCAGAACCCTCTGGTCTCTCTCTGGCATCGCTCCAGCCTCTTAATGTGCTTTTTAGATGTGTGGAAAAGTTTTGGTGTTGGTGAGCATCCATCCAGTGATTTTTTTTTTTAGTGGATTGGATGTCAAAGAGCAGCCTTTTCCAAGACAGGAAGCAAGAAGACCTCTGGAATCTTCTCACCTCTTGCTGCTGTAGGGAGGTGATTTAAAGCTACATCAGAGTCACTGAGGCTGCTGGGTGCAAGCCCTGTGACTGAGCAGTCACTTGGTTTGTCTTGGGGCCTATTATGTCCAGATGTTTAAGGTGCAGTGGGCTTTCATTGTGAATTTGGTGATGCTCAGATACACGCTGGGTTCCTTGTGGAAATCCCACAGGAGCCTCAGTGCAGGCTTAGGTGGGCAGGTTTGCCTCCTGGGGGTGCCCATTTCTCTCTGTTGATGGCAGAGGGAGCCTAAGCTCCCTTGCACACCTTAGTGAGAGCTGGGTGAAGCAGTCCAGACAAGGAGGAGAGAAGACAGAGCCTGGCAGGATTTCAGATTGAAAAGCAGGAGTGAGTTGAGGCACCTCCCACCTCCTGCCACAGCCTGTGGGAACTGGGGTGTTCAAATCTGGAACTACACTGTGGACACCCCAGTGGGTGAGGTGAAGGGGAGAGATGAGGTTGATCCACACTGAGATGGGGTGACCTGGATCTGAGATCCACCTTTGAGAAGTGGTTTTGAGAATGGAACCTTTGTGGCAAACCCTGATCAACTCTTGTGATCTGCAGCCCAAGACTGGGAGAAATCAGAAAGTGATCAATCCCTGCTGGTTCTGGTTGTAGTTCCTAAGCAGCTCCAGTTGTGTGTCAGATTGAAGTGCCCAGTTGCCATCTTTGTTCAGAGTTCCTCCTTTTTTTACTGCCTCCCACGGGAGGGTGGGACGGGGAAAAGAAACAAGAGGACAGGCAAAGGCAGAGGGAAGGTCTGGGTTAGGAGGCAACCACTCTCCATCTGAACTTCCTGGCAGTCCATCGTGGCTGGTGCTTGGTCTCTTCAGGACAGATTTTGCCTTCTGGAGGGTCTTTCCCAGGCATTCACGAGCTCCTCATTTGTAAACAAACCCTGATCTGCCTGGCAGTCCTGCTCTCTCGTTTAGAGCTCTGCCAGCCCTGGGGAGGTGACAGTGTGGGAGCAAAT
Organism: Aleadryas rufinucha; assembly: GCA_013397815.1. Taxonomy (NCBI): domain Eukaryota; kingdom Metazoa; phylum Chordata; class Aves; order Passeriformes; genus Aleadryas; species Aleadryas rufinucha. The sequence continues at coordinate 167,853 of VZTH01015291.1, read as the reverse complement.
TAGGGCTGGGGTGGCAGCTGAGCTGCTGTCACGCACTGCAAGGGATGAGCACAGCAGGGCAGGCACGCCTAACACGGCTTCCACAGCGAGCCTGTCACTCTCCATGAAGTTATCATGATGCCCAGGAAAAAAACAAGCTATCAGAAATCCTGACCCAGGGATGACTTGTGTACACCTCGTGTGTCTCTCGTGTGAGGGCAGTAGGTTGTGTCTGGGTACCTGCTCTGTCTGTTTCTTGCAGTTTGGCTTGATGTGGTGGGAAAAAACTAATATGGGGTGCAAAGGAAAAAGAAAAAAAATCAGTCAAAGAATAATTAAAATGAATAGAAAGGGGAAAATATTGTTCTATTAATATTACAGCAGTGTGCAAGCACCCCTAATGGGAGTAGAAGTCTACAAGCTTCTGTTCTGCCCACGAAGTCAAAAAGAGCGAGTCCCTGCTGGAAGACTTGGTGTATTGGGCAGTCAAGACACAGAAAAGGCATAAAAGATTTGTTGGGGCATTGCTGGTGAATATTCTCTTTGCTCCACTTCTCTTTTTAACAGCATTTCCTGTCACCTGATTTGCTTTTGGATTGGTGGAGTGGTTTCTGTCTGTGCTCCTTGGGTTTGCAGAGGAAGGTGGGGCTGGCTTTGGCCAACCCATGGTCTGAGAACCTCTGCAGGGCTAACGTTGGGCTGGGAGGATGCAGGTGGCATCTTCCCAATGATGGGGATCATCCACAGAGGGACAGTTTGCTGTGATATCACTGTTCATTACACATACAGCACGCAGAGAGCTGTGAATGGGTCTCATTGACTTTCTCCTGTTGCAGTGTTATGTGTGGCAGTGAAATGACAGCTCTGGGAGACGTTCTCCTGCATGTTTATGGGTTTGTGCTCAACCCAGAGTCTCCAAGTGGCCATTAATTGAGTTTATGCTTGCTGGGAGGTTCGTTACCTGATCTGAAGAACGTAATAAGGGATGTAAGAGCACTCCATCTTTCACTCAAGAGGAGAGCAAAAGAGGTAAATATGAATATCTCTATATTATAGCTGGACAAACAGGGAGTGAGGCTCTGCTGCCTCATGCCACTTCAAGCCATATGGTGGCTAAGCCTGAGTGCTTCCAGGAGAGGCAGTGAAAAACAAAACCTCTCCCCAATAACAAGGACTACTCAATGCTCTTGAGGCAGGTAGACTGCAGGAAGGGCTTACGCTGGTGTGACCATTGCTTCAATGCTGGGCATTGTTATTCTTTCAGTGGTTACTCATCCTTCCTCTTCCTTTACGCCTGGCAAGGCTGGAAATGCCAAGTCTTGCCCAGCCAACCTCTTGCTAGGCCTTCCTCCAAGCTTTCTGGGGTTCATTAGCAGTGATTTGTGCTTTAAGGACTAGTGAGATTCCTGAGTCATCCCCTTAGGCAGGGAGCTATTTATTTCAGTGTGTGTGTTACACTCCCTGGGAGTGGGTGTCTCTCTTCCGCTTTTGGATCCTGCCCTGACACTATATAAAGACTCCAGGCTTGAATGAGCAACAAAACCAACCCTCAAACTGGCTCCATCATTTGGAAGATCCGTGCTGCTGATCCCATCTCTGCTGGCTGAAGGAGCATGGATGTTTGGAGCATGGGTAGGAGCTTGCATGGGATGTTTGTCCATCTTGGGGTGTGGAGCTGCTGGGACATCTTGCGGGGACCCAGTGCGATGTCTGTCCTTGTCCAGGAGAAGCTCTGGCTCTGCAGTGGCTCATGGCTGAGGGGGAGGTGGGATTTGTTCCCTCTTTTCTCCCCAGAGGTTGCTTTGCTGGTGCTGTTGGGTTTTTGGTCAGTGGGAGAAGGAGAGATGAGGTACTGAGTGTCTGTAAGTCTCGGTGGGTGTTAGAGCAGGGACTGGAGGTGCCGTGGGCAAACGTGGATGGGCTCCTCTGAGACACTGCCAGTGCAGGAATTTCGTTGTGCCATTTTCCCCAGGATGGGCCTTTTTAGACACAGCCCATGGCTGCAGAAAGCTGCCCTGTTGAGAATTTGGGGGGGAAGGAGAGCCCCTCACGTAGCACCTCTCCGGGAGCGGCACAGAAGCCAGCCTGCTAATGGCAGTGCTCATCCAAAAGCTGACTTCACACCCAATTAAGCATCACCCTGAGCCAGAGGGACAAGTCCTCATGTCATTATGTCTTGAACTCAATTGCTGGCACTTCATGAGGGCTGTGTCTCCATAGCCTGAGGGAACGAAGCATTTAATCCGTATCAGCACTAAAGAAACTTGGTTAATGTGATCTCGTGGTTTGGTTCTTGTGGGTAGGGGATGCACGTCTCTGTCATGGTCTTTTTCTTAGTTATGGCTGTTCCTGTAAGGAAGGGAAAAGACCTAGAGAGAAGGAGAATTTCCTGAGCTCTTTGTCTGTAATTTATCAGAATTTTGCACTGAATTTTTATTCTTCACCACATTTTCTTCTTTTAACATCTAGATGTTTTTAATGCTATTCTTAATTAGCAGCTTCTTGCTTACTGTGCCAGCTAATGAGGGATAGGAAGAATTTCTGCACTGACCTTTTGTAGCTGATGATGTTTTTCTTTTCTGCAGCAGAAAACAGATGCAATTCAAAACCTTCCCTGAGCTGTCCCTCCAGGCCCAGAGCCTGCACCCCTCCAATGCAGTTGTGGGTGGTGGGAGCATTTCAAGACATGTTAAATGACACAGAGAGAGTTGCTGAGGCTTGGTATGAGGATCAGGGATAAGTAGAATCACAGAATTGGGTTGGAAGGGACCTTAAAGCTCATCTCGTTCCACCCCTCTGCCATGGGCAGGGACGCCTTCCACTATCCCAGGTTACTCCAAGCTCCATCCAACCTGGCCTTGGACACTTCCAGGGATGGGGCAGCCTCAGCTTCTCTGAGTGACTTGTGCCAGGCCCTCATTGCCCTCACAGGGAAGAATTTCATCCTAATATCTAACCTAACCCTGTCCTTTGTCAGTTTAGATAATTCTATGTAGGTATGAAACTTGGTTTTAAATTGGTGATGGTTTTAATCAATCTTGGTATGGGGGGAATAATTTGAGCTTGCAGTTATAGGGCAAGTGTCTGAATAAGACAAAGGAATGGGACTCTAAAGTTGTTTCTGTCCTACTGTTTTTACCAGGAGGTGGGGATGTAAACATCTACAAGTAGGTGGGACACATCCCAATCTCAGGTCTCCACCCAAGCTTTGGAATAGCCGAACCTAGGACACCTGCTAATAATTCAGGGCTAGATCTTGCCTGGACTTCACCCATCCATGTGCAAGAACTCAGGTACCTGGGGAGTACCTCCATTGAACCTGCCATTTTTGCTGCCTGTCTTTGTCAACAGCCTTCTGTGGGTGTGTGCTTGGCAGGGAGCATCTGCCCAAACCCCAGCCCACTGCAGAGAAATGGGCTGAACCTCCATGAAGAAATTAATGAAGGTAATGAATTGCCTCCCCATCTGTTTCTGGGGAAGCCCATCTACTCTGCAGCCACATCCCTGTGGGGTGTGTTAGGAAGAGTGGCTGGAGTCAAGCCTGACCCTGTGATGGCATTCCCTGCTGGCTGCAGTGGCCTGGTGGGATGTGCTTCCCATCTGGGAAACACAAGGGCT
>VZTH01015291.1:128011-162213 GCA_013397815.1 Aleadryas rufinucha | reverse complement strand
AAAGACAGCAAAAATTAAATTAAAATTAATTAAACTTTTTTTTTTTTTTTCCCTTCTTCCTGCTTCCTCTTGCTCTTTGCTGTTTCTAGGGAAGACTGAAAATATGTGCTGGAGAGGAAGCTCATCTCTGAGCATCCTTTCACGAGTGCAGCATATGGCCCCCATGGGACTGCAGGGAAAGGCCCTGTAATTATGGGGAATGTCCTGCGAGGCCGGGTTACACAACCAGGATGGAGCCGCTCCTGCTTTGGTTTAGCAGCAGGCTGAGGATGCTGTGACTCCAAATACTACCTGGCTGTTATCCATTCATTGCTTTGTGTCACTGCCGGTGTCCTGAGCGCAGCGCACAGAGCACAGAGCGCGCACGCGGCTCCGAGCCAAGTGGGAGGTGGAAGGAGCGTGCGGGATCATGAAAGGGCCATTGGATATTTACGGTGCCCGCTGACACAATTCCCAGACAGCCCGAGCATATCTCAGGGCCGGCTGACGAGTCGCCAGGGAGATCTGGCTGCGATGCCGCCGAGTGAAGGTGACTCCTGCCCGGCTCTGGCAGGAGCGGGGTGCCCCGGTGGGGGATTCGTGCTGCGGCGTCTGCTCGCGGGCTCCGCACCGGCTGCTGCCGCTGGCTCCCGAGCCAAGTCAGCCTCCAGAAAAGGGGTTTAGGACTGTTGCAACTCCCTTGAGCTCTTACCTAGGGGAGGACCAACCCCTTGGCTGTGGTGCTGGGCCATGGCCTGGGGTCATGTGCTGGAGGACACTGCTCCTGTGAGCTCCCGGGTGGCTTTGTGCTGTCGTTTAAGATGCTCTGTTGGCTCTGCTCCACGTGAGCCCTGGTTGCTGGTGTGCTTTGCAGTGGTTTTGTGCCAGGCTTTGAGCTGCTCCAGAAGGATTTATTGCTTGCTGAGGGCCATGGACATGTCTTGAGCTAGAGCTGGGCTTAACCTCATCTGTGCCCCTGTGTGCTGGGGGGAATCATCACCCTGTTTTCCAGATGGGAGCTGAGGTACAGAGGAATTCGGTGACACAGGATGCCTGCAGCATAAAAATCCAGCATCCCTGCTCCCCAGACTGAATGTAACCCTAGCCTCTCCCTCCTCCAGCTGCAATAACCATTTCCCATACAGACAAGGAGCCTTCAGGATGTATCCTTGTCCCATCAGGCCTTCCTAGGTTTTGAATTATTAAATATTGTCTCTGATCTCCATTATAAATGTTTTTAAGGCATAGTTACTTATCAGAATAGAAAACGCTCTGTTTTTGGCTTCATCTCCTTATGGGATTTACAATAAATGAGAACCATTTAAAAAAAAGGGGGCTGGAAGTGTTCAAAGCCAGGTTGGATGGAGCTTGGAGAAATGTGATCTAGTGAAAGGTGTCTCTGCCTATGGCAGGAGGGTGGGAACAAGGTGATCTTTAGGGTCCCCTCCAACCCAAACCATTCTGTGATTCTATAAAGAAAAAACCATGAGGAGCTTAGGTGGCAAGTGCACACAGAGAAGTAACATCTTTGCAAGAGGATGTCCAGTTTTGTCCCAGTGGGCACTGGTTTGTGTCTTCTGTTTAAAACAAAATCCCATGCGAGTTCTTTAGCGTTAATAGGCTGAAGAGCGTTTGTTGCCGTGACTTCCACGGTGCCAGATCATAAATTGTGCTCTGGGTGTGCTCCTTCCCACATCCCCATCACCTCCTCCTCCCACAGCTGACAGAGGCCCCGGCAAACCAGCCTGGCCGTGTTAGAGCAAGGGCTGCACCTCTGGCTTAGAGGGAGCAAGGAGAAGGTTCAGATGCAGAGCAGGAGACCCAGGGCTAGCTGCAGATCCAGCCAGCTGCTGAGCTCGGTGCTGGCTTCCCGTGGCTCCCGGAGCCTGCAGTCCTGGCTGCAGATTGCCGTGATTCCCAAGGTCAGATCCGTGCTCGCTGCTTGTAAGGAATGGGTGGTACCTGCAGCTCTGCAGGAGATGGTTTGAGCAGCACAAACCCAGCCATGGTCGTGCTGCTGGTCATTCCCTTGCTGCAGCAGGGTCTTGCCCCACAGCTGGGCACATCTGTGTGTCTGTACCACGCACCTGCAGCATCCCTGAGTGGAGCTGCTGGGTGTGACCCAGGCGGGTGATTCCCTCTTTTTTCCAGAGGAATGAACTGTGGAAGCTGGCTTGGGACTAAACTGGGAATTTGATGTGGGATCTCACTGCTGCCAGGCTGGCTCTGATTCCCTCTGGACCCCACAGGAGAGGCACCATCTCCTTCTCGTGTTCCCAGGCTGAGCTGCAGCAGCTCTCCCAGGCAGCAGTACAGCTCGATGCCGCAGGGCTGGGGGAGCTGCTGGGGGACTTGGATCGTGCCTGAGAAAAGGGGGTTAAAAGCAGGTTTTTGCAAGCCTTTGCCTGCCATTTTAAACGGGAAGGATGTTTCCCTGGCAACGAGATGGATGCTTCCCAGCAGAGCATATGGCTTCCATCGACTTTGATTTACCAGCGTGTTGAAATGGCAGCTAGATAATCTCTCTTCAGCTTTAAAGTGTCCATGCCCTGTGTCCCTGTTCCTTAGGAGTTTTTAAAGGGTCCAGCCCCTGCAGTGCTGCCCCTGCTCCTGTCTCAGGGCTGGGGCTGCTGGGGCCCTGTGCCAGGGCTGGGTCTGGGGACCTTTGCAAAGAGGGACCTGCACAAAGGACCTGAGCATCACCCAGAGCAAGGAGCTGCAGGGTGGGAAGGAAAACCTTCCCTGCCTCTGCTGCCCTTCCCCAGCCGAGCAGCTCCTCCTCCTCCTCAGAGATTATAATCCATAGCCCTCTCTTCCTATTCTCCTCCCTGCTTTAAATCATTTTTAGATGTTTTCCACCTTTCACCACACAATCATCTGCCTCCTGCAGCTTGCTATTTATTGTTGTGTTTACTGGCACAGGGAAATAAGTAGAGGGAGCAAACCTGTCATTTGCTGTGTGGGGGAACATGGGGGAGCTGCACTCTGGGAGCTCGTGGCTTTCCCAGGCTGGCTGCTGTGTGCCAGCCCCATGGTGCTCACATGGCAGCCTCCTCTGAGGGGCAAAAACAGAGGGGAAGAGGTTCTTATCCTCACTGCTGCCCATCACTTTGGCAAACTTGATGAAAATCAGCCAACAGGTCCAAATTTTAGGTAGAGGCAGGGAGGCAGCCTGACAGGGCAATCGTGTGAGGCTCATCCATCGCCTTAGGAGATCCACAGAGGTTTGGTCACCACCAGATCGGTGCTGTCCGAGCCTGATTCCCATCTGCCCACGTCTGGGGGGTGCATAGCAATGAGCAGCAGTGAGGGACAGGTGTGGGGTTTGGGAACTGGCTGGGTAATGTAGCGTTGACTGAGATGAAAATGTTGTGCTGACCTGTGAACCGCTGCATTGCAGGGACAGCTGGGGGGGACACGCATCACTCCTCCCCTTTTCCACTGATGGAGGCTTTGGGGGAGCTTTGGATGAGGTATTGTCACCTCTTTTGCGAGTATCCAGGTGAGCACAAAAGCCCTGACCTGCACATGCTGGCTCTCAACTCCCAGCCCTGCTTGCAGCAGCCCCCCAAAACTGCCCAGTTCAAAGGAGGCTCCCCATTCACTGTGGTTGCCTTTATTGCATCTGGCAAGGACCATGGCTTCCCTCCACATCCTGGGGTGTTTGGCTCTCTGGGCAGCCTCTCCCTCCGCAAAAGGTTCTCGATGTGTGAGCTGTGCTCACCTGCTCCCACCCACACCTGGCCATCCACCTGCAGAACTTGGGTTATGCCAGGGAAGAAGTGAGAGGTGATGGAAGTGATTAATTGCCCTTTGGTGCTGGGGATTAATTTATCAGGTGTGAAGAGAGGCAGTGCCCTGGCAGAGCTGGCACTGTCTGTGCAGGTGACACGAGCTGGCTGTTCTCTGCCACCAGCCAAGGAGGTGCCGATGAGGGTGGTGACAGGATGATGTCCCCATCCATCCTGGGGAGCACACAGCTGGCACAAACCTGGCTACTGCTCAGGGAAACTTTGCTGATGGAGAGGAAAAGGTGGAAAAGGACTTTTGAATTCAGAGTTGCAGCTCCTGAGAGACCCAAAATAGTTCTGTTAGTGGTGAAGTTCAGCAGGGATTGACTGGCAGCTGGCGTGATGTTCTCCCCTTGCTGCGGCAGAACTGGGCTGGTTCAGCAGTTTTTTAGGGCTAAAGAGCACTGCCTGCTTAATGCTGAGCTCTCCAGAGATCCAAGTTTGTTTTGCATGCCTTTACCCTGGGCAGCTCCTCTGGGCTGCCTGTCCTCATGGCCCAGGGGCTGCTCCTGGGAAAAGTGTTCCCATCCTGACAGGAGCAGCTTCACAGGCACAGAAAGCACCAGGGCCGTGTTCTGCCACCTCTGCCGCGGAGCATGATGACATCCTACCAACGTGGGGAAGGATGCAGAGCTCCAAAACTGACCACTGGCCCTTTATTTCTGGTGCTGGACCTGATCCTGTGTTTTCTCTTGTGCCAAACTCAGGTGTCACTCAGGCATGGCAGGGTTTGGACCCAGCTGAGCTGGATCCTCTCCTGTGGCAGTGCAGCCCCCTTGGCTTTCAGGAGATTATTCCTGATTTGTGTTAGAGTGGGTGAGAGGGAACATAAATCCTGATCATTATGGCATTCCTGTTTTTCCTCAGGTTATATTTTTTTTGCCCAGATTGGGGGTCATAATCTTTGGGGGACTGAAATCAAAAGGCTGTGAGCCAATTCTTTTGCATCTTGGCTGTGAGCTCCTCTCTGATCACTAGCAGGAAGAAGAGAGGTAAAATTACACAGATGTTGAAATTACCAACTTTCAGACATATTCTATGGGCAGTTTGCAAATACTTCCTTCTTTTTCCCAAGACTCTGTTAATTAAACAAACCAATGAGCAAATGAAATTAGCAGGGCTTTGGTATTCCTTGCATTTTACACTTTGGTGTTATCCATTAGCCTCTGGTTCTCAGAAACCACATCCTTGTCTTCTAATTATCGAGGAATGTAGCTGGGAACGGACCCTGGGAAGTGACTGGGGCATCTGAGTCCCTTCAAAATTGCCAGCATCTCATCCATTCTCCTTCACTCTCAGCTGGGAGGGAGCCCAAGAGCAACAGTTCTGGGGTCCTGCTTTTACAGGAGCACAAGCCAAGGGCCTCATCCACGGGGAAAATGAGGTTTTTAAAGGCAACACAAGGATTTTGAACCATTTAGTTGCCTTCTGTGGGTCTGGGACAGTTCAGGTGGCTGCTGAGAGCTGCCAAGCTGCTGTGGCAGCAGCTCCCTGTGGGTGCTCTCAGCAAGGATTCTCATTTCTGAGGTGCTGGAATTCGTGGTGGTGTAGAACTAGTGTAAAGTTGGAGATGGGGAAGGGAAGCTGAAGGAGCTCGGGGGGATGGAGCTCATCCTTCCTGGGCAGGAAACCTCGGGCTCCAGCTGAATCTCTGCTTCTGGGACAGACCTTTGAAAAACCAGCTACTATTCCTGTCTGCCACGGGAACCAGCCCGATTGGAGACAATCTTCCTATCTGCAATTAGACCAGAGCCTATTTTTGTATATCACATTCCCTCGAGGAATGTTTAGATGAGATGCAGCATTACATTTTATAGGGACAGCTTTCTTTTAGCCCAGTTTTAGAGCTCACTTAAGTCAGATCGAGTGACTTGCCCAGGTCAGTCAGAGGAGCTTGACCTCAGCAAGAGGAATTTCAATTCCTGCATGCTCCAACCATGCAGCGTTTCCTTGGCTTCTGAAATTTATTTTTCTTGAGGTGTTGAGGAAAAGCAATGGTTAAGAAACAGAAATAACTCGATCTTCACATAGGAATAAAGGTTGGATCAGGAAGGTTTTTATTCCTGTGCTCACTAGCAATGATTTCTCCAGGGTGGGGAGGAAGCGGAGGCTCTTTTGGGGGAATACCCTGTGGGATGAAAGAGAGGCAGTGCTCAGATTTCAATCTGAATAATATGGGTATTGCATGAGACAGCAACTTTCCCTCACATTAAAATCAATGAACATGATCTGAATAAATGCCTGCACAGACGTTTTAAGAATTACTTAAATGTCCAATATTTTGTACTCTTAATTTACCACCCAAAGCACTGTAATTGCACCGTGGGCTTTAGGATTCTCTCCCATGAACCATTTCTGCAGCTGCATGAATATATTTCTCCCCACCAAATTTTTTGAAAGAAAACCTCAGCCCGGCAGAGCTGAATCCCAGCAGGAACAGACTCTTCTGGCAGGTGCACAGGCTTGATTAATACTTTGGGTTTTCCTCCAGACATCTGGCTCCTCTGAGGCTGCGTGTGCAGGGCGAGGAGAATACGCAGACAAGCGTTTCCAAGTGATTCATTCTGGGTGAGGACAAAGCGGAACATTGGAGCTAGAACTTTGCATGCAGTCATTATTATTAATAAGGCTTTTATTCAGCCTGAGTTAAATGATTAGAGCCAGCCTGTAAAAAACCCAAGCAATTCCTTACATTTAACTCCTTTTCCCACTGTAAGCGTTCAGATCTTGGTCTCCATTCCCTGGCACTTCCAGATGGCTTTTGTTCTTCGAGGCTTCAATCCAGAAAAGCTCTTAAGCTCACTCTTGCTCCTAAGTGTGAAGATAGACAATCCTTTGCTGGACTAGGGACAAGTTATGTCATGCAAACCCCATTTCTGCTCAAACTCCTGCAGTCCATGGGTTTGGATCAGGACTCTGGCACTCCTGTTACAAGCAAGGGCAAAAGGCTGGAGGAGCTCTTGGAGTGGAAACTGGTTTCAGAAGCTGATGATATTGAAGGAAAAATTTCCTATACCCTGTTTTTATTTCTGAGAAGTGTGCTGCCTAAATAGTAGGAAGGCAGGGCAGGATGTTTTCTTGTGACGTGGTTGTGCAGCTTTGCCATGCTCTTACAGGGGGATTTCACAGATGTGCAGATGTGGCACTTGGGGCCATGGTTTAGTGGTGGCCTTGGCAGTGCTGGCTTGGTTGGACTTGATGATCTTGGAGGGCTTTTTCAACCTAAATCGTTCTGTGATTTTCCTTCCCATCCCAGTGCCAGCCCTTTAACATGGATCTCTAAAAGATTTTTTTCCCTGTAGCCTCATGAATTCTCACCTCCCAGAACACCATCTAACACCTCACTGTGCACTCCACAGCCCTCCCTGGAACACTGCTTTGGTCCTCTGGAGATGCTCCAGTGCTCCTTTTAGGCCACTTGCTCCAGTGGAAGGTGCCAACCCCAAGGCAGGGGGTTGGAATTAGGGGATCTTTAAGGTCCTTTTCAACCCAAACCATCCTACCATTCACACCACAGTCCTTAATGCTCTTTATGGCTTGGTACAACCAGGGGGATTCTTATCAAGGCTGCTCAGGCATCACCTGAGTGCACTGAGAACGCACAGGAGCTGTAAATGTTGTCTCAGACAGGTCTTTGATAATGATTTATTAAAAAGTTTATAAACCATGACAATCCCTGCCTTGGAGCCAGCCAGTGTGTTTACCACAAACAATGTTTCCTATCCACATGGATGCTCAGGGATCCTCCAGGCTCATCCAAGGAGCAGGATCTCAGGACAGAGGATGGGGCTGGGCATGGCCAAACCTGCAGGGATCAAGATGCCATCAGGAGTTATTTTTGGGAGGGAGAGCATTTATTAAGGCACAGCACCAAAAGGCAGGACTCTCCACTTCTATTTCCAGCTCTCCTAGCGACAGAATTTGCCTTGGGAGATGATTTTGGCTGAGACTGAGGGATGTGGGAACCCGGAGTGAGGTATTTAGGCTTCTATTCAGCCTTGCAATGAGCAGCCAGGTTGCAAGTCACAGCAGGATTGCTTACATGAATAAAGATGATGGATGCTCCTGGCTAAGGGTAGGTGCCATATGACAAAGTCTTTATCCCTGGAAAAGTCGTGGCTTTCTCAGCATTTTGCTTCTGACTCAATGGAGGTTTAAATTGAGCTGCAAATACTCCCATTCTGATTTCGAGGCTCTCTGAGCACTAAAAGGAATTTGCCCATCTCTGTTTCTCTTTGGTGTGGATGCTCTTTCACCTCCACTTATTGTCATTTCTGTATTTTCCTGGCCTCTGATTTACATCAAAGTTTTAGGTACTTGAACTGCAGCATTTTACAGAGCCCATAGCAAGTGGATTTACTGAGATTGCAGCTGGATTGCACATAAGGACATTGTTTTTATTTTAGCACAATTATCAATGCCTTGTTTACATCCCCAAAGTAATTTTCAAGTGTTTTAAACGTTTTAAGTTGCTTTTCGTTGTGCAGCTCTTGAATGCCTGTAGTGAAATACTCCTTCCTTTCCAGCTTTGCCCCTTCTAATTAAACAAATCATTAATGTCCTTTCCCAATTCCAGGGAAAGCCATCAAAGTGGGCAACGAGCACAGTGACTCGTTACAAGCTTCTGTCACCTCCTTGTGTTGTATCCATCTCCATCACATCCAGGAATCCACTTGTTAATTAGTGGTGCTCCATCAGAGGAACCCCAACGTTTCTGAGTGTTATTTGAATACGAGTATTTCAGGAATAAATTTAGAGGGCTTTTAAAAATCTTATGTAAATGGGCATGTAGATTCCAAGGGGGTTTCTTTTGGAAGGCAAATTAGATGATTAACCTGAGAAGCTTTATGATGATTCCATCATGTGCTTTCACTGAGGAGGAAAAAAAAAAGAGAAGGACAACCTTTCCTGTTGCATGCCATTTTAAGTATTTTTATTTCCAAGGCAGAGTTCAGTCATTCCCTTTTCTGTTGCTAACCTGAAGCACAGCGGATATGAAATCTGGATATGCAGATTTTGTGCTGGGATTTAAAAACTGTAATAAGAAGCTTGCACGGGTGTTTTAAGTCAACATAACCTTTGGATGTAAAGTCAGACTTTGGAGGTCTTTGGATTTACTGGTATTAGCAGCAGTCAGATTTGCACAGCTGAGTCTTGGCTGAGCTTAAAGGTCTCAGCAACAGGCGTGGGGGATGTCGGAGCAGCAGAAGGTGCTGGGGGCCTGCAGGAATGGGTGGTGGGTGAGAAAATGCAATGATGTGTCCTTCTCCAGGCTGGAGACAGATTTCTCCTTCCCATCACTCTGAGGAGGAGACAGTGGTCCCAAACCTCCCTGAATCCTGCCTGGAGTTTGGGGGATGCAGGTGCTGACTCCAGCCACGCATCGGGCAGGACCTGTCTGCTCAGGAGGAGGATATTGTCTTCCCCAGTGCTCTAAGCAGAATTGGCATCTTTAATGTAAAAATCATTAGAGGGGGCCTAATTAATGTTCCTTATTGCACATTAACATTTCCCAGAGCCAGGCTGCAGACGTAATTTTCTTTCATTAGATATGTAGCTTTAAAAATTAGATTCATCCCAACTGCTACACTATTTATTGGCTTGTTTCCCTTTCCCTAGCTATCCATTATTATCTGAAGCCCTTTCCTGGTCTGTCTGGGTAGATTAGGTGGAATTAAAGCAGAGTCCAGCTTCCTGTTCCCCACTGCCCTCCCTCTGTGACAGCTCAGAGGATACATGCCCTGATGTGCACGTAGCTCTCAGCTTCCTTCTTCCACTCCTCTATCCAAAGAGGATCTGCAGATCCCTCAAAGCCTCCCAGGAGCCATATAGACCTCAACCCCCCAAATTCAGTTTCCTTGCAGAAAGGTGTCATTCTCTGAGTCTCCCTTCCCAGCCCCCCAGAGGCTGGTGGGCCACACGGTGAAGCAGAGGAGCTGAGCATCACCCTGGAGCTATTTTTGGGATGCTTGTGCAGCTCGCCCTGTGCTGAGCCAGAGCCTGCATCCCTTGCTGGCAGGTCTGCTCCTTTCCTGGTGGCTGGGACAGGGAGATTCCTTACCCATTGGGACTGAGCCAGGGAGAGGTTTTAGTCCCTGTGGGATTTGGCCATGGATCTCCCATGCTCCGCTGGAGAAGCTGGTGCATTCCCTGCTGCCTCCCGTGCTCGGCTGTGCTGTAATTAATGCTGGCCCTGCCAGCCTGCTCTGCATCAGGTCTCCCTGGCAATGGAAGCCCTGGGGAGGCCAGAGTGGAAATTACAGCAGCTCTGAGGAGCGTGGAGAGGCCGGGGATGAGGCTGCAGGGATGTGCTGGAAGGGGGAGAAGCAGCACCCAGGTGTCCAACTGCTCCATTAGCACCTGGAGCTGCCCCAGCTCTCCCCATGAGCACAGCTTGCACAATCTATCCTTCGGATTTGGAGTGATAAAGCAATTTCTGCTCCTTTTTTTTCCCCCCCATCCCATCAATATCTGTCGAGTGACTGCTTAACATACACGAATCCTCTTTTCTTTGTGGTGTGTGTCCCTGCCAGGACTCATGAATTGATGGTGCCTTCATTCTGATCTATCCAAGGTGATCAACTGAGCAAACACATGTGCAAGCCTGCTCTGATACTGGCACTTTGCTTTCAGCTCTTCCTCAGGCACTTTACAGTGATGTTTGGTCACAAAAATAAAAACAACTCACATTCTCCTTCTTTAATCAGAAAATGTAGAATCCTCTTTTCCCTTGATCCCTTTCCATTACCTTTTTTTGTTTGGTTGGTTTTTTCCTCTTTCTTCTCTCATTGATTATTCATTTGTTTCTCACTTCAACACAGAAGTTTGCAGCAAAATCTGGGCCATCCCAGGAGTGGGGCTGCCTGACCCAGTTGCAGCTCCTTTCCTCCTGCAGTGTGGGATTCTGCTCCCCCTGCCACGGTGTGGGCAGCAGTGGGGCCCCTTCTCCAGCTCCCAGGGCATGGCCCTGGCAGTTTGGAGGATGTTGGGATGGATGGAGTCCCTCTGACTGGAGGGCAGGTTCTGGTGGGGTTGTTTACGGCAAGGGTTTGAAAAGACCAGCTTGGGGAGAAAAGATGTTGAAGTGGTACCTGGGCAAGACATGGAGGGACATCATGAGTGGGGTTGCAAGTGAGGTTTTTTTACTCTCCTGAGGTTGTTTCAAGTGTCTGCACACCAAACCTGGCGTGAGAAGGGGAAATTTGCAGTGAGAAATCAGGCAATTATCCTTATCTGCTCGGTGCTGGATTCATCTTGTGGTGATAAAGCTCAGCCTTGGCTGAGAAGGCTCTGAAGGTCCCTTACCTCCAGCAGTCCCTACCTCACCACCATGTCTCAGCCTGTGGTTCAAATAAACACTGCAAACCTCCCTATTTTTACTTGTTACTGTGACATTAATGGTCACTGCAAAGCCATAGGCACGACCCGGTGGTGTGAAACTCCTTTCCTTTATTCACCAAAAAAGCAACAGCCCCCACCAGCAGAACCAAACCTTATAAATATTCACAATGCAGTTTGTAGGAATGTGAGGCAAAGTCAGAGAGATGAATTATTTAATGCTCTTAAAGAATGCAGCTTTTAGTTTCTCCTTGCGCTGGCCTACTTTATTGTATTAGTAAATCGAGCCCGGGTAAATTAATTTCCCTGCTTTTGTTGGAGCAAGCAGTGGGCAGGGGTGGAAGCGTCCAGCCTTGAGCAGATGCCAGGACACCTCAGCAGCTGCGGATTCAGGCGCTGAGTGTCACAAGAGAGCCGAGCTCCTGTCACTCATTCAGTGCCCTTCGATTTGCATCAGAACACCCAGCACTGGGCAGCCGTGATGGGGGCAGGCAGTGAGTGACAGGCTGGGGTGGCACTGCTCAGGCTGCTTTTGGGAGGCTGCCCGTGGATGTAGATGTCAGTGAGAGCTGGATGCATGCTGGGGTTTGAGCATCTCCCCAGTTTTGTGGCAAATTAGAGACTGAGAGAGCTGATATCAAAGTTGTATCCCCACAGCTTAAGGCAGGATGAAGCTTCTTTTGTCCATGAAGGGCTGGGACAGAGACCAGTCCAGCTCCCTGTCCAGTGCCAACAGCACTAAAATCACATTCCCTTGGATGGTTCAAACCCCTCTCTGTCCCATGTCTGGCCACAGAAGAGCAGAGTAACAACAACCCACCTCCCAGTGATGCTCCAACAAACCCAAAAAGTCTCCAGCCTTTCCAGGCAGCGAGGAGTTAATGTGGAGTACCTGCCTAAGAAAGGAACATTAAATCCACCCAAAAATGTCCTACTCTGGCAAGAATTGCAGCACCACTTCTGTGCGAGCTTTTGAGGATGGAAATGCATAAGCAGAGCATTTGTGGAGCTCATGCTCAGCCCATGCTCCTGCTCCTCAGCCAGTCTGCTCCCCTCTTACCCCTGTTAGAAATGTCCCTGCTCATTTGGATGTTTTTGGAAGCATGTTGGTTAAAGACCTGACACTTCCTTGGGGAAAAAATGTCAGATGTGATCAGAGCTACAAGTTGGAAGGGGAACTGGATTGGCACAGGCCGAGCTGGGGAGAGTCCAGTGGGTCCATCCACACATAAACCTTCTAGTTAGCAAAACCAGGCACTTGACTTACCCTTTTTACATGGTGGTGTAGCAGCTGTGCAGTAAATACTCAGAAAAAATTATCCAAAATTGATCTCTGAGTTAGCTGCATGAGCATAAAAATTTACTGCCATTAAGACTGACCTTGTCTCTCTCTCTGCCTTTTTGTGTTCTGCAGTTTTCTACTAGTGTTCTCCTGCCTGGTGCTGTCTGTCTTTTCGACCATTGATGAGTACCAGAACAGCTCAGAAGGGGCCCTTTACATCCTGGTAAGTGGGGACTGACACTGAGGTATTAAAATAAAGCCAAAACCACACAAACCCTGAGATTGGGGGTATTTGAGGCAAGAATTTAAGCTGTCACTTGTGAGAGGTGGACCACTGGGACCTGTGGCCAGAAATGGGAAAAATTAAGAAAAAACATCCAGGGATGCTGGATTCACCCATGTCCTCTCCTTTTGTCTGTTTTCCTCTTCCCCATCTCTGCCCTGCATTGAATCAAAAGGTGCTGCAGGCTAATTAGGGCTTCACCAGGTTTAGCACATGAGAAAGGTGAGACAAGATCTCAGAGGGAAGGGAGCATGCATGGAATATTCAGGTGGAGATGGAAAGAGATGGAAAGAGCTCATGTGGCACCAAGGGATGGAGGATCTACACCACCCCTGCTCCAGATCACCCAGCACACACAGGCAACCAGGCCAGTGTTCCAGGGAAAAAGCTGAAATCCCCTTTTGTCCTCCTCTACGGTTATTCCCGTTCAGTGATTCCCATCTCTGCTCTTCCCTCAGCATTAACAGATCTGAGTCCTGGAGACTGGTGGTAGGGAGACAACGAGGTGTTCATCAGTCCTGTGATGGGGGAACAAGCACAGCATGAGGAGGTGTAAAACTCCAGTTCATGGCTGTGGCGTGCAGCACCTCTCACCACCCTGGGGAGGGGGAGGGAAGGCACACAAGCAGGGATCTGATGATCTTTCAAGCCTGGGCTCTCTGCTCAGCGGTGCAGACAGCTCGGTGATGTATTTTCTGAGGTGTGTTTTTCTGAGGTCGTGGGTTTGTCCTGGATTCCGGAGTGTGCTCTCCATCATCCTTCTTTCCCAACTGATGGCACTGTCCCCCTGGCAGGAAATTGTCACCATCGTGGTGTTTGGGGTGGAGTACTTTGTGCGGATCTGGGCCGCCGGCTGCTGCTGCCGATACCGGGGCTGGAGGGGAAGGTTGAAATTTGCCCGCAAGCCTTTCTGTGTCATCGGTAAGAGCTGAGTCCCTGCATGAGATTTCCCAACCCAGGATGGCCATTCCAAGCACTTGCTCTCATGGTGCTCCAGTGTCCTGCATGTATTTTGGGGGTTAAACTTCAGCTGCTTCGTGGTCACCTCGAGAAAGAAAAAATCCCAAAGGCAGAAGTCCTAATCCATGGGCATGCTTTTTGTTATTCATCACTGGGCTCTCCCTGTTTTCTGCTGACCATCCCAGTGCCCTGTGTACCTCAGGCATCACTGACATCTGTCCACAGCCACAGAATAGGGGTTTAGCCGGGAGAAGCTGAGCATAGGACCTGGAATCCTGCAGTTCTGTGTCCAGCCTCCACACTGAATTGTTCCCAAGTCATTGAGACTCCGTGTCTCACTTTGTGTCCCCTGGTGCTGCTGGGCTGCCTCACAAGGGAGTTGTGAGACTTAATTAATTCCTGTTTGTAAAGTGCTCAGCGAGTCTCCTGTAAGAGGGGCCATCTGGGCGCAGCAGTGATGTTTTCTGGGATTAGAAATGGACAGAGTGGCCGTGCCCTTTGCCATGGAGACTGCCTTTGGCTGTCCGGGAGCTGGCAATGGGCATGTGCAGGATTTCAGTTCATTCCACAGAAAAACACTCCTATAAAATTTGTGTAGCAAACTGAGGAAGAGGGAGGTTTATAGGATTTTTGATATATATTGAGCAAGACTTTTTTCTCGGCCTATTTCTTGGACTTTCATTGTCCATAAGCACCTTAGGATTACTATGGAGGATATATAGATTTTCATTCCCAATTTAGATGCGGGAATTCCCTGCTCTGTGTAAGAGGCAGCTATGGCCGATGAAGGAAGGGGCCTTGGGCAAGGATTTAATCCAGTGCTAGCACTGAATCAGATCAAAATCCAGGCTTTGCAGCATTTGACACATTTTCTATGGGAATGATGAGTGTGGGGAAGGAAACCAGGATGTGTGCAGTGGCTGCTTTCATCCAGTTTCAGATTAGTGCTGTGTCCTTCCAGCACGGGATACGAGTGTGGGAGACCCCTGTCACGGGCAGCCCGAGGCAGTGGCAATGCCATTGCCTTTGGTGGTGATCCTGCAGCACCTCCTCACCTTTCCCTCGCTGTGCTCCCGCAGACATCATGGTGCTGATCGCGTCCATCGCCGTGCTGGCAGCAGGGTCCCAAGGGAACGTCTTTGCCACCTCGGCGCTCAGGAGTCTGAGGTTCCTGCAGATCCTGCGCATGATCCGCATGGACCGGCGCGGCGGCACCTGGAAGCTCCTGGGCTCTGTGGTCTACGCACACAGCAAGGTGAGCAAGGCCCAGGCGAGGACGTGCAGCTGCCCTTTGTGTTCTCCCCAGCTGAGTCGCTGCTTTGGTTCAGCTCTCCAGCCCAAAGTTCTCCCAGGCCTGGGGAGATTGGAAGGACACGTAGGTAACAGAGGGGAGCAACGCAGTCAGAGACACAAGGTCTGATGGAGCTCCCTGACCAGTCAAGGAGGGAAGGGAGAGAGAGATTCCCATCATGAAACCACTCTCTGGTGTAAGGGGATCAGTTTGGGAAGAGTTCGTTGGTAATTTTTTGTTTTCTGCTGCTGTATTTATGATTTTAACATTTCTCCTGCTTCCTTCACTTTCTTTTCCCCAGAGAAAGCTTAGCGAGCTTCTCCAGCACGGTGTAAAAATTGTAGGAAATTTGTGTGTCTCTTTTGTCCACCCTTGCACTAACCTAATCCAAAAATGATCACTCCTGTGAATTCTGAATTAAAACTTCCCTGCAGCTGGGGGTAGTCCATCCAGACCCCAACTCAACAGCTCCTCCTTGTTTAGTAGATTGGACCTGCCCTAAGTAGAATCTCCAGAGATCTGGGGATTCCTATTTCAGTTTCAACTCCACTTCCCTGTGTGAACTGGGGAAATATCAGAGTTTTTAAAGTCTCAGTTCTAGTTCTTGCAATAATGAAGGTCTTAACACTCCCTTCTCTCTTTGCTATGCGTGTTTGGATGATTTGGTCTTCAGGCCTGGCAGAGCCATGGTCCCATCTCAGAAAGTGCCATCACTGATCTCCAGCCAAAGCCCCAAAACTTAACAAATGCAGGGAAAGTTCAGATCCAGCAGCAAGCAAGAAACTCAGCGTTTGGAGATGCGCACCAGGACTGCAATTATTCTCTTCTTTCTTTTAATGATCTCCCAGGAGCTGATTACTGCCTGGTATATTGGCTTCCTGTGCCTCATCCTGGCCTCTTTCCTGGTGTACTTGGCCGAGAAGGGAGAAAATGAGCACTTTGATACATACGCAGATGCACTCTGGTGGGGTCTGGTAAGTAATTTCCATAGAGCAGCTGCTGGTTATTAAAATAAAATGTCCATTAACCCTCCATCTTCTATCACTTACGTGAGGTATCGACTTAGAGAGTGCTTAGTTAACATTTTTATTAAATGGCTTCAGGCTGTTCCATTTAGCTCTTTTTCTTATATAAACCTCATAGAAATTGTTAGGGGATCACATTTCTGAATTAGCTGGAGCTGCAGGGGAACCCAGAACTCATGTGCTCCTGGTTGTAGGATTGAGCTCTGTCGTGACAGAGGCAGGTCAGAGGGAGATCCCACACCACAGAGTGCTTTGATTGTTGTTTTGACAAGTATTGCTGCCCTTTAATTATTTAAATTGCACTTGGGCAAGGCGCCGTTGAACACGCTGGAATGAATTTTATGAAATTAATAGGGCCTAAGTAGCAGAAAGACTCCAGCGGGGCGAGCGCTCCCCGTCACATCTCTGCTGAAAGGGCAATACTTGTGGTTTGCTCTGCGTGTGCGTGTGCATGTGAAATATTGGATTACCCGATTGACAAAGAGAGAATTAATGACGTTCTAATCTTCTTGTGTTATTGTTCCTCTGCTCCATCACTAGTTTGGCCTTGATTACAAAGCATGTAATGAAAATCCCCGATCTGATCAAATCCCAATAACAGGCTTGGGGAGGAATCGGCTGATCAAGCAGCTCCTCCATTCCAACAAAGGGAAAGAGGCAGTAAAGTGCTTTTAAAGCCCCTTAGTTAGGACAGAAAAATAAAAACAAAGCTCAATTTGACATAACGAGAAAATAAACAGTGAGGGAAAAGTGGCAGCCCAGATTAGAGCTCAATCTGGGGAGAACCATGGGCAGATTTATCCCTTCTGCTTCTGAGACAGTTTTGCCACCGAGAAGCTCAGAAAAAAAAAAATGGTCTTCATTAAAATAAATAGTTTTTGTCAGTGTCCAACTTCTGGGTCCAATACAGGCAGATGTTGAGGGATGGGATAAATCAAATATCAGGTTCAGAAAATGATCCCTTGGTTGATCTTAGTGTATCCAATACTTGTTCTCTATAGAAATTACAAAAATATTATAAACCATCTTTGCAGTGATTATGGAGAGAGTCTTGTTCTGATTTTGTGTTTCAGTAAGGATTAGCCACAGTGATGCATTTTTTAACCACTTGGACAAAATAGCATCTAATTGATAAGGCTTTTAGTGGGCCCGGTTAAAAGGTGCTTTGGGATTGTACTTCCATTTGTGTAAAAGTGGAAATGGAATGTATATTTCCAATGCCACATCAGCGTGGTGTCAGCTCCCATCCCTGGGGCCAGCTCTGTCCATGGGCTGTGTGACAGGGACAGCCTTTGGGATCAGAAGTTTTAAAGATGTTCCTAATCAGATCATCCCTCTCTGCCTTTCCCTGCCAGTCCCAGGCTCTCCAAATCCTCTTGGAAGCCTTGGGGGAATACCCAGTTAATTTCCCATTAGTGATGTCCATGGACTGAAATGAGAAAAAGTGTCTTCCCCTGCAGTTTGAAATTCAGGGAACTCTGTCTCCAATAAATCTCTTAGATCCTTCCCCAAAATACAGACAGCAGCTTGCCAGCTCTCTCTTGGTGCATTGCAATAACACAAAACCCATCCCTAAATGAGGTGGTGTGAAGGAGCCATAATTCATCCTCTCAGCCCAACAGGCTGTTTTTAAGAAGAGGAGGGGAGACCAGCTGATAGGCACTGCTGGGAAGGTTGGGAATAAACAGCAGCAGATCTTTATGCATGCTAATAGCTTTCCTGAGCCGCCGAAAGGGAGTTTGGGGGAACGGTGCCGGTTCGCTTCCCCTGCCGAAGGCACAACCCCTCCTGGGGGAGGTTCCGAGCTGCCGCCAGCCTCTGCACCAGATGGCAGCTCTCTCTCTGTGACAGCAAAAGGCACCAAAACGCTCCCAACTGGTGTGAAAACCCAGCACGTGAGCAGGGCGGATGGAGCTGCCCATCCCTCCTGGGTCCCAGGGTCCCCCAGCTGCACCGTGCCTTGGACAGCTCAGGGCACGCGGTGACCCGGCTCCTCTGTGTGCCTCTCGGGTGTTGAGGGAGTTTTGGCTGCATTGTTTTGGTTTCAAGGCTGTCTGACTGAGGGCTGGGCACTGCTCTCCTCCCTGCAGATCACTCTCACCACCATTGGCTACGGGGACAAGTATCCACAGACCTGGAACGGGCGGCTGCTGGCGGCGACCTTCACACTCATCGGCGTCTCCTTCTTCGCTCTTCCTGCCGTAAGTGGAGGGGGCTGAGCTCCCCTGGGCCTTGTCCCCTGCCCCTGGAGCTGAGGGCACTCTAACAGCTACAATGGGATGCCCTCAGAGATCTCCTGATTGTGATTCTCTGTGGCTTTTGAGTCAGAAAATGAGAGAGGAAAAGGGAAAGCCTGTTTGAATATCCACAACTTGGGCATCGTGTGCATGAGCAAACGAGATGGCAACTCTAGGTTTGGCTCTGCACAAATATTTGTGGAAGTAATAAAAAGCATTTTTTCCCCCAGAAGGCTGTTTCTTGGGGTAATTAATGGCTTTAAGATGAAAGAAGGTAGATTTAGATTGGATATTAGGAAGAAATCCTTCCCTGTGAGAGTGGTGAGACACTGGCACAGGTTGCCCAGAGAAGCTGAGGCTGCCCCATCCCTGGAAGTGTCCAAGGCCAGGTTGGACTGGGCTTGGAGCAATCTGGGGTAGTGGAAGGCGTCCCTGTCAATGAAAGGGGGTTGGAATGAGAAGAACTTTAAGGTCTCTTCCAACCCAAACCAGTCTGCTATTCTGTGGTTACACCATTTCAGCAAATTCCCCCTGTCCCTTTGGCAGTGTATTTCAATTTGTTGCACGGATCCGGATTCCTATGGGGATAATCTGCTGAATGCCAGCACGCTGGGGTTCTTTTGTATTTTATCAGTTGGCTGGAGGTAGTTTGGGAAAATTTGCAATTCCAGTGAGTGCCAGCAAAGTCTGCTGCCCCTTGGAGAGTGTCTGCCATGGCTGCTGGGATGGAGACTCCTTCCTTCCTCTATGTTTGAATCAAAACATGAGCCAGGAAAAAAACTTTGGATGGAAAGCTGGCCACAGTTTTTAAGTGGAAGCTTAACTAAACCCCTGCTAGCAGCAAATTGTTGTTCTCTTCCCCAGGGCATCTTGGGCTCGGGGTTTGCTCTGAAGGTTCAAGAGCAGCATCGACAAAAACACTTTGAGAAGAGGCGAAACCCAGCAGCGGGCCTGATCCAGGTGAGGGTCACATCCAAGGAGCCTTGTGGTTACATCATCCTGCTTTTGGGGGGCTTCACAGACTTTTAGAAGTTGGGGAGGAGACAAACGGGGCTGTGTGTGTAAGGTGTGAGACAGCAGCTGGTGACTGGTTTTGTCTGGGAATAAATGCCAGGAAATCAACCATGGGAAAATAGCATATGTGGTAGGGAATCTAGAGAGAAAAGGGATGAAATTCAGCAAGCAGCCAGCTCAGCAAGACAAATGCATTAGGACAGTCTGTTTTCACCCTTTTTTTCTCCCCAAAGTGAATATTTATACTGATATAAAAGTACAGTTGGGAGCATTTTCTTCACGAGAACAGATGTCCGTGCAGAAGGCTGGCCCTGGTGTACGTCCTGGAGAATTGAAATTAGTCATTTTACATTCCCCCACTCCTCTCTCTCCACATTTTTCACTCCTTAATGGGCAACAACACCCATTTCATCCCTGACCTCAGCCTGGCAGTGAATGCCTGGGACCCACAGCATTTTTAAGTGGGCTCACAAGGTCAGGAGTATCATGGTACCACCCCAAATTTGTCGCTTACCAAATCAAGGAGGAGGCAGAATGCTGGATCCATCCCTTAGGACTTGGTGTTGGTTGAGGTTTATAAGCTCAGGGGTGGTTCTGGCCATGCCTGGGTGCACAATCCCTCTGGGTTTTCTCCTGCACAGGCGGCTTGGAGATTTTATGCCACCAACCTGTCCCGGACGGACCTGCACTCCACCTGGCAGTACTACGAGCGCACCGTCACCGTCCCCATGTACAGGTACCTCCTCCTCCAGCTTCCTCCTCCACTGCCTTCCTCGTGATGCCACTGTCTCCATAGTTATCTGGATATATAATTTTGCTTATTTATTTACTTTTTTTTGTTTTGTTTTTAAAAAGTTGATTTCGAGCTCTTAAGGGCTGGTATATGCTTTTTCTTTTGGAGTTTTTTTTGCTTTGTATTTTTTCATTGTTTTTTCCTTTTGACTTGATTTTAATTTCCCTGTTGCTTTGTTGTTTTTTTTTTCTTCCCATGTCTTTGTGTGCGTACATGCTCTTCTTTTCACCTTTATTTCCACACGCCCGCTGGTAGTTGCATTGTGTTGTGACAGTTGCCGTGCCCAGGTGTGAAGACCTCCCTCCAAGCTGCCCTGGATCATAGGTAAACACCACCCTCACCCTACCTGCAGCTCCTTGTGCCCTCTCAGGCTCTCCTTACTGGTCCAACTGGTCTCTAATGGTCCTTCTGCCTTTCAGCAAACTTCTCTCCCTCCCCTGACCAGCCTGGCACTCTCCCAGGTGCATTTTCCCTGGGTCCTCCTTTCCTTTCTTTTCCTTTGTTTCCTCTAAGAGGAGGAAAGCTAACTCGGGATTCAGGGAGCGTTTTCCCATTTCTTGTGTGTCATTTATCCATCCCAGTGCGTTGACACAAGCAGGGAATGACGTTGGAGCCGGGATGGATGAGGCTGCTGAACACCAGAGTGTTTTAGCAGCACCCATCTGCCTTGCTCTACCTGCAGTAAAACCAGGCTGTTTTAAAAGGTGAAACCGCACAGGTCAGAGCAGTGCTGTGGGAATCCACAGCCTCCTGGGAAGCTGGAGCTTCATGGAGCTGGGGACAGAGTCCCTTGCCATGCCTCCCAGCCCCCCAGGACATGGGGAAGCACTTTCATGTCCCCTTTGGGCCTGGTGGCTTCCTCAGAAGCTGAAACGCACATTTTTCTGTTCATTTTCACCCCACGCTGCCCTGCATCCTGGGCAGGGCCATGCATCCCTTCCTGGTGTATTTTTAGGGCCTCTCCATGACTCTCCGGGTTTGTAGAATGGTTGGATGGGTTTGTTAGATATTCCTGTAGCTCTGTGGGGTTTTGTTGGGTGTGATGGGGCTCCCTGTGCCCCATCTCCCTGCTCCCACACAGGGCTGTGGTCCAGCACTGGGCTGTGCCACTGCAGGAATAATCCCTTCCTGTTTTCCTGTATTACTGGTGCCTTTTAGCCCTCAGGCAGACAGCCTGGATGTGTTTCCCAGGGTAAGCTTTAGCCTGTATTTCAAACACAGCAGCCAGTCTCTTAATCCATCATAAAAACCTGTTGGAAATCCCATTGTTGTGGTCAGTAAGTTCTCATTGGATTCATTCCCAGTGTGTGTCTGATTGGTTGCTTTTTCCCTAGAAATTTATGAACCAACCTCGAGATTTTGTCTAAAAATCCTGAAACAACAACAACAAAAACCCAACAGAACAGAACAAAGCTGTTTTCCAATAGCATTAAACCCACCCATTGAAACTCTCCCTCCCAGTACCCGACCTTCTGGCTGTACCTTTGCAGCACTGCCTGGGATCAGCTACTGGAGAGGATGAGGATGGAGCTTGGCCCAAAGTCCACTGCAAAATGCAGGCACTCAGGGCTTGTTTTCAGTGGACTTTGCCAGATTTTACTGCTCTTTGAAATACTGAATTTATCGTGCAGCCAGACATGCAGTGACACCCTTTTGATTACCTGGTACTCAACCCCCTTGTTAAAACCTGTATTTCCATGGAGCTAATATGCAGGGAGAAATCTGAGCTACAGATCTCCAGAAAGGGCTAAATAAAAACTCTGGGGAGGAGAAAGAGGAAAAAAAAATAGTTTGAAGAGCCTGCTTATCTCGAGTAAAAAGCCAGGACAGATTTGTAGCAGGGTTGCAGCAGTTTTGCTGGCTGCTGCTGTGGGTGCTGCTCAGCCCCACACAGCAGTGTCACCCTGGGCTTCCTTAGGCATGGATTTCTCTGCACTCTCAGCTTCTCCCTTAAATCCCAGCTCCTGTTTGTGCACAGATCAAGTAGACATCACTGGGGTGAGTGAGCCATGAGGGCACCAGTGGATTCAGCCCTCAGTGAAATTGCTTTTTTTACCAAAAAAGCAGTGAACCACTTCTGAGTACATTTTGAATGCTGTAACATAAATAAATAGGATTTAAAAACAACAACAGAAAAGGGAGTAACTGTATGTTCTGGCTGCAGCTTGCATCACTCACACTGACCATCTCTCCTTGCCTGCCCACTTCCCCAAGCCAGCTGGAGGGCTCTGGCAGCCCTGTGCTGCTCCTGGTGCTGCTGCAGCCACAGCAGCACGTCAAGCCCAGCAGCCCCTTAAGGCCACGGCTGCTGACATGTGGCTGCAGTGCACAGTGTGGTTTGGAAGTGGGCTGGAGGAACACAAAATCCCCCTCTCTGGTGCTCAGGGATGATCTGCAGTCACCACTGCCTCAGCATACTTTCTGCTCAACACTGAGCTGCTTATTCCTCATAGCAGGAGCCTGTGCCTTTAGCTTGTCTCTCTTCCCAAGGCATCTCTGGAAAGGCTTGGCTGCTTGATATGAGAAAATTGTTACACATGCCTTGGAGGAGCTCACATGGCTCCAGAACATCACTCCACTCACTGCAGTAGAGCTACTCTGACTTGTTTGGGGAAAATATGGTGGCCTCTGAGAGAATTCCACATTTCATCTTTGAATCCAAAATGTGGCAAAACAAAATTTTGAAATATTCAGAAGGCTTCTGTGTGTGCAGGTGTGGTTTGGGTTGTGATGCACGAGTGGCTTGGTGCATCCAGACACCCTAAATAACCTGTTCTGCATCAGCCACTGGATTTATTGGAAAAAAAATCTGCTCTTACTGTCACTCATGAGAGCAGGGCCTTGATCTGAACTACAATCATATATTGGCCTTCACTAAAAATAACCAAACCCATGGGCACATCCTGCCCATCCAGCAGCCCAGCCCAGGGAGTCTCTGGCTGGTGGGGCTGAGGGCTGTGGATGTCCCATGGAAGGTCTCTGGGAGGCCCCCACACTTTCCCTGCCCCATGGTGCCCATTTGCTCTCGGAGCAAGGTGCCAGCTGCCTGTCCCCAGGGGTGACACGGGCGTGCCGTGGCTCCTGAGCCAGCCGCAGCGGGAGCCAGCTCAGCCCACGCTCCGCGCTCACCTGTGAGCCTGGCCACAGCATCTGCTCCCGGGGACACACTTCGTTCATATGCTAATTTTCTTTATTCTGTTTCTTTTCCCCTCTCCTCCACCCCAACTTTCCCCCCTGTTTTTCTTTCTCTTACCCCTTTGGTTTTCTTTGGTGAAAACACTTGAAAAGCACGCAAACGCAAACGTATGGTGCCTCCAGGTATGAAGTGCATGTGACTGAAAGTGTGTGTCATGTCACTCCTTGTTCTTCATTTGGGACTGTAACATGCAAAGCCTTGAATTAAAAAAAAAGAACTAAAAAACAAACAAAAAAAAAAAAAAAGAAAGGAACCTTTGAAGATGAGTTTTTTTCCAAGGAATGAGTGAAAGCCCAAAGCAGACGCGCCCTCCTGCTGCTACTGACTAACCCCCTGCACCTCCATGTACATTTTAGCTATTGGTACACACAAGTGTTGGGAAACTCTGCCAAAATGATGATGTAAGGAAGGAGAATGGGAGCGCGCTTGATAAGCTTGCTTTGTTAAGGATGATTTCTTGATGGTCTTTCCAACCTCCCCCAATCCATGCAACACAACAAGAAAACATCCCCATTCATCTCCCATTTCTCTTTGCCCTCGCTTCATGTGTTCCCTCTCTCCAGCCCTCTTCTCCCATCCTTCGTTGTGTCATTTACCTGGCTCTGTGCTGCAGGAGTTGTGCCCACCTGGTAACGCTGGCTTCGAGTTTGCTGGTGTGGTGGCACCATAGGGCACATCGATGGTAGCACAGAATAAAACCTCCATAGCAGCTGTGCCTGCTTTTGAGGGTTAAAACTGGAGAAGAGAAAGATCTGGGATGCTAAACTGATATGATCATTCATTTCTTCGAGTAATCCAATCTGATTTTCGGGGAAAGAATGCTTCATCTCAGCTGGACTTTTCCATTTCAGTTTTTAGTTCCAAGACCCACCTAGAGCTAAGCAGTTATTAGCCACAGTTATACAGTCTGGGACTTAACCTTTTGGGATCAATCCAAATGCAAAGTCCTGGATGTGGCTGTGTAAGATTTATGATAAATAATATTATCTCAGTTTCTGCAGAAAGGAGTAGATTCAGAAATCACAGGCGTATTTTATGTGAGATGGGTATCTGAAGGTGTAGTCAAGTTAATATTTTAAGATAGGGAATAAATGACTTGCATTTCAAGACTGCAGGCCAAGCTCTGTTCTTAGAGCAGTTTAAATCCTCACTAGATGCAGTAATGCCACTAGAGCTGATGTGATTTAGTGCCTGATTTTGAAACCCGGTTCCAGTTTTCACAGATGCAAGTTTTACAGCCTTAGTAAATCACACTTACTGCTCCATGTGCTTAATTTATAGCAAATTGCATCAATGAACTGCAAGTATAATATTAAGAATATATTTTCCTGTTGTTCTGAACAACAGCCTGTTTTGAGAATCAGACATTTTTCTACTGCTGGGAGAGGAATAAGAATGTGTCACTTCCGTTCCATTTGTTGCAATAAAGTAATTTATAAGCTTCATAAATGTTCTCAGTCATGAAAAATAGCTTCAGCCAGAGACAAAGTCATGGTTAGGGCAAAAATTGGCTGCTCATAGGAACTCCAGCACTGCAGGGAGGCTCACTTAGGTTCCCATCCCATTCCAGCACCCATCTCCTTGTCACTGTCTCCCTACTTGTTCATACTGGGACTGTTCCAAAAAATCATCGTGGCGTCCGCGTGCGTGTCGTGGCGTGTCTGTGTAGCTCCCACCGTGTCGTGTGCTGCTGCCCTCCTCGTGTCGTGGGGTTCTGGTGGTGTCCTGGCCCGAGGCATGATCTCCCTCCTGCCCCCTAATGCTTGAAAGTTATCTGTGCTCCCAGGAACAGCGGATCCGCCTTTCCCCGTGGATGTGGGAGCCGGCACCCGGAGTTAGCGTGGCCTTTCTCTGTGCTGTACGGGGAGGGGTGATGGAGGCAGCTGGGGGGACCTGCAGCAGCTCAGAAGCGTTGCTGTGGTGGGTGGCATGAGCTGTGTGTGTCCCGTGGTGTGCAGATTCCTCGCCCAGCTCCCCCCTAACCGGAACGCGCTTCCCTCGCTAACCAGTGACACACGGACCAGGAGGAGAGAGAGAAAACGTGAGGAGCCCCAGCCAGAGGTTCTTTCTGCACCTGGCAAGGTGGCACCTGCGTCCCCTGGGCCCTGGGCGCACACCAGGGCAGGGTGCTGTGCACCCAGCATTCCACAGCAAAGCTCAGCCCAAGAGCTGTGCAGAGTTCTGCCTTTTTTTGGTTTTTAAGGTTCTGGAGAAATGGTGTGGTGCAGTAGCTGCTCCCCAAGCTGCCTTTGCAGTGACAGGTTAGGCTGAGCATTTAGTTGGGGTTAAATTTCAGGCAAAGTATACCTATAAGTTTTCACCCATTTTTAATAATAATTATTTCAGTAAAATACTACTTATTTCCACCTCATGTGTACCAGGCCCATGAACCAAGCACAGAAATGGTGAATTTCTGTGTTTGTTGTGTGTCTGTACATTCTCATGGAAGCATCTGTGGTGGCCCAAGAGGTGGCCACCTTCAGCACGCTGCAGACCATGGGCTGATGCAACAGAAATAGTTCCTTTTGGAATCCTGAATCCTTCAGTCTTTTGAGCTAATGAACTCCTCAGCTGAGACTTGCACCAGTGAGAGCCCTGGGTTTGCTCTCCCACCTGGAGAAAGTGGAGCAATTGTCCTGTGTTCTGCTGGGTATGGACCTCCCTGAGGAGTTAATTCACCTAACAAGAGTTGTGCACCCTTCATTACCTGCTGAGTACATTCTGTGCTGGATTTTGTGCACCACCTCTCCCATCCTGGAATGCATCTCCAAACCCTACGGTGTGTTTGAAGGGAGGTGACAGCCCAGCACTCGTGCACAGCTCCACTGCATCAAGGTCAGCTTCTTCCTGATGTCTGGAATGAAGAGGATCATTAATTCAGCAGATCAGGATGTGCTTTTCTCTGGATGGAAGCAACTGGGGAGCCGAGCCAAAATTTTTCAGGCCTATTTTTATTCTTTTCTCCATACTTAGAATTGGAAAATTTTCTGATTGCCTCAATCTTGTGAGCACAAAATCTCTGCTGAACCACTGTGGTTTTGAGGATAAGTTTTGTGCCTGCAGAGAAGAAGCTTTTCCAGTTGAGTTGAGTTTTTTTCAGTGAAAGTGTGAAACTCTTGGTCTCATAGTGGCTGAAAAAATGTGGGCACGAATATCTCTGCCTTTATTTTATTAGAAGCCTTGTTTCTTACAATCTGCCCCTGACACCTCATTTCTCTTGGTTGAAAACCTGGCTGGGAATATCAGTGTTAAATATTTGTGGAGCAAGCCCTGGTCTCCCAGGGTCTCAGAGTAGAGCCCAGAAATGGATGTGGAGCTAATTCAATGGCTTTTAGCACAAATGCAGGATAGGCCACAGGGTGTTTGTTCACTGGATTTTTAATTCTTAACCAGGATTCCTGTTGTCAGGTTCTTTTTTTTTTTTTTTTTAAATGAGAAAGAAAGGAAGCCCTGTGGTTCCTGGAAGGCAGTGACACAAGATTTTGCCTCATTTTGAGGCAAAACCTGACATGGACAGCAGGGAATTGGTTAAACTTGACCCTGGAGCACACTGCTGTTTCTCCCGAGATGCTCCCAACGCCAGGTCCTCATTTTCTCTGTTCCACAAGCTGCTCCTTCCCATGTCTTCCCACATTCCCAAGAGCAGTAGGGTCGAGTTTTCCTATTTTCTCCCAAATCTGGAGTTTCTCACCATTTAGCAATGCCAACCTGCCAGACTACAGCTCTGCCAAAACACCTCCGGGCTGCCCAGGAACCCTGGCAGCTGCTTGGTTTTGGGGAGGTTCAAAATCCAGTGGTGCAGACAAGTTTCTCTCTCTCTCTTGCTGTCACTTTCTCTCTCTTACCCCACTGCTCTGCCTTAGGACACTGTTGGAAGTAGCAGCCACACCCCTCTCCATCCTTCCTGAGCTGTCCCCCAGCTGCAGTTGGTGGCACAAAGCTGGTTCTGGTTGAAAGGACGGGGCAGCAAGGGGAAGTTGCCAAGACAGGAGGCTCTGGAATCAGCCCTGCCTGGATATTAATGCTCTTTGTTTTCTCCCTCTAGACTAATCCCTCCTCTGAACCAGCTGGAGCTCCTGAGGAACCTGAAGAGCAAGTCAGGACTGACATTCAGGTTAGCAGCAGAGTTAAGAGAGTTTGGAACGCACACACTTTGCAATATTTTTCTTTTTTTCCTTATTTTTTTTTTCCTTCCTGCCTTTTGCGTATGGACATCCCTGAAGATGAAAGAGGTTTGACAGCTGGTCCCCCATGGGTCACTGAGTGACCTCCTCCCTGCCCCTCTCCCATGCTCTACATGAATTCCTTCAGCCTCACTTGGCTCTGGAGCAATGTCACGGTGCTTGACTGACAACACAAAGTCATATTCTCAAAGGGGCTGGTGGAGGTAGTGATCCCAGTTTTCCTCTGACCTTTCTGCTCCTCACCACACTCAGAGGACACTCAGGCCCATGATGTGTTAATTCATTCTCTGTTCCCTCCAGTGAGAGCAGGCAAGGTTGCAGCAGTGAGAAATTTTTGCCAAATTGGCTGTGGCAAGGTTTGCATGAAGGGCAAGAGTCCTGCACCTTCACCCTCTGCTTGGGAGGGGTAATTCTTGGGGTTTTTGAGCAGTCAAGGCTGCCCTGTTGGTGAATGGGGAGCGTGCAGACCCTGGGAGGGATGGAGAGGTGCTGGTGGGCATCGGGACCAGCTGGGAGGTGTGGGCTGGGGCCTGCCCTGGGCTCTGTGCCTCTGCAAAGAATAGAGCCCTGGGTCAGCCTGAAGATGTCTAAATGTGAGAAGTTGAGCTAGTGACTGAGGCTTGGCTTCCAGGCTTTTCTGAGCAAGAAGCAGAGGGGGGAAAAGAGTTTTTATTAGTCTCTCCAGGCTGCTGCCTTTAGCTGAGGGAGAGGGGTCGGGCTCTGTGCAGGTCTCAGTGGTTGTTGCTGAGCAGTGGCAGGGCCAGGGCTGGGGCAGCATCACGCTCAGAGGGCACCTGTGTTAGGGGAGGCAGAGCTGTGTCTGCTGAGAAACATGGTCTGCTCCCTCTCTGGGGGGCTGCAGGGGCAGGGCTGATCGAGGTCCCACACTGAACACCCTTCCCCAGTGCAGGAGTTGTGAATTGGAGCAGCTGAAGGCAGAGCAGGTTTTCCTCACTGCTGGAGGGAAGTGCCACCACGATGCCTGGTCAGTGAAGGTGAGGGGTTTTTTTCAGTGTGGCCTCAGCATGGCTTGCAGTGTCCTGGCTGCCCTTTTGTAGGTGTTCAGCTCACTTTGTCAGCAGTGATTTTTCAGGGCAATCCAGTTTTGGATCTCAATAGGGAACCACAAACACGGATTGTGGTGTCCCACTCCCTCCATGTGGCCTTTGCCAACTACTTGGGTAAAGTAGCTGCCAAAGGCTCTGGAGGAATAAACCCCACCTGAGGTGTCAGGGTGCCAGGGCAGGGGTCCATGCTCCTTCCCTCCCATGTCCAATCCCAACACCCGGCGTGAATCCGTGCATTCAGAGATCTGACATGAGCTCTGTCCCAATAGCCAGGGAAGAAAAGCGAATGCAGCGAGGTCATGGGAGCTGTTCAAACCCTCCCCCATGTGCAGCAACATGAGGGCAGTGCGTTTCCAAAGGAAGGGGGCCGCTCTCTGAGCCCACAGAAGTCCTCCTGTGCTCACACAAATCACACGACCCTCAGGTGTCTCAGCTGTGCGTAGGCACAAGGACGGGTTGGGATAAAATCTTCAACCCTGTGCGTTGTATGTGTCTTCTCTGAGGTTGTGTGAGTCTCCAGTGATCTCCTGTCCGGGCCAGAAACTCCAGGAATTAAGCGCTCCTTTCCCTTTCTTCTGTCCACAACTTCCACTTAGTTGTATTGTTTGGTATTGTCGTTTCGTTATGTTTTAACAGTGAAGCAGCAACATCTTTTGCCACCTGACACCATGCTAATGTACTATTGCTTCTGTTTAAAGGAAAGAGCAGCAGCCCGAACCATCGCCAAGGTCTGTATCACTGCCAACACTCCATCCCCATGCATTCCCTGTAGATTTCTGTGTGTGTGCGTGTGTGTACCATGTCGTGGCACCATCGAGGGAAGCATTCCTAGGTATTACCGTGCTTTTCCTGTGCTGTGCAGTCCGATGTATCTACGTGTATGCTGGACCTTAAATCATATCTTCCTTCCGGCCTGCCTCGGGCTGGAGCCGCAGGGTAGCGAGGCTGGGGGGGCGCAGAGAGTGGTGGCAGCACGGGCAGAGCTGGCAGGCACTCACCGGGGTGACAGCAGGGGTTGGGTTTACGCTTCTTTGTTTTATTTCTTTGCTGGGGCCGTAGCTGAGCGACTCGGTACGACGCAGGCTCGGCGCGTGCCCGGGGGCAGGTGATGCTTCGCCTGTGTCCCTGTCACCCGTGCCGGGCAGAGGTGACGTGGGGAGCACGAAGCCGTCGCCGCGTCACCCCCGTAGCGACTTCTCCCCGGCTCCTCTCGCCGCAGGGCACGGCGTGGACCTGCCGCTCCGTGGGACACAGGAGGGCTCTCTGGCACGGCACGAGGTGGCATGGCAGAGACACCCCTTCTCCGCCCCGTTCCCCAGGGAGGAAGCACGTTCCCTGCTCCATCTTCCCTCCACGCCTCGAGCCCACGGTGCAGAGCGCGCTCTGGATCGTGGCGAGCACCTTCCAAGGGCAGCCGTCAATCTCACTCGTGGTCGAGCTTTTCTCCGTTCACAACTCCCAGGGAAAGCGACAGGGCTGGTGTTTGGGATACTTTTAGGACACTCTTCATCCACTTAAAAATATTTAATTCTGGGATTTTTTTGTCCTATATTTTCCAGTTCTTTTAAAAAATAATTCTGGAGCAGAATCTTTTTTTTTTTTCTTTCTTGGCTGATGAGACACAAACTGATGATCAGTGGAGATCATCTGCTTGGCTTTCAGATCTTCCGTCTCATTCCTCAAAACACAGCTTACAGCCTAAATTTTGTAAACAATGAATACATTTTCCAGAAGTACAGCTAGAGCCTGGCGTTCTGCAGATGTACCTCTCTGCCATGCCTCTTAGCTTATAAGAGGCCAGAAACTAATTTTTCCTTGGCATAAAAGCCAACCAAAGATATCTGGGTAGATATAATGCTGACTAAAGGGTGGAAAATTTCGTCTTTCCTTCCTTCCCCCTCCCCCCCCTTTTTTTTTCTGTCATTCATTTGAGCTTTTCTTTGCAAGCAGAACCTTTGTAGCACTCCATCTACTTTCCTGCCAAATAACCCAAATCTCCAAGATCATGTTTCAACTATCCAGATTTTTTTTTTTCTGCTTGAAGTCTTAAGTGCAGCTCTAGTGAAGACGGCCTCCATGCAGCATTATTAAAGTAGAGACCATT
Source organism: Aleadryas rufinucha (assembly GCA_013397815.1). Lineage (NCBI taxonomy): Eukaryota > Metazoa > Chordata > Aves > Passeriformes > Aleadryas > Aleadryas rufinucha. The sequence continues at coordinate 131,669 of VZTH01015291.1, read as the reverse complement.
ACTTGGGAAGGGCTCTCTGGGAGCAGACCAAGGCTGAAATCTTGGCCTCCTGCCTGTGGCATCAGGAGGGTCAGAATTTCATCCCAGGGTCTGGATGCTCCACTGCCCTGTCTCAGCCAGTGATAAACTTTGTATGCATCAAAGGGTAAATCCACGTTTCTTACAGTGCAACAAGATAAAATCCCTGCTCAACCCCATCACCTCCACAGCCAAGCAAATCTGAGGTCTGACAGTCCCTTGCAGGGTTACACCAGCCAGCATCCCTGCAATCACAAGAAATAGTCTGATTTCTGAGTCATGAGCCTTATTTCTAGTTTTTGAATCTTGGTCCTGCCTTGCAGGGTTCATATTTATTTACTTGAAACCTTAGGTTGTGTACAATAATTCTTCGTAGAGGTTGCAGGTTTTTCCCTGTTCATTTTCTACTTTCTCAACCTCATGTCACAGAAAGAAGTAAAAATAGTCCTTCCCTGTCTTTTTCAGAGTATTTTTTACTATCTGTAGGTCCTTCATGAGAGTCATTTCCAGGTGCTGTTTCCTGCTCCTGTGGTGCATCTGTCTCTTGTGACACCGATGGGTTTTGTTGCTAAACCCCAGCCCAGGAGGGCTTAAGCTGAGGGTCTGCAGCTGCCGTGCAGAGCTTTAGAGTTTATTCCATATCGTTCAGTTCTGCTGCCATGGCAGCACCAAAGCTCCTTCCTTCTGTTCTGTTAGGGCAATACCAATTCTACCCCCTCCCACTGCCCTTTTCCTTCCACCTGATAATGTCTCAGACCTCAGGAAGGAATCTTGTGTTCAGGGGGGCCCAAATTGCCTGTTTTCCCCAGTAAAATTTTCTGGGTCTTTTACATTCACATCCCAAATCTGCCACCCACTCTAATTTCCAGCAGCCTCCCGGTGATGCTCAGTGTGTCATCCTGCCCTTAGAAAAAAGAACTCATCCTGTTTCTCTGCCCACCTGACAGTTAATCACCCACTTGCTGATGATGCTTCACTCAGGAAGCTGCTGGGGATGAATCGTCTCTCTCAGCAGACCCCAGCTCCACACTTTTACTGCTTCAGCTGGGAAAGGATTTGCCACTTTGCATTTCCATCGTTATGAGGAAATACAGTCTTACACCTGGAGGCAGCTGGATCTTCCTCCTGCTTTAGCGATGTGTAGGGAGTGGCTGATTTCCTACATCCATCTTTCCATAGCAGATACACCACAAAGTCCTCGCAGCAAATGGAATAGAAAGAGCTTTTTCACTATATTTCACCTTAATCTGTTTTAATTTAGAGAAGGGATGCTGGGAATGTGCTGTGCAGGACAAACATTGCCTTGTGAGGTCAGGGAGCATCCCAAGCATTCTGCCCGTGCACAGGGTGGCTGCTGGGGTCCTGCCCTCTGACCCCAGTGCTGCTGTGGCCGTGCTGATTTCTGCCCACACAGCACTGGGACAGCTGCTGCCTGGGCTGAGAGGACGTGAGGAGGTGACAGGGTCAGCGTGGCAGAGGCTTGGGGTCACCTGGAATTTCTCTTGGGTAGCTTTTGATTTAGTTTTGACATAAAATGGCACAGCTGATCTGAGAGACAGGCTACGTCCTTTCTCTATGATTTCTGCTTTGTTTTTCCACCACGAGCTTGTCTGCATCCACATCCGAGTGCTGGGAACGCTCTGTGCTGACCTGCTTGGGGGTCAGGAGCCCACCTCCCCCAGAGGTGGAGCCCAGGCTGTGATGAGCAGCAGAGATGCTGGCCTTTTCCTACATGCTGTGTAGCTCTTCCCCCCCTTTTTATTTTCCTCCCTTTGAAAAACAAACTCTTCCAGAGCCTCCTGTTGCCCATCACTTTGGGTGTTGTGTGCACCCTGCCCCTGCCCTGGCCGAGCAGTGCCCCCTGCTCCTCCCCAGGCTGCGTGTGCTGCTGGGGCACTGGGACCCATCCCACGTCTGAGACCACACTGCTGCCATGCAGGGTCCACATACAAGCCCACTCTCCCTCATATCCCCAGGGAAGGGGGCCTGCTCGGTGCTGGGGCTTCTCTCACCCCTCCTGCTGCAGAAAGCCAGCAGATCAGAGTGGCAATGGGGGGTGATTGCTCTTCTGTTAATCAGGCTGGAAATTAGCTGTGACATCTCGTTTCTGTTTGTTTTGCTTTGATTGTAATGTCAAAAAGACAGACAGGTTAACTTGACATGGTTAGCCAGGGCTATGGAGGCTCCTGTACGAAATGTGGGCTTCAGATGCTCTGTAACAGATGGTTTGAGAAACATCTGTAGGCATCCACAACCACATTTCTTCCTTTCCTTTCCAAAATACAATTGGATGAAAAGCTGAAAGTTAATGAACAAAATGATCATAATAACACATTCATATCAGAGAAAAAGAAACAGAAGGATTCCAGGGAAGTGGGAAGCTAAAACTCAGATTACTTTGTCCAGCATGAGTTCAGTGCTGTAGGTAATGAGAGGAACCTCTTTGGAAGGTTGTTCTCAGCTGTGGTTTGTCCTTGACCCCAGTGAGCCCAGCAGGACCTTGGCCATGCACTGGGTGAATGCTGGGCTGGGTCCTTGTACCGTGTGTGTATATCTGTGTGTATATCTCTCTCTCAGTGTGTGTACATGTCTGTCTGAGATACACACAACCCCAAGATCTCTGTTCAGGGGTGTGATTAAGGCTTTTGTATGCACTGGAGGATGCCTTTGGTTGACTCAGTGGGCCCCTGCTCATCCAGCCAAGGATGTGCGAGGTGTCCTGAACCTCTACTGCCCATGGAAACCGGGGTCAATCACAGGATCCCCATGGGCCACATGAGCCCGGGCTGGTGTTTGGCCTTCTAACCAATTTAACTGGTGTCAGAGACTCATGCTGGGACTGACAGTAATCTGGAAATAATCAGTTGCCTTTAGGGGAGCAGATTATTTGCACGGAAGGAACTGCATCTTTCTGGAGGGACTGCAGAGGAGACTAAGAGGAGAGAAACCCACGTGTCTCCCTGAGGCTCTGCATGCTCAATATCCCACTCCCACGCCAGCTCCAGGACAGCCCTGGGAGCACCACCGGCCCCTGGGGCTACCTGGGGATTCAGGGTCCCGTTGTGGGCACCTGAGGAGTCCCCAGGATGCCGAGGGTGGTGTCAGCTGAGCTTGCATGGGGTGCTGTGCCCGCGAGCTCCTCCGATTGCCGAGCTCAAGCGTAAAACGAGATTGGGATCTGATGCCCTTCAGCCTTTCCAGTCTGCCCATGAACTCGGCAAGAGCTGCCTGCTGGTGGCTGGTGGCCTGGTGGGGTGCTGGGGGCCACGTCATTCCCCTTCCACAGGTAGAGGGCTGCTCCATGGCGTGGAGGACCCTGGTCCTGGTGGGGATCTCCTGGCAGGGCAGTGCCTGAGCAGCCATTTGGGATGGAGCTGTGGTGGTGCCTCCTCAAAGTCAGCAACTCCCCAGAGGTGGTAGGGCCTGTCTAAAAAGCATTACGAAAATCAGATGTGTGAACACAGATGTTCAAGTCCCTTCCCGTAAGGGACTGCACCACACCCTGTTTTTATCTATTTTTATTTTTTTCAATGCCAGGCTTAATATAATGATATTTCCCATATAAAAAGTGCAAATAATTCACAGATTAACTAGCTCTCTTTGTGAGTGGGGTTTTTTTTGGGAAAAAAAAAAAAAAAAA